>VYZW01036889.1:55223-228971 GCA_013401315.1 Balaeniceps rex | reverse complement strand
GCCTGTAATACGTATAAGTTTACGGGGCCAGGCGTGATGCAGGAGGTTGTTTAGCCTAGTTGTGTTTAAGGTTTCAGTATGTTTCCTGCTTTGTTTTTTCAGCTAATGCTGAGAACTTTCTGAGCACAAATATATTGTTTAGGTTTATTGTGGCATATGTTAATCAAAACTTCCCTTTCCTGTGATGCTCCAGGGATGCCAACAGGTAGAGACAACATACAAACTGTTGCACAAGGGGCCATCCTTTTTCTTATGGATTTAACAGGCTTACCATCCCCTCATCTTCTCCCTATCTGTTTCGTGGTGGGGAGAGGATCACTATTTTGGTTTCTAACGCAAGATGTGAAGAGGGAAGAAAGAGCCTCAGAGGCCTCACAAATCTTTCTAAGGGTCTGGCTCAGTGATAAGTTGCAGGCAGGCATGAGCTCTTTCTGCTCAGCCTCAGAGGAGGACAGATGGCAGCAAGGCTGCATGACTATAGTGTCTTATCTTGTGGTGGAGGATTTTTAAATGCACCCTTCAGTTGTTAAGGCAGAAGCTGAAGATTTTTAGTTTCCATTCTATTTAAAAATATTTTTTTTAAAAAAGAGAAAAACTTTAAATTAATTACATATTAATATTTATTTATATGGCATCTCATAGGTTACCGACACAGTAGTAGAGATATTTATGTACGCACATACTTCTAATGTGATTTAATTGGATGGTGTTTGGATTTAACACACGCAAACGAGGCTTGCAGAAGATAGACTTGATGCTCCCACTGTGAGCAGGCAAGCCAATTAAGTGGTAACAGATGCTGAAATAGTCTTTTAAATGACGCGCCTGCTTTTAAGCACTTCCTTTGGTCTCATTAATGTTTGTGAATTCCTTTTTTAAAAAATTGAAAGCATTACTTGGAAAAAAAACAGATCTCCTAAGGGTATCGAACACCACAACAGTTATACGGCAATAGCTGTGACATGAGATATGTTCCACTGACATGTGAAATAGCTGTCATTCCCCAGGCCTTTTGGGCCAGGCTTCAGTTGTTCACTGAGATGTCCAAATGCTTTTGACTTCAGTATCTTGTATCTGTTTGAACTTCATTCAACAGTATCGGTTGCTGGTGCAACATTGAGTGTTTACAGTCGGTGAATATTTTCTAATTAATCACTGATGTTAAAGGGCGTTGTCGCACACACACGTGCGGATCAACCCTTGACATGAAAAGGGACCAGTTTTAGAGGTTTTGCAGAGTATAGTCATAGTCCAAAGGATATACTAAATGAAAGAAAAGAACTTGGTAATGCTCAGTAATGTTTCTTGGAGGCTTTCACAGGGGTCTCGCTCGGTCTTCAGCTCTATGGTATTCAAGCCACTTTGTAAACTGTTTAACATATACAGCTCCAGTCTATATGTAATTGTGTAAAATAGCTTTGTGGACTATAATTTTCAGATTACGTTGATGATAGGCAACAACAGAAGAGGTTCTTTTGAGTTTCATTGTCAGACTGTCCCTCCTGTGGATTCTGAACCCGCTGGACAGCCCTGCTCCGAAAGAGGTTTTGCTCTTCAAGATACTTAACATAAGTAAGAGTGGCTTAGCAAACAGGGCTATTATTTCCCTAGGAAGTTGTCAGAAATGCGCTTGGGAAGTAACCACTCAATGCTGTAGCAATCATGAAAGGGAATTTAACTGAGTATTTGCATGGTAAGGAGGTAGAGAGATATAATTACACACTAAATATTCCAGTGTACATAGGTGCCTGCAGTCTCTGTACACAAAACGTTCTAGCACAGATATATATGTTTGACTATATATTCAGTTTACATTGTGTGAATATGTTTGAAGTATGTGCTCTCCTATGTGCATGGACTTTCGAAGGACCTCAGAGCTCGAAGAACAGGGAATGTGTTATGTGAAGGTATGTGCTTTCAGGAATGCCTACAAACTCGATGTTTCATCCCCTTCAAGACCTCTGAAATTCTTGAATGTGCATGCAGACCAGTGCATTTTGCTCAAAGCAGCGTAGGGTGTTGTATCCCAGTCCTTGAGAGATATAATGTATTTCTGTTTGCAGAGTTAAATATCTGTCATTCAGCAACTCCAAAGCACATCTAAACAGGCCCTTTGAGTTCCTGCGCATTCCCTAACAAAGTGATGAAAATAGCTTCAATGTACATGATTGTGCAGCTTAAGTCATAATTAAAAAAAAAAAGAGAAAGAAAAAGTCTATTGCTTGTATAGGCAAGAGCAAAAAATGCCATTGTGTGACATGGTGGGTTTGAGGGCTCTTGGCTTGCAGCGTCCCAGCTTCCTGTTTGTGAAACATCTCTCTGTGCTGCCTTCCCATGGTATGAGCAGATCCGGGCAGAGAAAGCGACTTCTGTTTTCGGGAGGGATTCAAATATTTTTCAGTTTGGTTCTGTTTTGATTTCAGGTGATGATTAAACTGTGTGTGCATGTGGGCATTTATTGGTGTGAATGTAAAAGAGTACACGATGTGCACGAATGCTCATGAAAAATACAACTCTGTAAGAGCCCGAAAAATTATTCTGCCTGTATGTGCAGAGAAGTTTGGAATATAAAAGGGGAAGTATTAGGAAACCACAGTGAATCGTACTGCTTGGTAAGAACTGTGGGTATAGAAAATTTGATGTAGATGTTCAAATAAACTTTTCAGAGGTTTTTTGTAACAAAATCATGTAGAAAATTTGATGCATTTTCCTGATGTTTCATTAGCCCCTTATTTTTTGAGGGGTATAACTTGTAGTGGAATTGATGCTATGTATCTCACCAAACAGCCTACGTCTGATTTGAGCTTTCAGAACATACTGCTCAAGGAATTGGATGAATTGGTGTAATTTTCAGCTGGGGAATGGCTCATTTTGATTCCTTAAAGAACCTTTTGTAGGAGAATATTTTTAACCAAGGTCTCCCAAGAATGCCTGGTTATTAAGTGATGTAAAATTTCAGATCTTCACTCTTTTGTCAAAGTGCTTGCTTTCTGTTGTCCCATATTCTTTAGTATTTTGAAGAAGTAATACAGGGTTTAAATTCTGCTTATTTAAGCTTAAAATGTAAGATTTTTTGATAGCTGTGTGGCTGTCACCTGTATTGCTAAATCAATCATTCTGTTGATGTAGCTACTCTGCTAACACGCAGTCTGGTGACTTCCCGAAGTCTGTACTGATCGAGGTTGGTAGAGCTCCTGAGAAATGGCAAAGCTGGGCACAAGTCATTAAGTAGGAAAGATGCAGCCAACAAACTGGTAGGAGGCTTAGAAAACTCATTCATTATTTAATATCCTTAGCAAACAGACTGTAATTTACTTCCAGCAGCCTGCTCAAACAACGCTATAAATGATCAGCTTCAAGAAGTTAATCTGGAAAGGTGTTGAGTACTTTGGCCCTATCTCTAAGTACTTGGGTCAGGACGCAGCAAAGCAAAAGACAGAAGACCACCTATGCAGCATAGCTGCTCTTAGCCAGTTTAAACGTGTGGCACCTAACATGCTCGTCCTTTGGTTTTGTTTCATCCTTAGACTTTGTCTGCTATGTCTGGGTTTTATTCACCGAAGGGAAATTGTACATTCATGCTACGGTTGAGGGGAGTAACAACACCCGTGCTTAGCTTCAAGGATATGCCTTATCAAAATCCAGCCCAAGTACACGCTTAAAATTATACTCATGGTTAAATGTCTTCATGAGTTGAGCCATGCTCAACAGTGTAATTCTTATACTGAAAGTTAAGCATATGTTTAGTTACCTCCCTGTTTATTAATAAGACTTCAGTTTCTTTTTTGCATGAGTCCCTAGAAGGAGAAAGCTAGTACCAAGATCTTTTCCTTTGCACTGTTCCCCACTAACTGAGATAACAGACAAGGTGAAGCTGCACTTGTTCCCTTTGTGCGTCACTGGTGTAAAGCTTCTCCCTTCTCTTTCTCTTTCCTTCTGTGCAGGAAGACACAGCACAGCTCTCTGGACCAGAGCTCCCCACCCCAAAGTGGCGTCTCCAGCACCTACAATCACCCTGTACTGGGGATGTACGATTCCAAAGATGACTTCCCACTCAGAAAAACAGGTAGCGCTCACGTTGGTTTTCTGTGTTGCCTGTTGTCTTTGCTGTGACACTTGGTCCTCTTACTACTTTTTTTTGTTTGTTTTAAAAAAAGGTGTGTTACCAAAAAGCTGTATTTCATGGGGTGATTTATTTAATAAGCACCCACTCCATCCTGCTCCCGCTTCGTCTGTCACTGTGCGCAGTGTTAGAGGGACGATGGAGTTGCTTTGGGTGTGCAGACCTGCAAAGCTGCAGGCAGGAAACAGCGGAGTTGTATGTCAAAGTTTGTGAGATGTTTTCACAAAGTCAAAGCTAATACAGAGATCTGGGTGTCTGAAGTCAAAGTATGTTTTGCTGAGTGAGAAGAGTACCAAGAAAAGTTCATTTCTTCTGGGATTTGCATTTTATATACAAGTTTATACTTAAAATAAATAAAAATGTTTCTGCCAGTCAAAGCATGGGAGACTTTCTGCAAGAGTTTTGGTTCGCACCTAGACAGTTATTTCTCAGTTAGGTTTTTCCCTGCATGGTGGCTAAGCAGGTCAGTTATTTCTCAACTATATATTATGTAAACCAGGTTGTTTTGGTTGGCTGTGGTCCTCAGCTGCATATCACATGCCTAAGCCAACACAGCCTCAGCTTCTAACCTGGCCAGCTTGTGATCCTCAGCTGCTTCCTTCAGGGAATAGCTGAGCTTCCATGAGCTCGTCACGATTTGGGGAGCAATGCTGCTTGTGTGGATGGTGCAGACAGTGCTGTGTGTTGGAAATCGCTTCAGAATAGGAAAAAAACTTTTCTGAAAAGATGGAGTGGAGGTAAGAGGAAAGCAGAGGTGTGATTGAACTTCGTACCTTCTGCAGATGCTGCCTAGCTGTTTTTCAGGTATGCTTTGTGGATCTTCAAATGTGGAGGGATGAGCACCGATACTCAAAAAGTGTGGCATCCTTCTGATAAGGAATGATGATGGTGTGTTAACCAAATCTCCCTGTGAGTTTGCTACTGTCTTTGCTTGGATCGGCTGCCCTAAGTCAGTTCCCAAGAGCTGGCAGCCCCTCTATTTCCTTCTGGGAGGGATGTAGGTGTTCTCACAGCATTTCTCCTAATAGTTAGAAGTAGAGTAGTTCTTAGGTGTAGTGAATGTTTTAATATGATTCTTGTTATCTTTGAAAACCTGGGGTGTTTTTTCTTCTTTCACCATCTGATGAGAAAAAAATACACCTCTGCACACACACAGCTTGTGCCTCCTGCCTCCCAGTTCTGTGGATTTAAAGACCTTTTTGGGAACTTCTCATTCTGGACCATAGCACCTGGCTTGCTGGACGGATCTGTGGATGGATTCCCATCTGCTGTGCAGTGGACTGTCTTCTCCCTCACCAGGCATGGTTGGTTGGGTGGCAAACGCCAAACACTTCCGCTGCACAAGAAGTCAGTCAAAAATTGGCAAGCCTTTTCCAAGATATGGGTTTTTTCCTGGGCATACCTTGTACCTTTGGTGGTGGTAGTTTTAACTGGGCCCTTTCTGGAGGACTCCAGAAGCAGAGAAAACTGGATTTGCTGAAGGGTAGGGCATCTTCTAATCACTGCTTCTAGATAATGAAAGACCAAACACCCCATTAGGTGCAGTAGATGCTGCTGCATCATCAGTGCCTGGGACAGCCGAAGCGATGCTGTCTGGGCTTTGGGACTTTGCCTTTCATAGGGGAGGTGAGCACTGATGGGGGACTGCCCTCAAAGGAAACTTCCTTCAGCTCTAAAGCTGTCGAAGCACGAAGATGTGCTTGGTGTACATGTCTGCCTGGGAGGAAAAACACAAGCTCGGGCTGCTAGCAGCCATTGCTGCTGTTCGCTTCTCCTCTGCTGAAGGCTTTCAGGCTCCTCTGGGAAATTGCAACATTTCCACACAGGGAAGCATCCCTTGGCATCATACATATTGCTTAGCACCTGTGGACAGTGTGATACCAAGAGATTTTTAGCTCTTTCCTATACCTTGTGAAACCAGGTGGTCCGTTTCTGTTGTGTTAGCATCCCCACAGCATAAACAGGCTTTGACATGCTCCAAAACCTCCCTTGCTCGTCACTTCAGGGGACCTTACTTGTCAGATTGGGTTTGAGGATCAGTCACCTGTGATCCCAGTGTTACAGAAGGGGATTTTTGCAGAAGGAAAGCGTCTGCACATCTCGCCTCTTTGCTGCTTCCCAGACCGAGCTCTCAGTAAGACTCTGTCTGAATAAAAGCCCTGTCAGACAGGGTGAATTAAGGATGATAAACTTATCTAATCACATTATTAAAAATGGAAGCAACCAAAATCATTGTTGTTTTAAAACAGGAAGATGTTGAGCTGATTTTGTTTTTCCAGAACGATGATGCTTGTTCTTTTTGGGTACCAGCATTAATCTTTTGGGGACTGGTCTGTGATACATACGAGTTCATTTGCAGGGTTCAGGGGAGAATTTTTTTTTTTGTTGTTTTCTTTTATTTTTCCTTTCAACGTAACAGCACTTCAGTTTCTGGCACAGCAATATCCTGCAGAAATCCCATTGCCAAGAACGTTAAGTTGCTTGGAGAAGAAAGGCTCCTGAACAGTCTGGTGTAAACAAAAGGCAGGGAAGGCTGGAGCCCATCCTAAATAAAGTTCTTTATTACGGGTGAGCTTTTCAGATTTTTGGCACCAGGCAAAACTCTGGCTTTGTGTTTGTAATTTAAACTGCCGTATCATGTAGTCCAATTTTATTAAATTTGATTAAATATTTGCAGTTCAAATAACAGAGTCCATCACAATACAGTTCTGGTTACCAGGGCCGGAATCCAACCAACATCATCGTTAGGGGTAGGGTGACTTAGGGGGCTGCGGAAAGGCAGTTTGAATGATCATTTCTTCTAGGGTGCCTTTTCAGAGTTGGCAGTGTGTCCTGCACGTTGAGAAGCTGTTCAGGAAGAATAAATATGTCATTGCGCTGGGTTTTAAAAATACTACCTTTCTTTACTCTCTTATTTAAAGCATCATGATGTGGTCACAGGTTATCCCCCTGTGCACACTTGGAGAAACTTGCTAGTCTATAACTCCAGTGTGAATGTTGTAGGAGAGGCCTGTTGAACTGGCCACGCTTGCTTTGGTAGATGTGTGCATGAATAACGTCTTAAGAGTGCTTGAAAACATTCAGCATGGGAAACAGTCAGTGCTTGCAGCGTGCTCCTCATGCATCCTGTCCCCTGAAATCCTACCCCGTCTGATTTGTTTTACTAAATTATGTTCCAGTTTCTTGGCCATTTGGTTTCTGCGTGAAATTGTTTTCCTGTCAGGCTGCTGGCTGGTGCAGTTACTAATTGCTTGAATCCTGTTTTTAGCCTGGCTGGGGGATGCATTTCACTTGGTTCCCTCTATCTAAACACTTTGGGGCTTTTCCTTTTTTTAACAGAACTAAGAACAGTTTGGTTGGCACTGCTCATCATTTTGCTGTTAAATAACTGGATTAACACAAGGATTTTTATTTCCCCTTTTGTGTAGTTTCCTTTATTATATATATGTTTCCTTTAGTGTACGCATTTTGTCGACAGCTGTTGAGAGGGGAAAATATAAGTGACCTTTTCTGCCCCCAGATCAAGGTTGGTGCCGTCCAAATTTAATAAAGCTTCATTATGTGCTATACTGGGACCCTGTAACAAAATCTCTGGAGAATCCTTTCAGAGTGATTTTTAGAGTCTGGGTTGGGGCAGTCTTTTGTAGCCTGTTTTGATAACCCTAAGAGTTGTTTGTCAACAGCTTTCTTGGAGCTGCTGAAGTTATTTTTAATGTAGCTCTTCAGTTTTGTGTTTCTAAGGAATATGATGTCCTCATTTTCTCCCTAGGAGTAAGGTTGTTCATGGTGTTCCCTGCTTTGTGGAATTTGAGCATTGGATGTATTAATACATACTCTTAATTATAAAGCCAACACAACCACCGTCACTGAGATTTGTAAAAGACTGAAGAGAATTTTTTAACTTTTTAACATGCTTTTCCTCTTGCTTACGTAGGGTTTTTTTTACATGCTGTGCAGGGCTGGACCACGTCCTGTCGGACACTAGCTTTCCCACTTACTCCTGCATAGAGGTAGGGTAAGGATTCCTCGTGTTCATTGAGACCTGACAGCTCATCAGGATTTCTAATGAAAGCCACAGCATTCCAATTGGTTGTCGTTAAAATCAGAAGTTTTGCCAAACTTGGCACCTGCTAGAGTCGCCTGGCCAAGATGCGTTCAGCTCACTGGGATGCATGAACTGGAAATATATCCCTGTATCTATATTTAAACCTGACCCCAAAGTGAGAAAAACAGCTAATTTCTTTAGAAGTACTCGCAAAAGATGTTCTCCAAAGTTCTAAGTGTAAAAATGGCTGTGACTGTAGGACCTGTGCAGGATGTGAAGCAGTCTCAGATCTCATTGTGGTTTTTTTCCTGCTGTTGGATAAAGCAAACCTTTCCCAATATCTCTCTCCTTCCACCTTCCTCGTGTCCATGCGGGAGGGATCTTTCCCTTTTCAGCTGCTTAGTTCCCCTGCCCTGGACCAGCTTCTGGTCTTTAAACCTTTCTCCTGACAGATCTGTCAGCAGAAGTGGTATTTTTGACAAGGCTAATGTTATAAAAAATGCACTATTGTTTTATTTTGTCCTTTTTTGTTTGTGCTTCTCCACACTCTGGCATTTGCTGAACTGCTGTGGTTCGTTGCACAGAAGAAGACCTCCTGCATCCATCAAGAGCAACAGGCGGCTGGTTTTTGGTGTCTTTGGCTTGGTTCCTGGGGCTACTTGGCCCCAGCTGCAGCCACGGTCACTGTTTTGTGAAGCATTGCTGAGGCTTTGGGTTCTGCCTTTTCCTTTCCCTCCAGTATCACAGCTGGCTGCACTGAAGAAGTGCAGAGCAGAAGGACGTTGATGGGCACAAAGATTTTAAGGAGACGAAGGATTCCTGTGGTCCCAAATATGTTTTCACTGCAGAACTGTGGGATAGCATCTCAGGGTGTGAGTTTCCACTATTTCCAAAACTAGACTGAATTGAATGCCAGACTGGGAGCTCACAAAGACATCTTTGGCAAATCTCTCTGAATTTCCTGCCTAGATAGCAAATGAGTGTGTGTGTGCGTGTGGTATCTACTTGGGGAGAAGTGACAAGTAGAAAGTGTCACAGAGTTCTCTTTCAGCTCCTTTTCTCTGGGGACCAGGGAAGAACAAGTATCCTACCTGAAAACCTTCCATCCCAGCAATGTCTCTTGCCTTCTGCACAAGTCATGGCAGAAGAAGAACTGGTAAAAGGTCAAGTACTGTGTCTTAGGGCTTGTGGTAAAGAAAAAAAAGCTGTCCTCAACCTTCACAGCCCATGCAGTTAAGAACTGGCAGGAAAGGTCCAAGGAGAAATTTTTAGCTCGACATCATCAGACCGTGGCTTATGCACCCCTTTGCTGCAGTGACTTCCCTCAAGGAGTAAAGGAATGCAACAAAAGGAGACTTCTCCTCGTACTTGCCTGTATGTGGTGCAAATGGGCCGTGTCCATCCCATCTGCTACTCAGAGGGCTGCCCTGGCCAGTAGTTTTCCTGAATTTCACCACCATTTGGGACCTACTGCAGAAGGGATCTGACAAATACATTGCCCCTGCTGATGGTCCCAGCAACCACTTCAACTTCCAGCCCACCAGCCTCCTAAAAGAAATAGAAAAGGTCGATGTTGTTCTTCTGGGTGAATCAAGCATGAGCAGATTGGGAACAACGACTTCTTCTAAGCCCCAGCTTCCACTTAGATGGGTGATAATGAGATGTACCTAGGCTTCAGGGTCCCGATCACTCACTGGCCACCCAGGTCTGGCCATGAAACAGGCAATGTGGTCCTTTCCTGCCTGCACATCCCTGGCAGGAACCACAAATGAGCTTGTGCACAGTGTGCGCTTGCTGGCTCATGATGGGGAGCCCACAGGCTGGCACTAACCATCTCCAGTTTGCTAATATTCTTCTTTTTCCATGCAAGAGAGGAGCCTGAGGGAGGAAAGCATCCAGCATCCCGTGATGTTGGTTTCCACGCAGTATTGTAGAAGCACAGAGTTGTTTGAGTATTATTTGCAGCTAAGCAGTTGAAATTGTTCTGAACTTCTTGCATTTAAAAGAAAGAAAAGGGAAAATGAAAGGATTTGTCAATAATTAAAACACTGCATTTGTCAAGAAAGGCATAATACCTCTCCGAGTTGGTTCTGATTATTGGAGTGTTTTAAGTGGTTTGTTTTATGACAAAGATTGTTTAGAGGAAAATAGAGTAGGCTGAAATCCCAGTGTAGTGTGGGAGTATAATTTAGAGAAAATCTTTGAGCTTTGTACGGCATGGAGTGTCACTCAAGTTCGAGAGCATCTTTGCTTTCTCACCCATGTTGTCCTTCCAGCTGACGTGGTTGGAGGTCTGGCCTTCCTGAGTGGCTCGCTCTGTCCCAGGGACCCACGCACTGCCTCGGGGTGTGCTCTGCTGAGAGGAGGCACTGACCTACATGATAAATCCCTATTGTTATAAATATTGTTTCCTGCTCCAAGTGGAGGACATCAGTCTCTTTAATCCAAAAATAACTTATTAAAGACAAAAATTACTTTATTACTATGATGCTACAGAATAGCTTCAGACCACCCCATTGAAATTTCAGAGAGCAGAACAAACCAAAGTGCAGTTGGAGGACCAGCAAACACTTGCTTTAGTCCCTCCACTTCTTCTGACAATCATGTCTAAATGCATGCTAGGGAATTCTTTGCTCCCATGTTTTTCTTTGGTGCCAGCAGCTTTGAACTGTATTCCATACATGCTTCTCTCTGGTGCTGAGGTTTGCCTAGAGGCAGAAGGAGGGGGGCACCCCCTTTCCTTGCTCAGGGCTCTGATAAAGCAGGTGCACTTTTGGCATAAGTGCTGGGGATCCATGGGGGGAAAGCCAGCACTTCCCATCAAAGCGCTTCTTGAGGAGTACTGTCAATGATGCATTGAAGGAGAAACCTCTTCCAGTAGAAGACCAAAGGAAGTCTTCTGGTTTAGTGTCACCTTTGGGGAGCAGGGGCTCCAGGAGGCTCAGGACCTAGCCCTCAGTTATTCAGGGAACCCAACCTTCTCCTTCTTGGTCCTCTCAGTTCCATGTCTGCTTCACAGGGACTGCCAGGAGTGTGCATGCTTTCACCTGTGTGTGCATATATATATATATATGTGTGTGTGTGTGTATATGCACCCAAGTTTGTTCTGTCCGGCCAGAGCTGAGACACTTGGCGTTTGGGCCACTGCATCTACCAGAAAGGAGAATCAAGTCTGAGCTAGGAGAGCGTGACAAGTGTGTGCCTGTCCTCTGTGGGACAGCTTTGACCACAAGCACCGCGTGAACAGCATCGAGAGTGGTAACTTGGAGTGATTTCTCCAAAATGAAATGCAACAGCCAAGCTCTAAGGAAATAGTGCGTTGCTCAAGCCATGTCCTACAGGCTTCTCAATGCACTGTTTCCCCTCTTCTGGCCCTCAGCAGTTTGCAACTGTGTGTGACAGCATGAGATGGATTTATTTGGTTTGTGTTGCTCTCTTACAGTTCCTTGGAAGAGCATCCAGGGCAGGAGGAGGCTAGAGGTAGGACAGGTTGCTCCTTCCTATAGGAGTATCAGGCAAGGGGAGGGGGAGATGCCTGTAGGACAGGGCAAGGAGGAGGGAAAAAAGGCAAACTGCACAGAGCTGGCAGGGCAGGGCATAGACTCGGTCATCATGGCCATGGCAGGAAGGTTTCTAGGTACAGAACAGATTGCAGCTCAAAAACAAGTGCTTGATTGGTCCATGAGACTCTGACAAAGGGTGGAGGGGACATGACCATGCATGTTTTGACCCACCTTGGACTTTTATATATTAACAAGTTACATTTCAGTAAAATTCAGTGCAGTTCTTGAGTTTAAAATACCTGTAGGGTTTTTTGGGAGAAGCTCATTTTAGTGTAAGGAGATTGTCCCCAAAAGTTGTGGCCAGCATGTGTCACTCACTGGGGTCTCCCTGATTTTGTAGCTGCTCCCTGCCCTTGCATTCAGGCAGCCAGTAGCTCCCTCTGCTACAGGCACTGCAGCTTTTTGGTTGCTGTACAGAAGTTGCACGTTTTTCTCCTACTTTCTGCAGAGCTCAGTGCTGTTTTAAACACTTTATTGGAGAAACTCGCTTGGAGGACCTCATTCTCTCCTTTCTATTCCTTATCCCCTTCCACATGTCTCTTATCTTTCCTCTCAGATAATGTTTTGAATTTTGCAAAGCTGCTGTCTTTATTTAGGCTTTGGAAAGGGAAAGACAGAGACGATATGTGGCATTTCCACGTGTTTGTTTTTCTAGTCCAGTTTTGGCTATACGCAGTGGAAACCTTTATGGTGCCCCATTACACTGTGATTTTCATGGTTTTGTAGTGAGGCAAGCAAATGATAGTGAAGCTCTAAAAAGTGTCAACATTGTGTGCTCAGTTTAATGAGTGTTAAAGCCTTTTTTCTACTGCTGAGATGCTGTGACTACTAAACTTCAGCATGAAAAGTGCCAAATATTGGCCTTTAATAAGTTTTCATTTTAAGGACACAGTACTTCCATAAATAGCCCTTCCGCAGAGCTCTTACACAGTGCTCATGCCAACACAGAATTAGGAGAAAAGGAGGAAAATCCAGCAAATACCTTTATCTAGCCCTTTCTAATCGTGTACCTATGTTCCTAGACATATTATTTCAGGTGATGCCATCCAACATGGTACCAAGATCATAAAATATAGTTTGTTTCTGCAGAAGAACAGGCTGTATTGTTTTTATTATTGTTTTTTCTTTCTAGTTTGGGAATTTTCTGCTGCCACTTTTACCCTGTGGTACCTGTCTCCCCTAGGTACGTTTGCAGGACCCTGTTCTTCTTGTCCCCCTCTATGCTGATGCTTACAAATATTGAAAATCAAGAACATCGGCTCGCTTGGGCTTCAGAGGGATAACAGTGAAACGATTTTCAGTCTTTTTGTTTGACCATAGGTGAACTTTGCCATGTCCAGCTTTACCAGGTCCTCCTGACTAGATCCACTGTTTTTGGAGAGGAGAGACCACACCGTGCACACAAGGAGCAGTAATGAAGGTCTGGGATAGAGCCAGCCAGGGAGCAAAGAAGCCACAGAGCAGGGAGCAAATGCTCAGTTGAATAATGTGTAGTCTCTCCTCCTTAAGCAAAAGATAACTTATCTTTAATAAAATTCTGGGTTGTGCAAAAAGCTAGTTTCAGACAGCTGTCTCTCTCCCTCTCCTATGTTTACCCATGGGGTGACCTGCACGTTAGAAGAGAGGCAAGATAATTGTGTTGGCCTTTCCCTGGCTGGTGAGGCTTAGTATGGAGCTTAAAAATAATAATACAGGAATAACAGCCTTTCTCAGTCCCCAGCTGGAATTAAGATGTGCAAGGACTGGGATCAGGGTTTTCACGGTGCATTGTTTGCCTTTTTTTCATAAATGTGGATGGGTAATGGGAACAGGGCAAACTCTGCCCAGGACTTTGTGTTTTTTGACTTACACAGATTTCATGTCAGATTAGTTCAGCAGCTTAGTGGATGCAATTCTAGGAATAAAACAATGAGAATGACATAAATGTTGAAGAATTGGATTACATGGGTCCGGCTGCAATAAATGACGTATAAGAGGGGTAACTTGGGTTTGAGCCTGTGAAAACTAGGGAAGCTTTTGGCTTATGTTCTCGTTGTTAATTTACTCACTTAGAGAAAAACAAAATATTCTTTGTATAAATCCTTATTATAGGCCAAATTAAGTATGTCACTGCTTAAGAAATCCCACTGGCTTTGTGGAAGCTGACTCAGACTTGGGCGTGAGCTTCATTTGTTTGCTAAACAAGGATCAAACTGATTTTTTGATAACTTCATGGCATTTGTTTAAAAGACTTCACCTTAAGATGTAGAAGACCAGTAAGTTTTGTAATTTAGTCTCCAGTTCTCTTAAGTTTACACTAGTTAGCAGTGATGAGGAGCAAGGCTTTGTTTGGGTATGTTGCCTGACAGGAGAATATCGGGAGATTTTCAGTGGAATCGGTGTTCCTGAGAGAACATTGGACTTGTGTTGGCTGTCTGGTATTGATAGTTATGTGTTGCTTAAATTCGTATTTCATACTTTTGAAGGACAGCTCTCTTCAGTTTAAAAATGTTTTTTATTATATAGTAGTTTTAAAACCATCTGAATAAGCTTAAATTATTGTTTTGAGTTTTGGAAATGCCTCTGTTGACAGCTACGTCTTTTATCATAAAATATACTATATGATAATTTTTTTAATTTGAGACTGTTCTGCACTGCCTGTGCTGAATTTTAATTCACCTACTTTGGTCTATATAGCACCCAATTAAATGCATGTAGAGATTATGCTCTCTGACGTCTTGATGATGTGTTAGATTCGGGATTATATCTGGGGGATAAATAGAACAAAATCAGAGCAAACTAAATAAATGCAGTTCTTTAAATAGACTTTCTGGTGTTTCAAAACTCCATCCTCCAGCTGAGGAAGTGAAGGAGAAATACACAGAATAGTTTTGCCTGAAAATAGTTTTGTCTGACAAATTATAATATGCTGCTTTCACCATAACTTATTCTTGAGGTGTTTTCTCTTTTAAGGCTGTAATTTTGTGTATTCTTTCCTTTCCTGTTACATGGAAGGACGTTTTTATTGTGGCTTTACATATGGGATGTATCTGGTCATGTTGGGTAACCTGTGACCCCAGATCTTTTGATTCCCTGCCTATTTTTAAGGTGTTTCTAACCAATTCATTCTCTGTGTTTGAAAGCTGCACAATTACTTGTCTGTTCCCAACAGAAAACATGCTTTAAATGAACACCATGCAGGCTATAAATTGCATATGAATAAAATCTACACTGAAGTACAGTTTTTATTATCATGTTTTTCTTTGTCAGAAGACAGATCCTTTCAACAGCTGTGGCATAGGCTTATATTTCATTTGCTTGTTGGCAGTGCAAATGTACCTAAAATGGATGTATCGGCATCTAGCTATGACATGTTCCCATTTGTTCTTTAAAGTCTTGACTGGAGGTTCTAGACAGTTACTAATACTCAATATTGGGGACAAATTAAAGCTGTGAATTAAAGGATGTGGGATGAGGTACTGAATGTTCACATACCCAAAGACTACTTTTAAAATAGTAAATCAACTTCTGTTTTGAAGGGAACTTTATAAAGTAGCTAGTTAGAGCATGTGCTTGTATTTTAACTCATCCACTCTTCTAATGTTGCCCTCTGAGCAAATGACAGATCTGCATTCAGTCCCTGCCATTCTATATGCAAATGCCCTGTAAGATGATTCCCCCATTTACTAATGCACTTCATACTGCATTTTAAGCATCATCTTGAGGAGTCTGACACTTTTTTTTTAGTGCTCCCTTTATCTCTTGCTGGCATTTTTCTGTCCATCACAGACATGAAAAGCTCTTTTTTTTTTTTTTTTTTTTTTTTTTTTTTCCCCCTCCCAAAAGTTTCATCAAAGAAGTGTTTTGATGGCTTAACTTCAAGCATTTGATCTTGAATTCATCAGCCTTCTGATTTTTGAGCCCTGCAAGTAACGTTGTCAGGCTTGATCTTTTACATGACCCAGTGGTCAAAACCAACTGTAGGGAAATATATCTGTAGCCAGACTTAGTTATCAGTTTGTAAATGCTATTTTAATTCTTCTAAAGAAATGTAGATTATTGGCCCTGGAGTGTAGGGAGCTGAGTGTATCAGTAGTTAATGGTGAGAGCGCAGGCTTTGCCGGTTCAAAGGGATTAAGCTGCAGAGTTGTTAAGTGGTTGAAGAAGGGAAAAGATTGGGCCAGTTCACAAATCTTGTAACTGTCAGGAGCCCTCAAGCACCGACACAGATATTTCATGTATACTCAAGAGATCAGAAAGTTTACAGAGAAAATCATCTTGCAGGAGGAATCTTGACTTAAAGCTTCATTACCTTTATAAAAACTTGATAAGCTGTGCCATGCAAACGTGTTAGATGTTGCCAGCTGTCATTAACCCAGAGGCATTAGGGGTTCCCAGGAGCTCTGCTTTGACTTTTTTGAGAAGCTAAATCTCAGGATTTAGGTACAGCACAAGTTTTTAAGAGAGTTTCTCAAAGGTATGATGTACACAAAACAAGTCAGACTGTGGTCTCAGGAAATACATGTGCACTTACCCTTGGCAGCCCTGAATTTTTAAAATATTTGATGTGTTTTTAGATAGCCACTTTGTGGCTCTGATGATGTAAGCAAGTTTCTCCCCAAATAAACAAACCTTCTCCTCCCTGGCATTGGCTTTGGCCTTGGCCACACTCTCATGCCCTTTTTCTTGAGTTGACACTGGCTCCAGGTGACACACGCTCGTCTGACTTCAAGGTGAGTTGCTTCAGGCAGGTGAACCAGCAGGAAAACATTCACCTGTTTTGGTTGTGGGATTTGATTTTCATATTTTCTTTCCCCCTCCCCTGGCGTACCTCCGTACGCCAGCTCACCCTGGGGTCGGATGACTCCAAGGGTGTGGAGCTGCCCATTTCAGCAACACATTGCGGATAGCATCTCAGCCCCACAGTGATGCTCCACACTGACCAAACAGCAACATCTCAGTTGTCTCGCCAATTCCTGTATTGATTTTTTAGATCCCATGAGTTAGGTTTACCAGTGGTTTGGAAGCAAGTTGGGCAGAGGTGGGAAACTAGGGGATGTGAATGGTGCTCTCTGCACTACTCCAAATGAGTTCACAGCAGAGTGTAAGTCTGTGTCTTCACTTGAGAGAAGACATTGCAGGATGGTTATTGTTTTTTAATTAAAATGCTATTGACTTTCATTGCCAGTGAATTCAGGTATAACATAGGCTGGGACCTGTTCATTAATTAAGAAGTCTTTGTTCCAAATATATGTTATCAATTGACTAATTTCGTTTAGGCTTCTGCAAATGCTGAACTGCAACCCAGCCTTTGCGTTGAGTAAAAAAACTACTGAAATAATATTAACCAAAACACTGTTTGCTTTTCCTTTTTCTGTTCAGCATCTGAACCCAATCTGAAGTTACGATCTAGACTAAAGCAAAAAGTTGCTGAAAGACGGAGCAGCCCCCTCTTGCGCAGAAAAGATGGTCCGGTGGTTACTGCTCTTAAGAAGCGCCCACTGGATGTCACAGGTACGTTGGGTAAGCAACAAAATCTGTACTAGCAGCCACATACTCAATGAGATGTTCCTTTCCAAAATTAATTCCTGTATCCACTTAATTGTGCAGTCTGGATCTCTTGTGTGCCTCTCAAAGTTGGCAAAACCTAGATGAAGTTGGCAGAGTTCAGTGGTGGGTGATGCAGATGTGCATCAGCAACGCTGGTCCATTGGGTACCCATCCATTGAGACAGTATTACCAATTCAATGAGCTTTTTTGTAGTTTGTTTTAAGACATGCATAGACAGATGTAGATATGCCACAAGAGTTCTGTTTTTTTCCCAAGCATTTCTATGATCTTCAGCAACAGGTTGTTGAGAAATAAAATTTCTCAAAGGTTATCCTATTAATATCCATGGGGAGGCCATAATTCCTGGCTGTCGTCCTCCAGCAGTAAATGCTTTACAACCCCTGTTTGTTTTAGGCTTTGGGCAGACTGCCATAGTTCCTTGTTAAGTAATTACACCAAAGTTTTCAAACATGTAAGGCATTTTTTAATATATATAGCTGGTATTTCTGACTACTTATTTGACAGTTTCTTCTTGAAAAAATAATATTCTTCTGGGAGTAAAGTTTGTAAGGAAGGATCAGAGTAGATTATATAGATTACCATAAAGTTAATTCTTAGCACCATCTAGGGATGACTCTGTGTAAGTACCATTATGTGCCAGCTTTTCCAGGTAGTATGCATGAGATCTAGTATGTTGTAGTTAATGACGTGGTACCAGAAAAAGCATGTATTTTCCATGCAATCAGAATGTTTTTTCAAAACACCAAGACCCTCTGAAGTTGCTTTCCATGGAGAAGTTCAGTGTTAGGTGCTCAGCTGAGTGTTATTCATTGCTGAGTTTTTTTGGTAGCGAGATGCCTCCCCAAAGGCACAGCCAACAAAAAGCAGCAGGGCTTCTTTTTTTCAAAAAAATAATCTCTTTGCTACTTTACTGGTGGTACTTGCAAGGATCAAAATAGCAAAATAGTATATACAGAATAATGCCACAAAAGTAATAATTTTTAGAAATCCCCCAACTTGTAACAATTAGCTTTTATTTCTACTGGGGCATCCTAGAGAGGCTGCTGCAGCCTGAACCATTGCAGCTGCTGGGAGATTCTTCTGGCGTTGGGCAAATCCTGTGCTTGGGGAGGAGGAAAGTTCAGAAAAAAACTTTTATTTACCTTGCAAAATAAAAGGAGAAACAGTGGAAGCTGTGCCATACACCAGGTGAGAGTCCTTCTTAGGGAAGTTTTCTGGCTGTTACAATATCACGCACTGTTTTTCTTTGTTGTTATTTCTGCATCATTAATGGGGAGGCTTTGATTTCAGGCTGGTCATCTCTGTGGTTCTGGTTAGTGAATTCACGGGGAACATCTTGATAAAATATACAAAGCTGAGAGGATTTTCTGAGTGTTCAGGTGATGACGAAATTATTTTCAGGGATTAACTCTTCCTTGGGTCTTTCCAATGAGAAACTTTTACTCCCTGAGTGGAGAAGACTTACCAAAACCAAAAAAAAAGGCAGTGATTTAAAACAGATTTACTGTTTTGGACCCTGTAGAGTTTTGCCTGATTTTTTTAAAATGCGCTCAGCCATGACCATAGCCAGTTGTCCGTCTAGTCGCATGTCAGTCAGACAGCTTTTAAATCTCTTAAAATGATTTAATGTGCCATCTTGGCAAAATATCATCTTTGTGAGTCAGTCCCTAGGCAGTTTTTGGGAGCTCAGTGCCATGGGAGCTGTTGTCTTGTGTGAAGGGCAGCCCAAGGCAGGTTGTGTTTCTCTGAGGACCCAGCACAGTGTGGGCACTTGCCAGGTGATGGGGACAGGGACATCACATGTGCCCACTCGCCTGCACTGGAACATCTTGGTGCTTCTTTATAAAAACAGAGGTCAGCTCTCATGCATGGTCAGTGTGAGGGCTCAGTGCTGGCAATGTATTTCCAGTAAATCCAGATGCACCAGAAGACTGCATGGGAAAATGTCAACTCTGAGACGGTTCCCTGGTTGTTCCAGCGTGAAGTCTAATGCAATACGTGGCAAAAGGGTGTCATTACGGTTATAGGCTAAAGAGGGTGAGAGGAAGCACTTCTAGAAAAATGAAGCGGGACAATCTGACATCCTCCAGTTTGGCCTGTTCAAGCCTTCCGTGTCTTTTATTATCTTCCAATCGTATTTAAAGTTATTAATATACTATAAGAGAAATCCCCATGAGGAGAAGACATAAATATGGTAAGTAGGTACTTGGACAGACCATTTGAAAGTGTTTGTCTGTATTTTAAGAGCCCTGGGAAGATTTAGGGGGGAAAATGGGGAGGAGGAGGATTGCTTTCCTCCAAAACAAAATTCAAGGGATTGTTATCTGTCTAAATTCCATCGTGGAGGTTGTTTGTAATGCTAAAAGTTGGTTTTGGATGTGTTTTTAGACTCTGCATGCAACAGTGCTCCTGGATCTGGTCCCAGCTCTCCAAACAACAGCTCCAATAACATAAGCGCCGAGAACGGAATTACAGGATCAGTCGCGAGTATTCAAGCAGAGGTACACAGCCCTTCCTCGCTCTGATTTTTAACACTTGGGATTCTAATCACTTTTTGCAGAGTTTTAGGAATTTAGGAGTACAAACCAGTGTGCATCACACTAGAAAAAAACCCAGATTGTGACTTGGAGCGGACTTTGGGAATTACCTCTCAATCTGGGCAGACAGGTTGCATTATCTGTTTATTAAATCTAGTTTGAGCCAGCTCACAAGCTGCTTGTGGTAACTTGTAGTGGTTTTGTTGTGAGGAGAGAGTAAAAATAAAGTGATTTAGCAAGGTAAAGCATGAAGTGCGTTTCCTGGTCAAATGCAAGTATTTTAAAATATGGGGAATCTGTTCTCATATATTGTATATAGCGTGAATTTGTTGTGTGCAGTAGGTTAGTCTAAATATGACCAAACCAGAACTGGATTAAAGGGAACAAATTTAACCTTTTCCTCCCCACTTAGGGATTTGAAAGCTTGGTGCCTGATGCCATGTGCTAGTTTGTAATCCCATAAGCTTTCACCATCACTTGAGGCATCTGCTATGGGTGTCAAGGGCAGCGTGTTGGACTGGGTAAACTGGGACTTGATTCAACAAAGCAGCTCCTGTGTTCAGGGTTACTGAAGCCCACCTTTTTCTAAGGGCAGATATTGGGGTGTGAGCCTTGTTAACTGGCTCCCACTATAAACCTTGCATGTAGAAAACCAGTGTGGTTGTGTAATGTGACTGGTGCATTTCTTTTTATCCAGCTTACCATTAGCTGTTCTCCCTATGAATATAGTGTCTGTCTTAACATCAGGACTGTAAAAACAGGCTTGGGCTTGTTCTCCCCAAATTGTCATTTAGAACTGAAAAGGGCTTCTTACGGTACAAATGTAAGCCCTTATTGCTTTCTAGTTTTGTACAGATTTTCACTTTATTTTTATTTCTAATTTAGTGTAACAGCATTTAATATGGGGAATATGCCTTCTACTCTACCCTCCCCCCTGCCAAATAATCCAACACACATCTACATCCACTCTAGTCTACTGTAGACCTTAAAAGATTTAGGCAATTATTGTAAAGATTAAGACGGTGTAAGGTGGAGTCTTCACTTGACACTGGCAGCTGAAGTTGCTCTAAAGAGGTGTGGCTTTTGAGATGCACGCTATGTAGTAGTTTGGAGCAGGCCTGGGAAAAGGTATCTTACATACAGGGTTATTTATTGGGTTTGCAGAACTGAAGACCAGCTGAGCTGAGGGCACATCTTAGGTACGTTTGTGTTAGCCCCAGGGAGACTAGCGCTTAGTTACCAGTTTTGCTGATCCAGGAGCTGTCAATCTTGTCTATACTTAGCAAACTGCAAATCCCCAATTACTGCTGGTGGAAAAACTAGAGGATTTGACAATTTGTTGTGATATAAACAGAGCAGGCAGCTTCCCACAGGTCAGTGTTAGCTCATGCAGGTGAATGCGAAGCTATAGTGTTCCCCTTAACCATTTTATTTTTCAAGTAAATAATTTGAGCTAATCATCTGTGACTAGACCACCAATACCTAATAAAATGGACATAGACTGTAACAAAAACTCTTCTCATCAACTGCTTGTAATGCAGTGATTTTGTAAGTTAGGCTGAGGCATGAGTGGCGCAGACGATTTTGAAAAAAAAATCCCTGTACTGCCAAAGCCTTTCCCTGGGAGTTGTCATTACCTCTTTTGCAACTGTACCACAGTGAGTAATTCACAGAGATGCCAGTGCACACGAGGAAAGAATCGTGTTCATCTAGAATTTTAACAAGAGCAGCATTTGATGCACCATCTCCAAACAATCTGTGCAAAAATGAGGAAAAAAATCTAGTTTTCATTTCCCTGAAAATAATGTCTAGATTTTTTTACACCTTTTTATAATTTTTGGAAAATAGGAAAAATACAACATAAAAATGATTGTGCAGTTCCAATTTTAAAACTGCCCAGGACTGTGTTAAGTATATTGGATTATTGCCATCACAGAACAGAATGAAACATAAATCACTGTGTGATGGCAAACAGAACATTGATAACCTGTTGCACAAACTGTTCTGCTCCCAGCATTTCAGGCATACTTGAATGGCTCAGCTAAATGTGGTAGTCCTTTGCATTTGTTTTTGGGGAAAAATAACTCTGCACTTTCTTCCAGCATTTCATGTTGTGTGATACTAGCTGATCTATTTGCCTGTATAGATTTATGTGGGAAAAAATAACTGGGCAAGGTAGGGTTTTAGTTTCTTTAAAATCTTCAGTAGAAGTAATATTACCTGGTAGCCCAAGCGTTGGAGATTTCTTTAATACTAGTTGACCAAGCTTTCTCATGTTCTCATTTTAAATATTTAGAAATATTTAAATGTTTCTGAAAAAATAATGTTGCCAACTTTAAGTGTTTCATGCTTATCTTCATGTTTTATTTTAAATGAGAAATACGTGTCTCTGCTTCTTCGTTTGCTAGGTCACCTCTTGAACCATTTCAGATATGTTGCAAGATGGTATCTGGGTTCATTATTTAAGTTTCAATGCCTGCCTTCAGTGTGGAAAGACTACAGCTCTCTGCCTCCTTTTAAAATAGCCAATATCTATTTTTATATACTGTTTTTAAATCTAAAGGTTTTTCCATCTCTGAAAGGTACATGATATTCATTGTCATTGCAGTTGATACAGGACTATAAAAAGTACTTGACTGCAGACGAAAATTGTACATGCTGAAATTGTTCTCTTCTGTGCACTTCAAAAAATGTTTGTGTACAACCAATAGATGGGATCTGTGTATTTAAAGTGATGATAATGCTGCTAAATATCATATGCTCATAGTGTCAAGCTGCTGCATTTTTCTTTTTCCTGTTTTTAAAACAAATCCCCAGGAGATAGTTTGAAGCACAACTACAGAGTATTGATTGTTCAAAGAGAAAATGGATGTAGTTTTGTTTCATTTATGATATCAGTAAAATATTTCATTACTCTGCTGACAATAACTATCTTATTCTCAATGTGGCATGCTAACATTATGTAATTTAAATTAAAGCGAAATTGCCAGTAGTGCTCAAAATTACTTGGAAGAAGAAATGTGTGGGTTTGCACAATCTCATGGCCTTGCCAGGTACTGCTCAATGGCAAAATGCTCCCTGCAAATTTCCTCCTTTGGGGCAGCAAATTGTGAACTGAGATCTTAAAAACAGATCTACTCTTTTTACAGGAGAACTGATCTGTAATACATTTTCAATAAGCTTGAATGACATTAATGAAAGCACAAGAAGGCAAAAGGAAATAACAAAAAATTCACTTTGCAGATGAAATTTTGCACAAGGTCATATGAAAACTAGGTGACTTTGCTGGACGTCAGGAATTTAGACAAAGTTGGACGCTGGGAGAATGACTGGCAAGTTAGTGGCACCCTGAAGAGTCCATTTGAAAAGGCAGCCCAGTGTCTGATAATGGTGACAAACACGGTCGTGGGAAGGCTGTCCTCCTTGCAGGGGCAGCACCAACCTCAGGTGCAGAGGTGGGGTGTCCTGTTAAGCTGGTCTGGTGAAATTTTGATTAATCAAGGAGGCAGGATTGCTTTTGAAGACTGTTCTGTATAACGTGTTTGGGGTTTACTATTAGTTCTTATGTGCTTTTTTTTTCCCCCCTAATAAGTTGCTGCAGGGTTTTTTTCAAGTTTCGCCTTAGAACCTTGAGGGAGAAAAATAGATTTTTACTACCCAGAGCTGTCGCAGCCCTGCAACCAAGGAAATAACCTGGAAAGTCTTATTGACTTACGGGAGTATGAACTTAGGTCTAGAATGTATAACACCATTCTTCAGATCTCTGTTACATTGGTATAGATTGTTCCATAGTATAATATTAAGTTAATCATAATCCATTTTTTCACAATATCTCCTGAGTTAAACAGTAGAAATTCTATAGAAAGTCTTTTTGAAATCCAAACTCTGTTTTATTTAAGTTGGAAAATCACCTGTAGAGAATTCAGGGTGATCAGAACACTTGTTTCCTAACAGGAGAATCATGCAGTTTAAAATAATGTAATTTTTATAGTGGGTTTTCAAATCAATCTTGTTTTGAAATTAAAGGTATTTTTACTTAAGTGTTCCTGCTTTAAATGGCTGTAAGATTATTCAGTAAATCTCACATTTCACCCTGAAAATCAGGAAATAGCTACATAAGTGCAACCTTAAGGCATTTTGATGAAATTTTCAAGTCTGATTTAAGCTAAAGCACACTACTAAATAGCATAAATTGTCTGTGATTTGCTAAAGAGAACAACAGCCACTGTAATGCCATTTTTTTAAGGTAATCTGGTTTAGCTTTAGAAGGGCAAATACTTGAGAAGGACAAGTAAGCTGTTAAATATCCTTTGCAAAAGCTTTTTGCAGTGGCACTGCATGAAGACTGAGCAGAAGCAGAGTACTGGTGAGGATGCAGGGGTGATCTTTAGTCTCCAAGAGAGATCAAATAAACTGTAAAAGGTCTCTCTGTAGGGCAGCAGTGTTGGTGGCAGTTGCAGACTGAGATCGTACCTGTGTTGGTTATCCTGGTCTCGTTGCCCCTGGCCATGGCAGCAGCGTTCAGGGCATGAACCTAGTCTGTGCCTATTTAGGCTGGATCTGAAGCACAGCTTAGCTCCCCCATTCAGTGTTTCTATTGTCAGCTCTACGTTTCTGATGTGTCCTCACAGCAAGTGTATTGTGTCCTTGATCCGATCTGTGGATGCTCTCTCACCAGGACAATGTTCTTGATTTTGTTTCCAGACCAGCCTGGCTCACAGACTTGTGAATCGTGAAGGCTCAGTAACACAGCTTCCACTCTACACATCCCCTTCTTTGCCCAACATCACGCTAGGACTGCCTGCAACTGGCCCTTCCAGTGTAAGTGGAGGGGGAATGCAGCCTTTGAAACGTTGCTTGCACCGATTTATCCCTTAACCCGCTGTGCCATCAATTGTGCATTTGCAGGGAGGATCAGCACAGCAGGATGCGGAGAGACTTACTATCCCAACCTTACAGCAGCGGATCTCTTTATTTCCTGGCACTCACCTCACTCCCTACTTGAGCACTACAACATTGGAAAGAGATGGGGGGACTGCACATAACCCTCTTCTGCAACACATGGTCTTACTGGAACAGCCAACTGCACAAACTCCCTTAGTCACAGGTGAGCGCTCCGTAGATAATATGCAAAACTCAGTCCCAGATGGGGAAAGACAGCAAGTGACATCTGTTGTTTTTTTGTAAAGTCTGTTCTCTTGTACAAAAGAGATACTGCATCATCTGTACATTCTGTAGGTATAACATACAACCTTTAGGATGTGTTTGTTGATACATTGGATAATGGTGGCATTTGCAAAATGAGAGGTTGCCCACCTCATCCAGAGGTAGGGGGAAGCTGCCTTGTCATTCTGGTGGAATAAAAATAAATAGTATTTACTTCCATAAGTAAAGCGTAAGTTTGTAGGTCACAGTTTAAATCTATATAGTTAGAGTTCTAACCACTTTAATTAAAGTGGAGACAAAAACATTGTGTCTTATGATTACCCTTCCTGTTTATCATGGATGGTTTCTATTCTGTATATGAAAGGCATACATTTACAAAATCTCAGATTAAAATACTTGCTTTTCATCATTATTATAAATGGCAAAAACATGGCGAAATCAACTGCATTCAAACAGATTGTATTTGTTTGTATATGTTACATTTTCAGTATGCTAATTGCTTTGAATCACTCCCTGTGTCATATTTTCAGAATTAAGTACCTGTGGGAAGGCATATTTCTATAAATAGGGTTGATTCAAAGCAATAATCCCCAGTAGGATGCAGTTCTTTTTTACAGTGTGTAATGTTGGGACAAATGATGTTCTGCGTAAGTTATAGACATGTTGATTTTTATTTCTTTCATTCCATTTCTAATGGATACTGTTGAGAGATGTCAATCACTGAAGCATTACAGCACAGCTTTGGTTTGGCTTGTGTCTGGTTTTACATTCACATCCCAGGAATATATGTGGGGTTGTGATAAGCTTATAAGCATGTACATATGGGGAAGCTGAAGCACAGAAGTGTGGTATTTAGCCAGCACTTTGAGCCGTGAGAGTGGTGTCTGCAGATTCCTTGAACCTTTACGTAATTTTCTGTTGCCTCCTTCTGCCGTGGTTGCTGTGGCATGACGAGGTTACCCAGAGTCATGACCTTGGGCCCTTTGCGCAAGGTCTGTTGATGAAGAGCCGTTGGGGAAGATTTCCCCTCTTATCCTATCACTAAAACTTTCTTCTCTGTTCGTGCTGGCGTTTGCTTTAAAGCACATGTAGAAAGAATTGCTGTTCTGTTTCCTATTTGACCTCTCTCAAAGCTTCCCTCAGTTTACAGTGTACTGTGTTTGCTTCCAAGTGTATTCCTTCTAGTACACCTGCTACGTGCGTGTTTTCAGAGTGGGTACAACGTGTTGTAAACCAACACTTAGGAGAAATATTCACTGTACAACAGAGCAACAAGAAGAAACACACGTTCCAGATGCAGCAACTGAAAGAGAGCAAGCTAACACATGGTCTCAAAAGCCCTAAGTGGACTGGCTGCCAAACTGCACTTAGTACTTCAAACTTCTTTGGAACTGAAGTGGAGTTTATTAGTATTCTTCTGATAGCCTTCAGCTCTGGAGATAGTCTCCTGATGGCTGCAAAATCATCCAGCATAATGGCATGCTTTTTCTGTGCTGGAAGGGTAGACATGGCGGTTTTGGGAAACTAGAGCAGGATTCCTTAGGTCTGCTGTTCCTCTTGTGACAGATCACTCTGTATAACATCCTTCACACTGACATGTATGTTTGGAGTAGGAACAAGATGTCTCCCTGGAAAGCTTTCACAGGGGGACCTTGGTCATTCACTTGGAGGAAGGTAGTTGTCGTGGTTTAGCCCCACTCGGCAACTAAGCACCACGCAGCCGCTCGCTCACCCTCCCCCTCCCCGGTGGGATGGGGGAGAGAATCGGAAGGGCAAGAGTAAGAAAACCCATGGGTTGAGATAAGAACAGTTTAATAATTGAAATAAAATAATAATAATAGTAATAATAATAATAATAATAATTGTAATGAAAAGGAGAACGAGAGAGACAAACAAAACCCAGGGAAAAGAAAACAAGTGATGCAACCGCTCACCACCCGCCGACCGACACCCAGCCAGTCCCCGAGCAGCGATCGCTGCCCCCCGGCTAACTCCCCTCGGTTTATATACTGAGCATGACGTCATATGGTATGGAATAGCCCTTTGGTCGATTTGGATCAACTATCTTGGGCTGTGCCCCCTCCCAACTTCTTGTGCACCTGGCAGAGCATGGGAAGCTGAAAAAGAAAGTCCTTGACTAGTCTAAGCATTACTTAGCAACAACTAAAACATCAGTGTGTTATCAGCATTCTTCTCATGCTAAATCCAAAACACAGCACTATGCTAGCTACTAGGAAGAAAAGTAACTCTAACTCAGCTGAAACCAGGACAGTAGTCTTCCAAGGTGTCCTACACAAACTGTATAGGATCCCTTCCTCTGCTGTCTAAATTGAACTTTTGGTAAGAGCAGCTGTGCTATAAGGGAAATGGACCAGATCTTTCCAAATTATTCATATATTCATACACACACAGACATATATGTGTGTGTGTATATACACACACATTTATAGAGGCATGCATTTATAAAATAAGATACCCTTTTACATGACTCTTTTCAGAAAAGCAAGGGGTGGGAGAAACTCAGTAAATCTTTCCCCAAGAAGAGAGGCTTTTAAATGAGTCAGTTTCTTCCATGTAAGAACTGCGTTCTGTGAATCAATGGGAAAAGGAGGTAATGTCCTGGGACAGAAATGTCAGGGTGTTTCTTACCTACTGTATTCAGCTGGCTGCAGACTTCTGGGAAGCTTCTCTCTCTTCTCAACCAAAGACTGAAGAAAGAGAAGATACAACTTCTCTGAGCCTTGAACTGGGCAGTATTTCTTAATGTTACCACTTGTGTAGTCTTTAGTTTGTTTTATACAATGAGGTAAAGCAAAAGTACTTTTTTCCTAAAAGTGTGTGCAGCCTTATCCACATTAGGGAGACAGCACTTCACACCAGTGATGCCTTTCTATCCCAAGGTGTAACAAGCAAAAGTAAAGGCTTATCCTCAGCTCCTCCACCGTTGTGTTGGGCTTTGTCTTAGGCATGTCTTCATGTCCCAGCTTTCTAAGAAGTATGTGAAAGTATGTTTTTGGAGAGCAGAACAAGAACTGGCTTACCCCAAGAACAGCTAAAAAGACAAGATGCTTCCTAAAAACGTGCCCTTACCAGAGCTCAGATAGGTGTTTCATGTGGTAGTCATCAGAGACACCCAAATTGCCAAGGCCATGTGAGTAACACAAGTTATCCCAAAATAACCTTATGTTTTCATTATGTTACTAGCATGTATACACAGGACAGTGATGGAAACAATTCTAGCCATTTGTCATCTTGGCCTTTAACTTACCTTCTTTCTACAGAAATAATGAAGCCCGATGGCTCCCGTATTCCTGAAATGCTTCAAGGGAGTGCCTTTTTCCAATGCAAACCTGGTCAGGGGTTTATTATGTGGAAGTTTTCATCCCTTGTCATTTCTGTGGGGCAGGGTATAGCACAGCCAAGGGCAGACGTGCTTCCCTACGTGGTCTAGAGTGGGAAGCAGCTTCATCAGCATCCATCATCCTTCAGTGTATCCAGTGAGACCCCTGTAAGGTATAATTGCTGGATGCTGTGGGGTGGCAGCTTGGGTTGGTACTTTCCTAGAAATGGACCTGGGATTAACTCCCTTATATCAAGGCAAGCTGTAAGACTTCAACTTCTTCAAACTACCACTGTGATCTTAATTCATGTCACCCACCGAGCGATGGAAGAGTCCGTAAGGTATTGCTGATTTTAAGAAATGAAACATTTCCCTAGGGTCTCTGAGTAAACAAGCAAACAAAGAATTCAAAAGAAAGCAAAGTATTACTCCATCCAATGGTAATTAATTGTTATCTGTTCTCTTTTAAGGATGCTTCAGCTGTAAATGGCGAGGTGGCTGGTTTTACAGTATATATCATTGTCACCATCAGCGTTACTCAACAGTCGTTTTCTCCCTTCCTTTCTTCTTCCTTTTTTTCTTCTCTGCTGTTTTTTCCTCCATATTATCTTCAGACTGGTATCTTTCAGGACTGCCCCTCCACGCACAGTCTCTGGTTGGTGGAGAACGGGTCTCCCCTTCAATACACAAACTCCGGCAGCATCGCCCACTGGGGCGCACGCAGTCTGCTCCCCTTCCCCAGAACGCCCAAGCCCTCCAGCAGTTAGTGATCCAGCAGCAGCACCAGCAGTTCTTGGAGAAACACAAACAGCAATTTCAGCAACAGCAACTGCACATCAACAAGGTAGGCATGGCACTTTTAAAGTCTTTCTTCCTCATACAGCATCAATACCAATTTTAGGTGACACTATTTCAGAGTTTCTTGTGCAGTAATGTATGTGGTCTCGACCTCCATAATCAACTGGCCTTGACCCTTGAACTTCTTTTTCATGATTTTGAGAAATACATCAACAAGGATGTGGACATCCATCACCAAGGCGAGGATCAATACCTGTGTTGCAGACAGTGGAAAGGCGGTACAGTTCAAACTTCTGGCTTCCCAGTAATACTTTTTAAGGTTGTCATTGCTGCCGTTCATCCACATCAGGATCTTTTGTTGGTTTTGTAGCAGAAACCATAAAATGCTGTCAAGGAATATGGGGAAAATACTTACTGTGTATATATACAGTTTGAAAGGGAGAAGGAGCAGTAATATGGATTTGATAATAAAAAAAAAAAAAAAGGCGAGAGATTTCAGACGTGACAACACCAGAAAATAATTGCAAGTGAAGATATTCAGATTTACTAAAGCATTTTTCACTGGAATTACCATTGGAAAGAGAAAAGCTGTTTCCATCTCCAGTCCAGATTCTCTTAACTGCGGCCCTGTGTAAAGCATTACAGTGCCCTATCTTCTTCTCCTGAAAATGAGGACAGTATTGCTGTGCATCCTGCAGAGGTTGTTTTGAAGATCAATTAGATGTGATTCAAAAATTGCTTTGAAGAAAGCAAGCATTATTTTTATTATCTTGCTTTCTGTAAATCACTTGGAGAACATCAGGTGAACGTTGCAGAGCACCATTCATCAGTGCACAGATTTTGCAATTGCTCTGTAGCCAAAATCATCTGTCTGGGCATCCCAATATTGCAACAAAGCTGAAACAAAGCTGCTTTGAGATGATTGCATTGAGTATGCATTAAAAAAGACAAAAATCTATCCTGGTGTTTTAGCCTATGGGAAGGTAAAACTCACCTTTTACATGCAAGAGGTCTGATTACAAGTGGTATGGATGGAGCTGTGACGTTTTACCCCAGCTGAGGTTTTCTCCCAGAATTTGAGAAGGCACAGTCTGTTGCTAGACTTGCAATATGAAAAGGCTGTTGGGGAAGGGAGAAATCGATCATAATCAGTGTGATATTTTGCTGACTCTGCTTTGTACTGTTTTGAGGCTTTCTAAGGACTTTTTTCAAGGAGCTCCAGTGGTGGCTTTCTTTAAAAAAACAAGCAAATCCAGTAGTAGGTTTCAGGCTTGGGAGGACAAGTTCAATGGCAGGCGGATCTTTCAGATTGCTGCAGTTTAATTTATGGTGGAGGTTTCTCCAAATATTTTCACTGTTCCAGTCCTATGAGAAAATACAACTACCAAGAGCTGGATTTTAAAAAAAAAAAAAAAAAAAAAAAAAAAAAAAAAAAAAAAAAAAAAAAAAAAAAAACAAAAACAAAAAACCAAAAGAAACCCCACCACACAACCCCCCAAAACTTTGTTTACAGACTCGAGCTAAGGCAGGATGATTACACAAGTTACTGACGTCAATCATGTACTTTTGGAGAGCTGCCACTGCACACCGCATGTGCCAGCCCTGGACCTTATTCAGCCCTGCACACCGGGGTGGTGGGGAGCTGCTGCTGCCATAGAAATTTCTCTTACCCCCCTCCAAACACGCTTCGTGACCAGGATCATCAGACGCGGGGCATTAGGTAGGGTTTCTTTGTTTGGAAATAAATGTCAGCTCAGCGATGTCAGCTCAGTGGTTTGTTTGTTTGAGGTTTTTAAGGTTTTTCCATTGCCAACGTTTGTAAGCGTCCAAAGACTTCGCCGTGACGTACCCGCTGAACTCATTCAGACTTTCGCTTGGACCTCCCAGGAGCTGGAGAGCATGTGCGACTGGAGCCGAGCGAGTCCTCCTGCAGCACTCTGAATTTCACCTTTGTTAGAGCTGTGATCTATCTCATTGATAGCAGAGGCAGGCGGGGGGGAGTGTAATTAAAATGATTGCACAGGAGCGATTTCCCTGCGTTTGATTTATATAAGTAATGAGTTAAAATGGTTTCGGTACTAGCACTGTATGCGTGTGGCAAATTTATCCCGTGGGATAGCATCCAAGTGCTGACATGGAAAAAGACTTTTCCCAGACACACAGATATTTTAAGACCCTTGTGTGTAGGAGAGTAAGGGCACAACTAAAAATAATGTAATAGATTGATGCCTTCTAATTATTACCAGAACTGACAGCACTGTCTGTTAAGGTTGTGTTGGATTTCCTGTAAATAATACAAGGCTGTTTTCAATTGCTTGTGATTTTTCCAATCTTTAAGACTTTGGCCTTAAACTTTCCCTGTTAAGTGTCTACATCAGCTGAAATTTTTGAGAAGATTGCAGCCAAAACAGGTCTTGCTGCTTCCAAGAAGGCAACTAAGGAAAAATAAGTTGTTTTGCTCCTGATTAATAAGAATAATCATCTAGGGAATTTGGCTGTGAAGCCTTGGTGCCCAAGGCTTTGGAGCAGTAACTTGGAATTGGACAAATGAGGACAGGGCAGGTGGCTGGGTAGGGAAAGAGAGTGCAGAGGGATGGGTTGGGTGGGATGGGTCCGAAGGAGGGACAGGGCTCCTTGGGGTGACCAGAGGGGAGTGTGCTCCCCGGGGTGTGATCCCTTCCAGCGTGGGCTCTGAAGTCCTTGGTCTACCTCTGTCAGCAGCAAATTGGGGATCGCTTGAGCGTAGCGAAGCACATGGCTCATCCCATTCGGGAGCCAGCTCACTGAGAGTGACTCCCCTGGCTCACTGCAAGGCTCTGTATGGAACACATATGAGGGTCCCAGCCCTGCTCATCTGGTGTTCATGTCGTCACCTGCTGGTGACATTTGCATTTGCTTTAAGGAGGGGGAAAAAAACCACACACACAAAAACCAAACAATGCCCTCTAAAAACGGGGACGAGAGACAGGCATGAATGAAAAGAGCATTATTGAAGTTGCCACACTGAGCACTCAAGGTAGGACATGGAAATAGTTAAGTTTCCCATGCAATTTTTGCTCACTTTTTCTTTTTTCGCATCTTTTTGATACAATTTTTGATAATCAAGTGGTATCTCTTTTACAAGACTCTGAATGTAGTACAGAGAAGGGTAAGAGCAAGCCTGCTCTCCGGTGGCGTGCTGCCTCATTTGTTTCAGAAATCAGAGGACACATAAAGAACGGAAGAGGGAAAGAAGGGGCCTTAGGGCTAAGGCAGCTTGACGCGGTGGTAGGGAATTGGCTTTCTCCTCTCTGCCACAGAGCCATGTCCAACTGAGCAGATCCAGCCAGCGGACAGCTTGCAGTGGCACGCTCATCTTCATGCCGTTTGCAGGACAGGGAAAGGGAGCTGCTAGCTGCAGAGGTGTGCTTGCACACCTAAAACACGTGATCTTAAAATCAACCGTATTGTATTGAAACCCCCATCCAGCAGGGTTTCATAATCTCTGCCCCAGCTGTGCATTTGATGGCATGGAGCAGCTCTGCTCCCTGCCTGCCATCAAGTCATCGTGAACACAGATGCGCTAATATTTGCAGAGCACTCGTGTGCTCTAGTGATCACACTGCAAAACTGTATGTAGAAATCAACAACTCTTTCTTCAGAACCAGGATTAAATGAGATTAAATGAGATTCTGTATAAAATACTGAATCACTTCTTGCTCATTGAGTTCTGTGCAACCTTTGATCAGAATGAGGCATGTGCCCTAAAACAGTAAATGCTAAACAGTCCTGAAAATAAAAGCTATATATTAATGCAGGTGCGTGGGAGCACTGACCTGAAATTACACAGGCAACGTGTGCTCATGTTTCCCACCTTTTTGCGTGTTTTAACATTCAAACCTTGGGAATTGTTTTCCCCTGTGGTCGGAGGAGCTTTGCTGGGTGAGGGGGCTTGTTTTGCCATATGATAAATATATACAGCAATCCCAACATATTTCATCTTCAGCAATCACAATTTCTCTGAAGACTTCAGTTTCTTTTAAGATGCAAATTGTAGTCTTTTATATATGAGAGAGAGGAGCCGTGATATGCTCATGGTTTTCCATGGTGTTTGGAGGTTGGCATATGGGGGGGTATTTTAGTTGTGACAGCAAACCAGGTAAAGTAGGACACGGTTCTCTGAGCAGACTCCAGGTATTTTGAATTAAAAGTGTTAGCTTTTCAGTGTGATAGGTCTTGAAGCAGCAATTCGCTTTCAAAAGAGAAATATACAAGTGAGATTTCTGTAAATTCTGTGCTGGAAAACTCAACTTTTTACCTTTCCGTAGTGAAGATGAGTGTTTTGGCTTTAGTCCCCTGGATGTATAATTCACGAAGCCTTACTAGAACAGATAATCTCCTTTTTAGCCCTGAATTGTACTGTTAAGCAGATTAACACTGAGCTTCTGTGGTCAAATTATGGTTCTTCTGAGTAAACCCCATTTTTAGCACACTCTGGAAAGTGAGGTGTTTCTCCTGCTGCGGCATATATATGGCAACGTGTATACGCCAGACTACAGTGTCTCAACTTGTCTGGTGCAGCAGTGTTGGGTGGATACATTTTTATTAACACCTAGAATTTAACCTTGCTATTTCCTGATTTTTTTTTTTCTTTTTTGGAATGCGTTAACTGTTTAGCCTCAAGTGACTCCTGGAGTATCTTTTTATATATAATATTTAATTTGTAATATTAGAAAAATATAGTGTATTAGGTTGCATTGCGCAGCATTCAGCTAGGGCTATTACCCTTTGAACAGTTTAAGGGAAGCCTGTTTTTGAAGCACCCAGATATAACTTTGGATATAACAAGTATCGAAAAAGATCTCCGGAAAACCTCCTTCAGCATTCCTGCTAAGTGTCTTAGTCAGTTGAATATGAAATGCCGTTCAGCAGGACACGAGACACTTGGCATTCGTGTGCTTGTGCGTCGTGACACCTATTACTGCTTAAATGCTGTTAAGTGATTTTGCCAGGAGCTGTTGTTCTGTGGGGTGTCTGTTGCTGCAGATCTGGCAATATGTAGGTGTGTACCTGATATAATCAAGCCCATAATTCCAATTATTTGGGGGGTGGGGGGAGGGGAGAAAACAGCTTCTGCTAGTGCCAAGGTGTTTTCTTCTTGCTCCCCCTCCTTTTCCCCTCCAGGCGGTCCCCATTCTTTGATTCATTACAGTTTGGTTGTTCCCTCTCATCTAGGCACAGAGGCCAGCAGTCTTGTGGTCCTTCTTCTAGGTAGGCTGCCTCAGACAGTTATTTTTTTCCTGGTGTCTCATCACTTCAGAAAAAAAAAAAAACCCTGAGATTTTTCTTTGCTGCAGAAGGCTCTGCCAGCTCCCTACATGGCCTATGCCCAACTCAGCCTCTCCCCATCATCCTTTATCATCTCTTGTTTCTCTTTGGTCTATAAAAGTTAAAAATTAGGATCTCCCTGCTCTGTAATGGGTACCTCAGGTGGGAAGAGTCATATCGATAGCCAGAAGAGCAGGGCTTGTGTTATCATTTCTGAGTGATTAATTCAAGCCCCCAGCAATATGTTTTCTTCTCCAAGTGCTTGTCCACATGTCCGCTCCCCTGTGGATGCACTCTTGCCTTATGCCTCTCTGCTAGTGCTCTCCTTTCTCTTGAGCATCCCAGCCAGCGTACCCGCTCCACACCGCCTACCTCCCACCTCTCAATTCCTAGCCATGTCATTGACTTGAGACCCACACTTTTTGGCTGGCTGTCTCAAGATACTTTTGAGCTGAGCTTTTATTATCTCTTTTTTCCTCTGTTTCGTCTCATTTTTACCAAAGCTGTGTCTCCAGCTATACAGAGTTGTTCTCTTTCTTCCATGAGTTTGTCCTTGATCTCCAGAAGGAAGAAAGGGAGGTTTCTGCTTGCTTCTGCACAGCATGACGTGGTCAGGGCCGAGCCAGTCTGGTGTCCTCCCTTGCTTCCTGGCTTCTCTCTTCCTCTGATCAGTGGGACACGCTGTGTCGCTCCGCCAGTGTCTGTGTCCCCTACAATGCCATTCAAGGGGGAGCAGGACTCTTGCAAAGTTGATGTTACCAGCACAGGACAGGCTGAGGCTACCTTCTGCTACTCCACCCCGTTCCCAAAACAGGGAAGTCACTCCACCCCACTGGGCGTGCTTTGCACTTCCCAGGATATAAACTGGATAGTTATCAATGGTAGTGCTGTCTCGACCACCTTCCAACCTGCACAAAGTTTTCACCAGCTGTACATATCTGGCAAAGTGGAATGGGGTTTTGGCGTGTTGTCAAGTATGATCTCCGAGCTTCTACTATCTGTAGATAACCCTGGATGAGTTGTGTGGAAATGTGATGATTTATCCTAAATTCTGATGGTGTGTGTGGTGGTTTTCAGCCTCCAACCTGTACCTTTTGATGCACATCAGTCTGTCCAGCAACACTGAAGTCTCTGAAGGGCATGACTGAGGTATTGCCTCCAGCAGAAATGCCCTTTCCCACAAGACTGTTATTAATTTCATATTTTAAAGCAGTCCCATCAGTGATTCGAGCTTATTCTCTACTTTCAGAAACCATTACCATGATGAGCAACACTGGAAAAGTGCCATGTTCCCATGTTAGACTCCTAAACTGGAAAAGATCTTTAGAATAGATCTGTCTTCAGTTTTGCTTAAAGTCATGCCCAACTTTCATCTCTGTCAGTCTTTGATAACTGAGGTTCAGTGTTGAAGAAGCCTTGTCCTTTTAATTGTGCAGGACCAGAAATTTCTTCTGTAACTGCTTGTCATCTTAGGAGAAAAATTCAGATGTGCACAATTTTGTCAGAGTTGGTCTGTCCAGATAGGAAACTTTGCTATGCAGTCCTATGGAAGTTCATCAGCTCTGCTTCTGCTCCAAGGAGCTCTTCAGCCACGTTTTAGAACCAGAGGTCCCTGTGACACTTGTTGCCTACAGAAAAAGTGCATTAATTATATTCTTCTAGGAGCTTCTTCGGCATTTTTCTGTTGGGGACTCTTCATTACTCTGTGATGAGTAAGCAGACATTTCTAGCCTCTTCAGCAGTATCTTCAAAGTTTTCGGTGTCCTAAGAACGTATCACTACAGGGAAGGTATCATGAAGCAGTAGATATGTTGTATCTGGTAGACATACCAGATGCCAGCTAACCTGAAATTTTACTAGCAAAGAAATGCAGCCTTTTTTCCTTATGAAATATTCCACAGAAAAATGATGAATTCTTTCTTTTTCCTTGTATTGTGACCTGATGTTGCTGTGATTTTTTTCTTTCTGTTCTTTGTATTTCAAAGACATAGTTGTATCGAGTCTTTTAAAAATGCTTGTGACTAGAGATGTATAGTTTCTTCCGCACTGAAATAGTTAGCTGGAGAGTCAGTGCCTTTAACAGTGTTTTATGGTGGCAGTATGTGATAGCCAGAGGCGACTGAAAATGGAGGAGTAACGTCATTGCAAAGGAAGCTAGAGAGCTAATTAAGGGAAGGAGAAGTTATTTATGGTCAATTGTGTAATTGTTTACTATTTAAGATATATTTGTAAGCATTTTCAATGCTATCTTAACTTTATTTTCATTCCCTTGCACTTCGATTACCTTAGACTTTCTTAAATTACATGAGCACATGTTCATAAAATTGCAAAAATGGAAGATTTTTAGGGAGTTTTAATGGGCCTAGGATATACATACTCATGTATTATATGGAATACGTTCATCACAAAGTGCTTTCTTTGCAAAATTGTCCTTTAAGAAGAACAGGGTTGCAGCAGCTAGAACAAATGACGTACCAAGAGATTCACTTTGTATTAGGAGAGCAAACTGAATATTTGAAATGTCCTTGTCATTGACCACTTGATCTTTCAACCTTCCTTGTAGCACTTTACACATGTTTTTCATTTAATTCTTACATTTTTATGGAGTTGGAATAATTTCAAACTTCTAGGGAATTACCCTGCTTCTCATTTCCATTAGATTTGACAATGACATTGTAAGTTCTTTTCCCAGCAGTTACCTTGCATAGTTCATAAGTTCAAAAGGTATTAAGTTCAAAGCTTGAGACCTTCAATCCAAGCAGAAAAAAAAGTAGCAGAAGATTGTTTCTGATGATTTAATTATCTTTAAAACAGTTTATATTCATCACACCTAAGAAAGCCTAAAGAAGATTGATGCAAGAACTTCCTCTGGCTTAACGTGGTTTAGTTATCCAATGTGTATTACAAGTAATGAAACTGGGGAGGTGGGGGGGTGGGAGGTACCTCACAAAAATCCTTGGAAGTTTTGATCACTGAATCTTTTAGGTTGGCAGGAACCTCATGAGATCATTTAGTCCAATGTCCCTGCTTGAGTAGGGTCAGTGAGAGCAGGTTGCCCAGGACCATATGCAATTGGGTTTTTAATACCTCCAAGGATGGAGACTCCACAGCCTCTCTGGGCAACCTATTCAGGTGTTTGACAGCCCTCACAGTAAAAAATGTGTTTTCTTGTGTTCAGAAGGAATTTCATGTGTTCTAATTTGTGCCCATTGCCTCTTGTTCTGTCACTTATGAGTGCAACCCATCAGGCCCCACGGGTTTATCTATGTCCCTCTTTTTTTAAGTGATGCCTAAACCTGGTGGTCCTCCGCCTAGGGTAAGTCTTCCTTGCTCCAGACTTTCCCTCTGGTCTCAGGGGCCTGGGATTCCTGAAGGACGGTCTTACTAGTAAAGAAGGCATCAAGTGCCAATGGCCTTTTCTGTGTCATTTTTCACCAGGTCCCTTCCCCCATTCAGCAGTGGGTTCATGATTTCCCTAGTCGTTGTCTTTTCTTTCTTGATGCCCTTCACATCCCTTGCCAGATTCAACTCCAGGCTGGCTTTGGCTTTCTTAACACCATCCATACAAGTTCAGATAGCAACTCTCTGCTCCTCTTGGGTCACCTGTCCTGCTTCCAACTCTTGTACACTACCTATTTATATCTCGAGTTCAGTTAGGAGCTCCTTGCTTGTTTATGCAGGCCTTCTGCAGCCTGTGCTTGATTTCTTACTTGCTGGGATGGATCTTTCTTGAGCTTGTAGGATCCTTCAGTATCAGCCAGCTCTCCTAGACCCCTGTAATCTCCAGGGCTGTGTCCCATGGGACTCTTCCAAGCAGGTCCCTGAAGAGGCCAAAGTCTGCTCTCCTGAAATCCATGGCTGTGGCCTGCTTTTCACCTTGTTCCCTCCTCTTTGGATCTTCAATTCCACCATCTCATGGTCACTGCAGCCAATGCTGCCTCTGACTTCCATATCCCTGAATAGTCTTTGCTTGTTTGTAAGTGTCAGGTCCAGGAGAGCACCTTCCTTGTTGGCATCTTGAGTACTTGTGTCATCATCATCAGTGCACTCAGATCTCCTAGATTGCTTGAGCCCTGTTGTTTTGTCCTTCCAGCAGATAGCAGGGTGGTTAAAGTACCCCATGAAGACCAGGACCTGTGAAAGTAAGGCTTCTTCTGGGTGTTTGAAGAAGGCCTCATCTAATTCTAGCTGATGAGGAGGTCTACAGCAGTCTACCCACTACAAGAGCGCTCATCTTGGTCTGTCCACTTATCTTGACATTTAAGCTCTTGACTGACTCCAGATCCATACCAAGGCACAGAGCTTCATGCATTCCTGCTCCTCCTTCACATAAAGGGCAACTTCCCTTCCTCGCCTTCCCAGCCTCTTTCCTAAAAAGCCTGTATCCCTCCATCACAACACTCCAGTCATGTGAGGTATCCCACCACGTCTCCATGATCCCAAGGAGGTCATAGCCCTGTAACTGTACACAGACTTCTAATACTCCTGTTTGGTCTCCATGCTGCATGCAATAGTGTAGAGGCATTTCAGAGAGGCACCCAAGTGTGCCAGTTCCCCAGGACACTCTTGAGACCTTCCCCATCAGGCTGTTCTGCAGGTACCTTCTTCTTTACATGCCTCCGCTCAAAGGGATGCCACTTCAGCTCTTTTTTGTTGATTGCCGTGTCCTTTCTGCTTACACCATCCCAGGCCATTGGCCTGCCTACCCTGTCCCCAGCTTCCTTAGCTGCTTGTTGAGGAACCACTCCCTCCCCTGTTGTTTCTAGTTTAAAGCTCTGACTGCCAGCTTGGCCAGCCTGTTGACAAAGGTACTTTTTCCCTGTTTAGTCAGGTGGATCCCATCTCTTCCAAGAAACTGTTGACTCTGAAAGATGGTTCCATGGTTGTAGAAACTGAAACCCTCCTGCCAACAGCAGCCAGTTGTTGATCAGTACAAAAATATCGGCTCTTGTCACTAAGAGGGATGGGCTGCACCCCCTGTCTGTACTGGGGGGCCACGTGAACCCCAGAGGGTCTTGCCTTAAGCTTCTAGGCAAGATAATGCCCTTTGGCATGTCCTGCTCCTCGCAGGAGTTGAGGCATCTGAAACACTGTAATCCACAAAGTGCTGGAAAGCTGTGGCCCTGCATCCTGGTCCTTGCAATGCTTCATTTTTAAAAGCTTTGAGCCCCAGTTACTTGAGATCCTCTGCTGTAGCTATGAGCAACCTCTTGCCATCCTTGCTGTGATAACGTGCAGGCAATTAATCCTTTATATTACCTTTGTCTACCTAAATCTGCTTTGTATAGGTTTGCTTAAGTTATATGGCAGGGCCTCTGTTCCTACATTTAGGGAAAAAGGCTTTCTTTCAGGTTTGAGCCACTGTTCTTCGAAGAGCGTGTTACTTACAAGTAGTCACTCCTTCTGCATGTGTTCAGTAACCGTGTTTTGATTTAGCTTTATTAGATTTAAAATCAATATTGCTTTTCATACCAATGACCTAATCCTTATAAAAGGTCTGCCCTGACAACTTTCGAAGTTCAGCAGTTCCTTTATAAGCCTATGAAACGGGTACAGCCTGAGCTCTTTCAAAGAAAGGAAATTGATTTATTTACCTATGCTGGATTTAAAAACAGTTCACATCTTCTTTTTTTGTTCCAAATAAATATCGTAAGCAGTCTGAGATGGAGAACTGTGAATTTTATCTCACCAATGAACTTTCAAAAAGTCTGAGCCTGTGTGAATTATAGTGAAAATTATGTTGTTCCCTTTGTTTTAGCAGCTGCTTTCAGAGCAGTTCACTACCTCTAGTTAGGAAGATCTGGTTAGAATAATGCTGCTCTTGCAGTTTGCTTATGTACTGTTGCTGTAAGTTGAGTATCCTAACTAACTTCATAAGAGTGCAAGTTTTGGAGGAATCTTTATATGACAGCCTCTCACTTTACAGATGCAATTCAGGGGGTGATTGAAGAAGAAGCTGGGCAAACAAGGTAGCAGAAATCTTCTTAGAGGGTTTGTGTGTCTCTTACTTTTTTTCAGAATTTAATTGCCAAATTTATTGATGGTTGCGCTTCTCCTGTGTGGGTTTGTGAGTGGAGTAGCATCCGTAGGTGTGTAGGCACAAGAGACGCTTACTTTTTCAGAGAGAAAGTTGAGTGCAAAATAAAGGGGCCGTCATTACTTGGGAGACAGGATTTCATAGTGCTTAATGCCAAGGCTGACCTGACCTTGCTCTTGAGTGGTTGTTTTGGACCTAATTTATAAGATAAAAGCTATAATTCACAATTGCTCTTTTCAGGAAGCTAGTTCTTTGAGGAGAACAGAGTGAACTTTACCTGTGATGAGTTACATTTTATTTATCAGTTAACCTCTGGGTTGTTTTCAGATTATATCAAAACCCAACGAACCATCTCGCCAGCATGAAAGCCACCCTGAGGAGACAGAAGAAGAGTTACGGGAACACCAAGCCCTTTTGGAGGAGCCATACAGTGACAGAGTTGCAAGCCAAAAGGAGGCCCCAGGGCTGGCCAACATGGTACAAGTGAAGCAAGAACCCATCGAGAGTGATGAGGAGGAAGCAGAGCCGCAGCAGGAGCTGGAGTCAGGGCAGAGGCAGGCTGAGCAGGAGCTGCTCTTCCGTCAGGTGAGCTCGCGAAATACCAGGTTTGGGACTTGGTTCTTTGTAGAAGATTGTTTCATTCTTGGTAGTCACCTTATACTACTCTAAGAGGGATAAGCTAGGGGGAACCACCTCTTGAGGATTTGCTATATAAAGAAACCTTCAGGTAAAATCAGTGCCATCCTTCCCTGGAGTCACCGTGTCAACTTGGAAGTCCGAGGGAGGAGAATCTGGATCACCTGCACAAAATGCAGTCAATGCATTTGCAGCCACTGAACAACTTTCTGCTTGTTTCTTTGGGAAGACAAAGTGTGTCTTAACTTTTTTGAGCACTAAATACTAGCAGAGGATTTTATGTTTTAAAACAAATTGACTGCCCCAGAGAAGGGCTGGATAAGGGAATAAAGGATGAGGTTCATTGGAGGGGGTTCCTTCTTCAGAACTGGAGATCCCAGAGATTAGCATAGCATAATCTTCCCAATTACATGGCAGTCTCCCTGTTGTGGTAGCAGTAATGAAGGTGAGGAGGTTTCAGTTCTCTTAAGGCATCAGTGCTCTGCTCATCTTTTCAGCCCTTAGCACTCAGCATCTGACTGTACCTACAGCCGTGCATAACCCCTGCATGGGATCTGCAGCCAAGAGCAGATTGCTGTAGCCATGCCAGGGTGAAACTCTCTGAGTAAATCCACAGCCCTTGGCTAGGGAAAGTGTGCCAGGTTTGCAGTTGCAGTGTCTGTGAATCAGGTGCAGACTGGTTGCTCCCTGTAGTCGTTTGCATCTCGCTTCCTACTACTGCGGGGTGACTTGCCTGTCCCACATGAATGTCGCTGGCTGTTGCTCAGAGACTACATTTTCGGTTCCTTATTGAGCAGCGTTATCTCATAACAGTGCTGCCTTGAAAGATCAATGCCATTGCCAGCCATGCTTGTACAAAGTGTTACCTGATTTATACAGTCACATCTGAGCCTCATTGCCTTAGTAAATAAATAAATAAATAAAACGTAACATGCTTCTAATGATGGACCACGGTGATACCATTCCTCTGAAAGTGCAGCCCCCCCCGCCCTAGTCCTGGATGCATTGTCACACCTGAGGAGTCTTAAAAATACTATGTCCTCTGCAATGATTTCGCCTCAAAGAGGAGAGGGAATAAATAGAGGAATGGGAAGGTTGTTAGGCTGCTGTTGGAGTGTGGCGAGCTGGAACAGCCATCCCTTCTGACCAAGAGCCTGTCCAGCTGATGGTGTGGCTGCACAGAGAACCAGCTCAATTGAAAACTCCATCTCCTGCCTGGCGTCCGTTTGAGCTGGACTCGTTCCCTGGTCTGGTGCATCACACTGTTAAATACACCACTACAGCACTGGAGAGGCACAGGGGGAGGAAGACGTGGCCAGACCCAAGGGGAGGATGGGGCTGCTTCTGCTAATGACCTTGCCAGCGTGCACTAGCTTCAGGGCTTTTGTTTGAACACACTGCACTTGCCTGACTTCACTCTAGAAATGTGCACATCTTCATTTGCTGCAAGTGTGTGCATCCACTCGTTTATCAGGGAAAGGAGTCCAAGCCTGCAAACTTTAAAAACCCTGAAAAATCCTTTTATGAAGGCACCACACAGACTTTCAGCAACTACCTGCTTCTTTTCCCTGCAGCAAGCCCTTCTATTGGAGCAGCAACGTATTCACCAGCTGAGAAACTACCAGGCGTCACTGGAGGCAGCTGGCATGCCTGTCTCTTTCGGAGGGCATCGGCCTCTGTCCCGTGCACAGTCCTCACCTGCCTCGGCCACCTTCCCAATGTCCGTGCAGGAGCCACCCACTAAGCCAAGGTTCACAACAGGTAATGTTCTGGGGCACTAGAGGCTGAAGCGGTGGGGCTGTGGTTACCGTTTTGCCTTATGTTGTGCTTTTCTGCCCTGTCTCTGAAAAGCCATCTGTTTGGGGTCTGCGTCTCATCTGCGTTTGGGGACTCCATAACATCCTGTCCTCATCAAGGATAAGATTCAGCTGTCTTACTCCCTGTTGTCCTCCTTGTCCCTTCCCCAGAGGGACAGACACCCTACAGTCCAGACAGAAAATAACCTGCAAAAATCAATAGAAGCATAGCATGGTACTTTAATTATGTATCTCCAGGAAAAAAAAAAGGACAAGCCATATGCTGTGACAAGGCTGATTTAGATACAAGGCGGAGAGAGGCACTGTTATTGAAAAAGGACAGCATGCCAAACGCAGTATCTGTTGGCTGTATTTTCTGCACCTTCTCCAGTCCCTGCGCAATCTCATGCCTTAAGTTATCCACCCTGGGCCCTGTGCCAGCCTACCCCCCTCCTTCTGAAACACAATCTCTGCCCGGGAGTCTGTGCCTGTAGGTTAGGAAAAGTGAGGTGGGTTGATTATTTCAAGTTGTCAGAGTGCAGAAACAGGCTGAAGAGTGTTTTCTTACCTGTTGGGTCTTCATCTCGAAAGAAAATTGTAAGCGCAATTCTGCATTTGTCTAGTGAAAACCAGAAATGCAAAAAAAGGTGTTAATCTCCCCACAGAGGTTAAAGGTAAAAAAATAATTGTTCTTCCTAAATCCTGACAACCACCTTTTTTTCCACCAAAATCCTTTATGTCTATTCAGTAGCCTTAGTAACAGATGAAAGTTAATTTATGTGCAACTTTTCAAGCCCTGTGTTGGGTGATTAGGCGGACTTATTTTGAAGTCCGCCTTCTTCCCCACATGTCATAGCTCTATTTTGTGAATGAACATTTTGCAATGTGATGTGTGCCCTGGGAAGAGGAAGGGAAAAAAAATCCAGAACGCCCAAATAAGAGCAACTCATGATTTTGTTTCTTTTTCACTTATCCATTTATTCTTATTTAACCCACACTTTTTGCATCATTAAAATCAGCACTGTGAATCGGGTTTATTTTCAGACACTGATGGTATAGTAATAGTGATATGTTAAATATGACTTTGTTCTTCAGTTGCTAGCTGCAGGGTGGGAAGCATGTGCAATCAGCTCTGTAAAAGCCCAAGCAGTATCCCATTTTTGCAAATCAGCCCTTTAAGTCTCTATTTGTTGTTAATATTGAAACCTTGAATTTCAGTAAAACTGCATTTCTAATGCAACCAGTTATAGCAAGATTATTCTAGATTTTGGCTTTTGCCAAGGATACAAAGAAGGGTAGTCCCCTGGCTCACAGTCAAACCAGATGAAACTTGAGCACGTAAGACACTTAGACCCAAACCTTGGTGCTTTAGAAACAAGGAAGCCTGGCCCTACTTTAAGAGATTATTCATTCCTTCTCTTTCTTCCCTTCTCCTCCTCCAGTATTTAAGTTGCCTTGTCAATCATACACAAGACTTTGAACATAAAATAACATTTCCTAGCAGAGGATATAAGTTTGACTCAGATATGTGCCTCTAAATTTTGTTTAAAATTACCAGTAACAGTAAGAATGCAGATTTTGAGAACTGTGCTGCTTTGAAAAGACACTGTTACAATGTTATGATTTATTTTCCTTGGAGGCAGGGTTTAAAAACAAAAAGGTGGCTTAAAATAAGAGGTGGAATATCACATTGCTTTTCTATAGCACTGGACTATCCAGTGCGATGATATGAAGAATGCTTGGTGTATTTCACCTGTTAAGTATTCTTTTCACAGCATTTATCCATGTTAAGGCTCCGGGGGCTTGACTTTTCCATTGCCTTCTATCTCATGCAGTTCTCTACATTTATGCTAGGTGAATGGAGGAGTGAAAATGCAATAAAATGCTGTCAAGGGAGGAAGTGTTGGGCATTCACTGGCACTAATAAATGTGCAAAGCATAAAAGGCAACGCCTTTATACTAGTCCTATAACTAGTCCTTCACCTCGCGTAAAAGGTGAAGGACTAGTTTAATTAACTGTCATTATCTGCTTAACAGTGGCAGGAAAAAAAGAGCCTACTACTATGGGCATGCAAGCACAGAAAGGCAGGCATTTCAGCTGTTGAGCATGTGTGTGCGAGTTAGATTGCTAATGTTTTCTTTTTCTCTGACACAGTGTGTCAGAGATTGTGTTTTTGGAGGTGGATACTAAAGCTTAATCACTAGGATTGAACTATTCTTTGAAAGGCAGGAAATTAGTGTCTTGGGTATTTTTCAAAGCAAGCAGTGCTGAAGTGCATGAGGCTTCTTTTTCGCTAGGAAAATCCATCTGTCTGATAAGTGACTGCTTTGGAGACTGATCCTAAGATGATTATGCGCTTTGGATTTCAGAGAAATTAAAGATTTGAATTGTTGTGATCATTTTGTGAGAGGGCTGGAAAAACCAAATCTCATTCAGTGGCCCTAATGAAGCCAACCATGATCACTCTAGACACAAATGTGGCTCTTGAGAGATCAGTTATTGTCCAACAGACAAAGGAATTGTTCATCACTTTCATGTTCAAGATATCATACAGAAAACACTAATGCTTTCTCTGGACAGTTAGGACCAGACAGCCGGAAATTCTGGGTTTTAAGTATAATTTATTTTCATGTCTCTGTCAGTGACCAGTACCTGAGACTTCAAAGGTGTAGGGAAAGAACAACATAATACCTCTCAAACATGATGTGTGTTACTCCACGTGAAAGTGAAACAGTAACCTTCCTGACTTCTTCAAGCAATCAGTTTTATGTCCCAAAGCATGATGTTTAATTTTCCTTCCTGCTAGCATATAAAAGAAAGCCAGTCCTTGAACTTGCCCTCGCTAGCGCAAGTAGCCCCCTTGACTTTAATGAATACTTCTGCCTCCACTGTTCTACACACTTGAGTAAGACTTCTCAGGTTAGGCCATTAATTTGCATAGCTTCAATTATCCAGTCTTTGATCTCCTGTAAAAGTGGTTCCACAAATTATTCTGATGTTCTTCATTAAAGTATTTTTCATTTCTGATGAAGGCATTTATTCTCTCCTGTGCAGAGCAATACAATTATCTGACACTCAAATCATATGTTTGTTCTGCCAAGAAAAACAAGTTGGTTATGCTTTAGTGCTGACCTTTAAAAATTATTGTTCTCATGTCTTAAAGAGTATTGCTTCCAGCACCACTTAATTTAACTTGTAATGGCCAATGTAGTTTATTATTTTAAGCGTAAATTGCCAAGCTTTCCTTTGTGTGTGTGTGTGTCTTCATCTGAGTGTCCCCAGCCACAGGAAGGAACTTGGAGCAGTTATCTTCTTTCCAGTGGTTTAATTTTCAAAAAAGAGAAATGTTGAGTGATGTGTGATTACAGTCTGGAAGAACTTCATTGAGACACATCTGTTATCATTGAATCATTGGGAAAGGAGAAACTTTATAGATCAACCAAATTGGCTAGGCGTTGCTTTACCTATGTACCTAGAGTTGCATCATGATAGTGTTTCAGGAGTTACTATTTAAAGCTTAAAGACTTGGGGAAAACACCCTTTAAAAAGCAACTTGCAACACAAATTCACGTATCAACTATTTAAATGGTCTTAGATCCGTTCCAACTTTGCAGTGCAATCAGTCACTGTCAGGTTGTGCCCAGCTCCCAAGTAGCAAAAAGATTTGTTAGAGCAACAGCATCAAGCATCGTCTGGGAATCCAGGAGGTGAGCAAGAAACGGCTGCTTAAAAAACGCTGCTTGAAAATGCTGGATATTTTTTTTCCACAAACTTATGAAGGTATGGCGTGAACTAGCCTCAGATTTATCTCCAGGTTGGAGTGTCCTTTGCAAATGAGGTGCAGCTTCTCGTTCATAGCTTTCCTATATTATATTTTACTTTTCCCATTTCCATTAGTGAATTCTCTGATGCATTCTCCTGCCTGTGCTCCATGCAGTGTGGTTTCCCGTTGCCCTTCTCTTTGGCCATCACCTGAATGCCTCAATTGCACCATCTTTTAGTCTTTGGTCTCTAACGTCAGTGCCCTCAGAGGGTGCAGTCCTGGCCCCGCTGACGACAACAGCAGAGTGCCCATGGACTGAAGAGACCCAGGGTTGCACCCAGACATGTCAGCAGCTATCTGATGAATAACTTGCTGCTTGCACTTCTTTTCATTTAAATTCAAGACTAGTTGTTGAGTGTGAATATATGTGTGTTGAATAGATACGCATGCAGCTTTTGGCTTTAAATCTATAAAGCCTAGTTGATATGCCTAGCCCTGTAGATATGTCTGGAAATCAGAGAAGGCAGAACCACTTTCCTTTCTTTAATATGAATGATTTAGCCAAACCTAGTGCAGTCCCATATGGTCTAGGAGGACATCTACATGGGGTTCTTTTGGGTAACAAATACTTTGCCAAAATGCATTCTGTCCTCTGAAGATGAGTTTCCTTCAAAAATAAATTAACCTGAGGCAAGGTTACCGCAGACCTTATGCTAGTTTAAATGAACTCAGACTGGGGAGTTCTTATGGACAGCCAGCCTTACCATTGGGCTACAGCTTCTCAGGTGACATCTACAGTGCCTGCCTTTGCCCAGCAGCTCCTAATGAAGTTTGATGCTGTGAATCAAACGTGGGAGATCTCTACAGAGCTTTGCAGCACAATCTTATTTATCTGAACTTTGGCTAACCCAAAGACAGTCAATTAACCAGTGCTCTGTTCTTTTCCTAGAACTGAATGTGGTTTGGCTTTTGTTGTTTTTTTTTTTTTCTTTGCACTCACTTACAGCAAAGCGAGGAACTGCCAGATACCTCCCCTAAGGCTGAATACCTGAAAGTGTCAGTGTCAGGGTTTGCCTCAGAGGGGAGAGCCAATTTTTTCAGTGGCAGAGCATGCCTACACTCAGTCAGAAGGTGTGATTGCAGCTCGAGCCAAGCTTGGGTACATGCAGCAGCACGGTGCTCAGCTCCAGACTATGTGTCCATGTATGTTCTCAGAGTCTGATTTCTTACAAGCCCCTTTGAACTCCATGCAGTTGCAGATTGTGCCGTTTATCGGTACTTGAACTGGCTACATGAAAGCTCCTTGAGCTGCGCTCACACCACCCGCCACAGCATAGGTGTGCTCGTCTGGGATTTTGGAGGAGCGATATCGGTTGGAGTGCAGACCTTTTAACATTGAGATGTGGGAATAGCTCCTGCCTTCACTGCTAATTCAAAGGCTTTGGATTCTCATCAGGACTTTTGATTTGCAACTTCATACTGTGCTTTCAGACAAATATTTCTTGCAAGAAACCTTACTCCTTGGGGGGGAAAAAAAAACCCCAACCCCTTTCGTTCTGTTTTCTGGAGCTTCTGGCTGAAGGGAATGGTAGATTTAAACATTTGAGTATGTCTCTCTTGCATAAGTGAAAAAAAAGGTCTTTTGTCCCCAGGACTGCATAGCTGTGGAGGACCTGCTGTTTTCCTCCAGTGGAACATTGGCTATGAAATCATCACTCCCCTTCCAAAAACGTACCCGGGCAACTCTGGAGCATGAATCAAAGTCTCCTACGCTGTTGTCATGCCATAAATACTTGGTAATGCAAGGGGATTTATCTGCCTGACTCCCACATTCAAATGAAACAACACTGCTAAATACCTACATATTGTGCTGAATAATTATGCCCAAGCGTGTGCTAATAGCCTTAATTAGCATGTTGTCAAATAAAGTTGATGCAAAAGACTTCAGCACAAACTATTTTATGAAGCATAGTGCCTGCTAACGACTTATTCCTTCTGGTTTTTAATCCCAAGCCCTAGAGTCGTTTTAGCAGCAATTGTAAAAGTACCCAGCAGAAAAGTTGCAAGTCAGTCCCCTCCTAGATCACGTTCCTAATGCCAGCAGCTCTGTACTCATATGGATGCTTTCAGTTGTCAGCTCCTTCTGTCACTCTCACAACTTCAGCCTGCAGAGTTGTTGGTGACTAATTTCTCCGTATCCGTTGAGGATTTCCAGAGGAAGGGATTGTTGCAGGTCTGGTGCTGTATCAAAGCAGTGTCTTGGATTTTCATTTCTTAGAGCTCTGTGGCTCCTGGTAAAACACACACTGCCTTTGTCTAGAAATGTTCTGTTGACTATAAAGTGCTATAGCAAAAAAAAGGGTGTTTTTCCATATATCTGGCATTTTTTTTTTTTTTTTAACTGAGCAATTTTGTAACCTCTGCTGCAGGCCTTGTATATGACACCTTGATGCTGAAACACCAGTGTACCTGTGGAAACACAAACAGCCACCCAGAGCACGCAGGGAGGATCCAGAGCATCTGGTCCCGGCTCCAGGAGACGGGTCTCCGTGGCAAGTGTGAGGTAATAAAAATACCAGCGAAGGGGGAGATGAGGTGGTAGGCCTGGGAGAAAGGGAGAATTTGGATTTGTCTGGCTGATTCAACTGCTGGATTATGGGCATTTCTGGGCGGCTGATTTCTCATCTGGACGATAGCGTATGTACTGAACCTGCAGCTCGGGCTGTTGATTGCTACCTGGATGTGCAAACTTTATACTGTATTCTGGCTTGAGATTTTTATAGCTCCAGCTGTTGGCAATGTTTTGCCGTATGTGGCATTCCTAGATGACTGCTTATGCATGCATGTGTGTGTCTGTCAGGAGTACTTTTCTGGTGATCTGACTTCATTGCATTGCAATGACTGTTAGAAATGTCATGAAACGTTGGAGAATGCTCTTGCCTGATGTTGCAGTGAAGCTGCTTCTGTGATTTTTGGTCCTGTTCCCTGTAAACTGGAAGTCCCTACCAAGCGTTGGATTTTGAAGCAGCCAAAGATAAGACCAAGATATGAAGTAACCATGTTACTTGTTATCACTCCAATCATAACAACAAAAGCTGTGGAGCAAAAAGTTTGTATTTCTATGGTTTAATAACTTTTTTAATACTCTTTGATAAGTAATGGTCAACCTATAGTGAAGATACTGTAAAAAGAATGAGGGTAGGAGGATGTAACTAAGCACTATTCCGTCACATGAGGTTAAATTAATTGCACTGGACATACATGTTTTAAGAGCAAGGCAAACTGAGATAAAAGCTTAGATACTGAAATAAAAAGACTAATTATTAATAGTGGTGATTAATAATTATTATTCATAACTAATAGTGACGATAAATTAATGGTAGCTTGTGTTCATTGGTTCTTTGAGCATCTGAGGGGACTGAATCACACAGTATATTTGTGTTATGTCAGCATCTGGCTAGAAATATTTTCTGAGAGATCAGAAAAGACATCCACGTGGTGGCAGCATTGCCGTTGGCTAAAGTTCCCCGTCATACCCTTATTTATCCCTGAAGAGAACAACGAAGAACTTCAAACCTGTTTCTGTCTACAGAGACCCATTTAATTTAATTTTGGGATTATTACTTGGGACCAAAAAAAAAAAAAAAAAAGTAAAAAGTACCCTACTGCTGCCTACCTCCTCTGTTTAGAAGCAGGAGTTAAATCATGCCGTGCTAATTGCCTTGCCTCCTAGATTTGTGTTACAGATGTTCTCTAATGTGTGAAGTTCTTCATTGTATGATCCCAGGTTATTTTCTTTCATTTGGTATTTTCGGTGTTTTGACTGGAGTTGTTCTTGATGTTCACCTGCTTTCCACCTGTGTTTCCCTTCTGACCGTTGGTGACACTCAGCCTCATCTTGACTCTTCCTTTTTCAGAAAATGATAAATACATGATGTTAGCTGTCTGCCGTAACTATGGTGTTTTCTTCTCTGATGGCTTTCTTCAAGGTCTGACCTGCCATTTCAGGATAACGAGCTGCTCTAATTGCACTTGCTTCTCTCTCTAGTTAGTGTTCCTTTATCCCCACCATCTCTTACTCCTGCCCAAACCTGCGTTAAAGTTTCGTTCTTTATTTTATCTATTCTCATGGGCTTGATGGGCACAACCTTTCCCTGTCTCTCCGTCTCCTTCCTATCTCTGCACTTCACTCTTCTGTTCCTGATAGGGTTTTTTTCTGGAGCCAGTCGTTCACTTTCCACTGTCCTTGACCGATGTAATTCTTTGCAAAGCCATTTGGTCACTTCCCTGCCCTTCAGAGTCTTTCTGAAGCTCCTCAGTTGGAACCTGTCTATCAGTGACCAGAGTGGAGGACCATATAGGGTTTTCCTTCAGTGATGATCACCTCCGCATCAGGTGCACTTGCATGGCAAGGGGACAGCTTTTTAGACACAAGTGACCTCTGCTGCTAGGTTGGAGCATGGGAGTGAGCTGTTGGCATCACCTGGGACAATGGACTTGTCTCTTTACCACAAGGACAGGAATGCTGTAAGACTTAACATGTAGAAAGATTCATTCTGTGGGATATATTCCATTATATGATCGATTTAAAAGGAATTTTGAAGTCTGACCTAATAGTTATGATTACTTTTAATAATTATATTCCTTTTTCAGGTCCCTGTTGCCTATGCCAAAGCTCCATGCAAGACAGCATGAGCTGTGCCCTCTATCCCCACCCACAGTAGTGCGCATGTGATGTGCGACCTTTTAATGGAGCTCTTTATATGAGCATGGTGATGACACTTACTACCAATGCATCCTGCTATGTATCTATGATTTTTTAATGGATTATAACTGCTCCATCTGTATAGCAGCCCTACAGGGACTCAGAAAGAGGTGAATATTTTCAGAATTAGTAGTAGGTCTGCAGCGAGTCAGCAGCAACACCTGGATTATAGCACTCAGAAATTGCCAGGCTGTACACTTTATTTTTTGCTGAGCTCCTGTTTTATNCCTGTTTTTTTTTTTTTTTTTTTTTTTTTTTGTGCTGGTCTTGCTGACGGACACATCTGTGTACGCTCATTTTTATCTTCATTGTTGCAGGTCTGTTGTCCTGTGCCTCAGACTAGTTATGAGCTAGTTAAGTAAGCCCAAGGGCCTGATGTGAAAATTGTTTGTGATTATGTAGTTTAATCCATTTCTTACAACTCATATTTGTAAAAGGACAGTTCAAACTTTAACATTTCCTTATCCCTTCCTTCCTTAACAGCCCTTTGCTGTGGTCTGGGTGTGGGTATAGTTTGATTCTGTTGGTTGCAAGTAGTTGCTCGACACAGATTAAAACCACAGTGCCCTGCATAGTAAATAATCCCATACACACTGTGTGGGATCAGATGAGACTCTGTTGGATCCCTGTCCTCTTCCAGAAGGACTCCAGAAGGACTTTAACAGCTCTCGTTCCCCCCACGACTGCACGCTGAAAATAAATCCCAGCTCTGCTTTCTCATGCAAATTCAAACAATTCCCAGTGTCTGTCTCCTGGAAATGTTCTTTTGGTGTTTCTGTTGCACACATGCCCCAAACCAGAAAAGGGCTCGCAGATACATATTTTTATCATGCATGCAAACAAATGCTTGCTTTGAAATTTCAGAAACGAACTAAGTGAAAACCTGTTTTCATCAGGCAGCCGAGAGGCTCCTAGACAACCCGCCAAGTGCTGAGTTTCTACCATTTCTCTGGGAGGCAGTAGAAGTGATCCAGAGGGACACGAATATTTTTAGAACTGAAAAAATCACATTGCTTCCCCCCACCTCATCTCTCATTTTTCAGCAGTGAAACATATATGTATATGCTAAAGTTGTCCAAAAACCCGTTTTACGTCCAGCTGAGGGGAAGATGTGCGCCAGATTTGTGGTGTGATAGGTAAGAGTCTGGCAGAGTTGCACAAGTTTAAAGATGACCCTTTGGAGTGAAAGCAGTTGTCCAAACTTAATGAAAGCTGCGGTTTAGAATATTGCTTGTTTAATTAAGTTAGCTTTATAAAATACGGCAATTACTCTGGTGTACGTTCAGAATTTAAAGGCAACAATTATACTAATTGAGGCAATCTCAATAAAAGACTCTGCCCCCCAAACAAAAACCCGCAATTGTGGTATAGTGTAATCCTCCCAGCCTTCATCAAGAGCGTGAGGAAAACGATAGGTTTTGCTGTGTGTTTCGGAGGTAATCAAATCCCTGGGTTGCTTGACCAGGATGGGGAAGAGTGAGTTCCTCAACCAGGGTCCGTCTCCAAGCACATCTTGGCAGCAATCCTGTGTTGTTTAAAGCATGAGGACTGTTAGCTGAAGGTTAATTGCAGCTACGGAGGACTGACATGAAAAACCAGACCCAGGGCTGGGCTGTCTGTAAGAGCAGAGCTGTGTCCGCGGCTTCCTGGCACAGCATTGGGCAGGTGTCCGGTTGGAGCACAGGATGGGTCTGGGTGGTGAAGCCTCCAGAGAGCCACTCTGTGCACAAGGTTTCCCATCGCAAAGCACCGAGGGCATGTGGGAGGTGATGCCAGTGATGCCTGGGAAGTTGGTCTCTGGAGAGAAGTTTTGTAGCCATTTTCATGGCTTTTTGTGGCTTTTTTGGGGCCACAGCTGGGACAAGATCTGGCTTATGGTTGCTCAAGATTCGTATCCTCTCCTGTTGAAACATCATGGGGTGAAAGGGTGAAAAAAATACAAACTAAGAGACTAGTGGGGTTTTTCTTTTGTCTAAAACACAAAGGAAAAGCTGGCTCCAAGGAAATGGATGAAGAGTGCAAAAGGGCATGTATAAAGCAGTGGGAGAGGAGAGCTGGTGTGGTGATATGAAGGTCAGGTTTTGTGCAGAAAGAGGCACGAAGGAAACAGGGTAAAGAGCCAACTAGTTCATCGGGGTTAAGGAGCCAACTCCTGAGCTGAAAAGCCAGGGTTAGCAGCCAGGAAGGAGGTTAGATGGGGGTGGGGGAGAGGGGTAATACAGAGTAAGCAAGCTTAATAGGCAATGTGAAGCCTCAAAAATAGAAGTATCAGGACTTAAGCGCTCTTAGAAAGCAAGGAACTGCTAAAATTACGAGGGTGGATGTCAGGCTGAGCCGTAGACTGAGATACAAGTCGTGATGGGTCTGGAAGCAGGAGTGAGGAATATGTTTTGTTCTCCAACTTTATTTTCGGGGGATTTAGTTCATTTTCTTGGTGTGTCTGTGCTAGAGCCAAGGACAAAGCTTGTGCCGTGTGAGCTGGGAGATGAGAAAGGTGCAAAAGCATCTCAAGCATAATCCTTTCTAACCAGGCAATGCTTGCTGTGATGTTTGTGATATATATTTATTTCAGTAAGTAGTAGCTTTTTGCTTGAATGTGTTTTACTTGAACACAAAAAGAAGTTCTCCGTCTACTCGTAGTTTCCATTCGGTTATGGGTGTCACGTGGAGGGGAGGGTAGTGTTGATACCCTCCTAAAGAACATGGAGCTTGAATGTCTTGGTAGGGCCACCTACTTTAAACAGGAGCAGCCCTTCCCCATCCCAGGGAGCTGAAGCTGTTCACATTCATGGAGGAGCTGGCGCGTTATTGCGACAGGCTGCTGTTCTCCCGGTGTCTTTGTGTCACGCCAAGAAATACAAAATGCTATTTCTGTACATCCCCTAAATGTAGCAGCTGAAAATGGGTCAGTACGTCTTGTTCAAAGGAAAAGAGTTGGCATACAGGTTAGAGGGAAGCTGCAAAAGCCTGTAAGGGGGAACTGAGGCAGGCTCACCACGAACAAAAAAGAAAGACAGGATAAAAGTTCAAGGGGGATTTGCCAGATATTTCCATCCCTTCTGGGTCTAGCATTTTTGTGATTATTGCCTCTTTAATGGGATGCTATATTTTTGCCTCATCATTAACCTCAGGAAATGCTAGGTGGTGGAGCAGAGCACGGAGAAAATGAAAGAGGAACTGGTGAGCAGAAATGCCAAAATTAGGAGAGGCAGAGTGCATGAGCACTCCTGCCGTGCTTTGATTTCTGCTGCCTTATGCCTCAAACGGTTTTACAAAGTGATTTCCTGTGCACTTTGCAACTTGTGATGGAGGCTTATGCTGAAGTTTTGAGACAAAAAAAATCCCTCAAGTTTTTTGTGCAGACCGTGCTTCAGAGGTGGAGGTCCGGGAGTCCCCATGCCCCTGGCATGCTCCACCCCAGGATGCTCCGGCTGGGCCAGGCTGCAGCCCGAGATGGTGGCGTGGTGCGAAAGCAGGCACTGCTTGGCTGGAAGTATGAATGCCTTTGAAGCATCTTGTCTCTAGCACTCTCCTGCAAAGTAAGTGGCACACAGCAGTGCTTTCTGAGCAGCAGCAGCTCTCAGGAGTGAGTAGCACAGTTTGACCTTCTCTTCAGAACAAGTTGTCCATTTGAAACTTTATTCTTTTTAGGAGTGTGATTTCTTCCCCCTCCCCCGCCCTTTTTTTCCTTTAAGCTATCCGTTTTTTTGGTTCTCATTAGAAACTCTGCTTCTCCAGGAACATGGAAGTCTTAAAAAAGCAACTGGCTTTGGCAAAGCCAGGGTGAAAGCTGTGCGGGAGGTGCATGCATTTCTGCGTGGGCTGCACAGCAGGATGCTCATTGCTGAGGCTTACGTCTTGGGTGACCCTGGGACCTCTACAAGAGGCTTTCAGAACTTTGCAATGTTTTGCTGTTAACTACTTATATTTTAGTATTACTATTGCAGAGAGGAATAATCCTGTTGTTCCTTCTGTAGGAAACAACCCCCCAAAATGACAACTCCTTTTAAAGTGTTTTAGACCAAATCATGACAAAAAATCGTGAAGTAATTCTAAGCTATCTAAAATACTTTTTTGTTTGGTTGGTTTGGGTTGGGGTTTTTTGTTTTGGAGGGGAGGGGTGTCATGGTTTAACCGCAGCCGACAACTAAGCACCACACAGCTGCTCACTCACTCCCCCCTGGTGGCATGGGGGAGAGAATTGGAAGAGTAAAAGTGAGAAAACTCATGGGTTGAGATAAAGACAGTTTAATAGGTAAAACAAAAGCCATGTAAAAAAGGGAATTCATTCACTACTCCCCATCGGCAGGCAGGTGTTCAGCCATCTCCAGGAAAGCAGGGCTTCATCACACATAATAGTTACTTGGGAAGACAAATGCCTTCACTCTGAATGTCCCCCCCTTCCTCCTTCTTCCCCCAGCTTTATATGCTGAGCATGACATCATACGGTGTAGAATATCCCTTTGGTCAGTTCGGGTCAGCTGTCCTGGCTGTGTCCCCTCCCAAGTTCTTGTGCACCCCCAGCTGGTGGGGTGGGGTGAGGAGCAGAAAAGGCCTTGACTCTGTGTAAGCACTGCTCAGCAGTATCTACAACATCCCTGTATTATCAACGCTGTTTTCAGCACAAATCCAAAGCATAGCCTCATACTAGCTACTATGAGGAAAATTAACTCTTAACCCAGCCAAAAGCAGCACAAGGGGAGTGCATGCATGTTTCTGAAGCAAAGCAATCCTTATTTCTAAATAACTCCTTCCCCTCTCTCATGGCCACCTCTCAACTTACCCCCAACCTCAGCGCTTTCTCGACTCGCTGCATATTTCCCCTGCCAACATTTCAGAGGCAGTCACAAGCTCCCAGTTAAAAAGGTGAGGTGTTTTTTCTGCTTCTGGGAGTTGGTTGCCTTCTCTGGTATCCATCGTATCCCCCTGGTGCTGTCTGCCTGCTGGGGAGCACTCACTCCTGCATAAGAGGCCACGGCATGGTCCTTATATGCCCAAGAGTTAGCATCTCCAAGTAGCACTTTGTTCTTACAAACATATTTTCCATCACAAATGGGTGATGGCAACAAAAGAGAAGCCCTGAAGATATTCTGAACCCCTATGACAAAAAAGGGGAAAAGATCCCCACTTTGTAAAATGTGAAGTTGGGTCCTGCTGAAATCAGTGACAGCTTTGCCGTGATCCTCAGTAAAGCCCGGATTTTGACTTCAGTGCGCATCTGCCCTTCTGGGTTTCAGCTGGCAACAAAAGCAGGGGTGAGCATATTTGGTACAGTACTTCCAGGTCAGTGTGCATCATCATATAAGAAAACAATTTCCAACTATATAATCTCATGGGATTTCCAAGACAAGTTTAAGAGCAGAAAGTTTGTAACTGACTCTTAATTACTCGAAGGTTCAGTTTGGAAAGCAGTATTTTGGGAGAATTTTTTAGGTTAGCTTAATAATCATGGAGGGGATGTGTCGGCAGTGGCTTGGGGGACGCATTTTCAACACTTTATAATGGCTTATAACTGAAATCCTGAATATTCAGTAGTCGAGCAATATGTGTGTAATTTAGCAAATGCTCTGCAGTAATATTTTTAAAACACAAAAAAAAATAAAGATGACTTTATATGTCAAGCTAGTATTTTGAATAAGAGAGTAAAACAAAATCTGTCTTACGATGAATTTTTTCACATAAGAGCCCATTTTAGTTTTTTGCTCACTGTCTTTATAATTTGCTAAGGAAAAAGAAAAGTTCTTTAATGAGAGTTAAGCAGTTAAACAGTGATTTCATCACTCCTTTTCTTTCCTCTTTTAGTGCATTCGTGGAAGAAAAGCAACTCTAGAAGAGCTGCAGACAGTTCACTCAGAAGCCCATACGCTGCTGTACGGCACAAACCCTCTGAACAGACAGAAACTGGACAGCAAGAAACTTCTAGGTATTGTTCCCTGGGCAGGGGGAGGGTCATCCCCTTCCTGACCTCCAGCCCTCCCACTACTGTCCTCGACCCTGACTCTGGCAGTCACTTAGCAGTAGCATTATGAAAGGTGGGACGTGAGGCCATCCATCCTCAGCTCTAGGCAGTTCCCAAGAGGATTCTTCCCACCTCTGTTCAATGTCTGCTTGAGAGGGGTACAAGATACGTCTCCCTTTCTTCAGGTAGATCCCTAAACCCTGGATCCTAAAACTTCCTTTCTTTGATGTCTTCAAAATGCAAAAGGACTCTCTCTGAGAAGGAAGGATAATTTGGAGTCTATTTTATCCTTGGACACTCTTCTCTGCATGTTAGAAAGTTATCCATTGCTAGGTAGGAACTGGAACACCCCACTAAGGACCTGGATCTGCAGCACCAACCAGCTGCATAGACATCGGCAAATAGCTGTCAGTTTTGTATGGGTAATCTGCAAGAAAGATGCGGGGGTCTCTTAGATAGTCTTACATTTGTTTAATTTGGAGTAAGATTGTTTATCCCTTTCACTGGAGACTGGGTATTCCTGAAACAGGACTGCATCTGCCGTAAAATACAGACATTTTCCCTGCAAAAAATGTAGGGGGTGGTTGTTCAGATAACCAGCCCCCCCATAGCAACCAAACCACATTGATTTTGGCACCTTACATCTGTGGAGACATGGTTATCTCTCTTTACTTTGTGCCTTTTTGCAGCAGTGGGTGATAGGCTGGAGGGGCAGTCTGGGAAGTTCTCACGTGGGGATCGGCAAAAAGACAGTTCTGGAACCTAGGAGCTGGGAAGGTTTATTTTGGGATTAGCTTGACTTTGGATGATATAAAAAGAGGATTAACTTGATGGCCTGCATGATGTAGTAGTCGCAGCAAAAGAGCTGTAAAGATTTTGCCACATATTCAGTATGTACATTAGATCCCCAAAGAAAGCTTTTAGCCAGTTGTTTAAACATGCAATTAGCACTGTATTTATAGCTAACTTATGACCTCTTTAAAACCCAGAGAAACGAAAAGTAGACACCTCTGGCTGAATGATAGCGCAATTAGTATGTACAGTTTAAAGAATTTATGTCATATGCTTGGTAGTGTAAAACTCACACCTTGTGTAAGGCTTATCCACCAGTCCAAAGAAATGGCGTGTAAATTTTCCCCAGTAGGTCTGAGAAGGCTCGTTGTTTGCAGTTGCGCCACCTTCACACTGACTGATTTCTCTGCTAATTCTTGACCCGTAGTGCTGAAGGTGTGTGAGGACATGTGTCCTGACTGTGTGCTGTGGTGAGATCCAGGCAGTCCTCCAGCATCTGACCTGCCTCTGGCAGTGGTCATCATCTGCATGGCAGGGGCTGAGCAGGCAGGGGGTCACTCTAACCCCTCTCCTTTAGGAGATACCCCTTGCAAGATATGTTTTTAGGGTGGACTGTGGTAACACTGTGTGTTGCCTGCTCATTCAAACATCAGGTACTCTTGAGATACATTTCTGTTCCCTCTTGACTCTTGGCACAATCTGTATCAGTAATTCCACAGATACATTTGGAGATACAAACAGTTTATTTGGTTAGTATTGGATTTGGGAATACCCAGGTTTTACTGAATCATTCCTGATGATTTGTTTAGAGAACCTGAGGGAGGAGAAACTCTTGCTCTGCCTAGGAGTGCTGCTGTAGTTTTGCTGTGTTCCCCCATGTCTTTTCTGTAGCAATTAGGTTTATTCCTCTAGCAAAAAGAAACAGTTCTAGTATCTGAGGGTATTTCAGTACGAAACGTTACCTATTTGGGTGCAATTTGCAAAGACGACCAAGTTGTGAAGGAACAATATTCACGAAGAATCAGTTCTAAGACTAACCTGTTTGTGGATGTTAGACTGGAGCTTGGTTGGGGCTACACCTGGGGTTCTAGTCATCCCCCAAAACACTGCCAAGCAGCTGTTCTTTAGCTTTCTGAGGCTGCAGCCATAGGCAGGATGTCAGGTCCCCAGGATCTCCAGTAGGAAGGGCTTTCCAGTAGCTCTTAGCTGAGCTTAGACCTTGTTTCCTAAACCCACTTGGCACCTTTTTAGCCTTGAGCTACCAGCAGCGGAACTCTCTGCCAGCTCGCATGACCATCTTTGCCCAGACAGAAGTGGACTGCCTCTTCCCACTGCCCAGCTGTCCTCCCATTGCATGTGGAGCTGTGCATGGGCCACAGCTGGCATTGACACTTGTGCCAAGCACCAAGCTTGGAGGAAGAGCAAGCAGCTTCACCATTCAGCGTGGCTGCCAGTCATCCTGCCAGGCAGGAGAAAATAAGTTGACGGCTTGACAGCCGGGGGTCCAGAGGGATAGCATGGTGAGCCAAAATGACAAGAGGAGTGAGCCTGGCTGGGATGTCTGCATAGCACCCAGTTCTCCTTTGGGAGCAGGGCAGGAAGGGCAGTGCTGGCCCTAAAACCAGTTTCTTAACTTGATGGCTTCCACAGTGCTGGACCTGAGCAAGGGTAACAGCCACTGATGTGTTGGGAAAACATCCCTGAAAAGCCTTGGTGTGTGCATTAGTGTATAGAGGTGAGCAAGCCTGTAAGGAGCCTCTTCTTCAGCCATCCTCTCCTGTTGAGAGTTGAAAAGGCTTTTAAATTTACAAAACAGCTTGGAGTTCTTTTAAATACGTTAGAGGGTAGATGTATGGCAGGTTTGAAGTCTGAGACCAAAGCTTCGTGTGAGGCTCACATATGCAAATGTGAGTTTGTTAGACCTAAGTGTCTTGACATGTATACGACTGCAATGGGGTGGCTGGCTCTGTGTAAACTCTTTGCCTTTGATATGTGTATGAGGAATAAAAAGCATGAGAAACCTCAGCCTAAAAGGAAGAGCTCATAAAGCTGGGGTATGAAAACATGGGATGTTTCTTTTTAAGCTTCTGCAAATGATAAGGGGGATGTCCCTTCATCTGGCAGTTCTTTAGGAGAAAGCAGGAAAGGGCTAAATAGTTCAGTTTTTTCAGAATTATAAGCAGGCATCGTTGTGGCTCTGCTGGCTACTTTTACTTCTGGAGTTGTCCTGTAGCTCGTTACTTCTGAATCTTACTCCTTTCTCAAAGAGTACCCTTCTTTACACATGTAGGAGAAGAGACTTGCAACGGAAGCCCACCGCTGATGTTGAAGTTACTTTCCCCAGAGGACCCTGAGCATCACAAAGATCTGCTTTGCTGTGTTTTACCAGGCGGGTTGGAAGGTGGTGGCCTTCAAGGGAGGTTGCACAACTCTACCCCTGGAAGTGTTGCTAAAACCCTTGAAAGTCTGAGGATACAAAATACAAATCCATCTCTCATTCAACAGTGTAAAGCTTTGGAACCTGTTGAACAAGTTTAAACTTGGGCAAATAAAGCTGCTTTTGATTTGTGGAGAGCAATCATAAATTGTTGTCAAGAAGATAAATATTGAAATAATGGGTGGATTAGCAGTGAAAGATGTGACAGGAGGTCCGAGGCAGGATGATCTGAGAACTTTCATGTGAATCTAATCAAAGAGTGAATCTGGCTGTGCACTCAGATTAATAATACAGATGCATTAACTCCTCTTTCAGTCACAGGGGTAATGTATGTTTCTGTGATGCATTTGACACCAGCATGGTCCTCAGTAACGTCTGTCTGCTGTCATGGCTAATTCACACTCTACAAAGCTGGTGGTTAGNGAGGCCAGGCCAGGAAACAACCCAGTTTATTTCTCCGTTACTTTTCATTAACTTTAAATAGGTCTCAAGCAAATGAGTCTCAGGCAATGTACTCCAGATCTTTTACAGTGCCCGCATGCACAGATTTCCTTCTCCCTGTTTGCCTGCAGTGCGCAGACGTGTACAAGTCATGCACGTAGGGTGGTGATGGATATGAGACAGCGTGTTCTTTTTTCAGTATGTGGTTTATAAACCTGCAGAATTTTGCATGGAGGATAATTTGCTCATATGCAAGCCCAGAAAGCGATGTTAAAATTCTTACAGATGCAAAATTAGCCCTACAGATGGTTTTCTCCATTTTTCTCGAACTCTTAATGTTGGGTTTGCTCTTTCAGTAAAAGCACATGTTCTGTTTGCTCACCACCGGCTTATTTTTTGTCTTCATCTTTTATGAAGCTCATGCACTCCAAAGTCTTCTAGTAACTGTGCAGATGACTGATAACTAGGGTCTTTTTATGATTTCCTATCTTCCTTCAGTTGAAAGGGGTTAAAATGTTCATCTGAGAAGACATGCTGAGCAGGTGTTGGTAACATCTGAATCATTTATAGTCAGCATGACTGCTTGAAATGTAGGAGAGCACACGAACCTTGCATAAAAATAAGTGATTTGTAGAAGGCTTTTATATCAGAAAGCCCAAGTGTGCATATTGTGTGTGTATGTGTTGTGAAGTAACAGGGTTGGCTGTGTGTTTTCTGAAAATTGCAAGAAAACCCCAGTCTGTTACTGTGTTCAGAACATTTGCAGCATTGCCATAAAATTGGACCAAAATCTGGTGAACTTTGACTTTTTGACCTGCTGAGTACTTTTTTTTCCTACAGGTTCTCTAACGTCGATGTTTGTCAGGCTTCCTTGCGGTGGTGTTGGGGTGAGTGCTCTCTTTAATGTGTAAATAATGTCCTGTTTGTTCTCTTAGTCCCATTGGTAACAAAAATTGTTGCTTTGCATTCCATCAAGTGGGTAATTGCAACCAAATGTTACCCATAAACAGGGTCTGCCTGGGGTGCGGGGTTGCAGCGACAGCCTCACGTGCCTTTCTTCAAAAGCAGCATGAAGATTTTTAAACTATTTTGGAGCGCTGAAGTGTGTGTGACATTCATAGGCATGTTTCGTCTCTGGCTTTTAGGAGGAGAAACCTCATTTCCCAGGCAGTGATGTTTAATGGCTTAGAGGTTACTACATTTGAAAGCAACGCTTGAATCCAAAAATGCTTTCTACATAGAAAGCAAGATGTGCTTCTCGTGCTGCTCGTGCTGCGTAGGTGTTTCATCTTCAGTATTTATACTTCAGAGCTGCCTCCCTCCTAGTGCAGGTGGAAAACATATTAATAAAATAGTGATATTGGAGGACAATGTTTGGGAAGTTCCTTTAAATAGTAAGTTGCTGTATTTGTGTCTGGGCTACATTACTGTCCGCAAATGAAATGTCTCAGAGGTTACGTGGCACAAGGGAATTGCAGTCTTCAGTGTTTGGCATCTTTCATTTCTCGAGCTCTGGGACAATCACGCATGAACTCTGAAGGAGGTGACTAAAATACCCCTCCTTCCGTCATGGAAAAGCTGAACATTAGTTTTCATCTGTCAAGATTCCATATAATAAAAAGACTTTTTTGTTGTTGTTTGTTCCCATAAGGTTGGAAAAAACCCAAATACCATTCAAATACTTTGTGTTGAAGGTTTGTGTTGTTGTTTTCTTCTGAAGCCTGAAAACTTGAAAGTTTTCCTTTCAAGTCAGACTTTCTGCTCTAAAGTTTCTGTGGAGGGTGACAGTACAGAAAATCTGGGAGAACAGGAGGGGACAAGAATGAGAAAAGACAATAAAAGGCATTGTGTTTGAAAATTCACAGTGGTAGTTCTTATGCATAATTGTAGCTCGTGAGGTTGAATTTAGAGGTCTGGATTCTGTTATGGAAATGAAACAAAATTGTTTTCTTCCTGAGTCTTTGCAAAATCGCTGCTTTGAAAATTATCCTGTCAAAAAAAAAGAATAATCAGCATTTATTCATACCGCCACCGCTGAGCACTCGTACAGATATTTTATTTGTATTGTATGCTGCAGTCTCCTAATTCATGGCAAATTTTTGGCTAGAGTTTAAAAGGTTTGGATTTACTCTGCCCTCCAGTCAGGCATGCCATTCAAAGCAAAAATTATCATTTGCAAATGAAGACTGAATGGTAACAAGTAGAGACAGTGCCTGAGCCTAGCATGGTCCCAGAAGTCTTGCATTAAATCCTAAATCAAGGCAGGAAACGCCACAGTGCTGGTATTATTGATACGCTCGTAATAAAGATAGTGTTTGCAGTTAACTTGCTGGTCGCTTGTCTCCGCAGACCCTTAAATATTAAATAAAACGTTTGCTGACTTTTGTACAGTGTTTTAGCAATCCCAACAGATATTGTCATCTTTTCTAGGAAAAGCTTTTTAAAACTAGTAACCACGATAGTCAGATTTTTCATAAAAATGGATTTCTGATGTTCTGCTTGGTTTTCCTTCCCCAGTTACCTCGGGATACAGTGCCAACTATTTGCGTACTTCTGCTGCTTTCGTGGCTGATGCAGGAGAACATGGTCTTCGCTGCTTTTGGGATGCATTTCTAATTAGCATATACACTTCAGTCATATATTTGTAGGGCAAATGAGGCCATGGTAGAGAATGATTTGCTATAGTGTATTAAGTGCTTTGTGCTTGTACATGCTCTGGATGGGTGTAAGTGTAGACCATCTCCTTTGGGTAGGAGACACATACAGTGATCTCACAAGGTCCTTTCAACCCCACTTTCTACTGTCTTTCAAAGTGTGAGATTTGTCAAGAAAGCTGGCTTAGCAGCGTGGTATGTTTACTGAAGAAATAGATGGAAAACTGTAGTCTTTGTTAGCGTGCCAGTTCTGTGAGACAAGTTGCTCTTGATTTGATTTGCTGTGGGATACTGTTGGAAGAAGCCCTACAGCGGGATCTTAGCTGGGGCCACAGAGCATGCCTTTCAGTAGCAGATGAAAACCAAGTTATTTTCTGCACCGAAGAGGATGAGAAGACATTTTTGAGATGCATGTAATATTTTTTTTTTTCCAAGGAAATCAGAAAAAAAAATTTTAAAAACATCAGAGCCTAGGGTAAAACATCAGTTATGAAGATTTTTCTTGCAAGAGGAGGTGTAATGTAAATCTGAGAAGTTTCGACATGTGAAGACTGCTGGGAGATTGAATGCTTGTTATGGTATAATGAAATTATTTCAAATCGTTCTAGCAAGAGGGCTTATGGGGTGTTTTTCTGCTGTTGCTTGGCAGGACATTTTCAGACTGCAAGGTGGCCATATAGCTTTTTTGAGTGATGGAGTTTTATTTAGACTCTCCCTTGTTCAAGATTGCCAGGTTGGCAGAACATTACTCATCGCTGAGCAGTAATCAGTCTCTGTTTTATCTTTTTCTTACAAGTTGAGAAGGTTATGGAAAGACAGCCCTGGTGCTATAAGAAGTTTGTGTGGGCTCCAGTCACTTCATACTGGTGAATGTTTTCCTGATGATGAAGGAGCATCAGGTGCATGTGATGTTCAGGGCACCTGTAGAATATCATCTTGACTACCAATGGTTTGTAGTCCAGGTTGGAAGGAGAAGGGATTTATTTCAGCAGACGTTTTGTTTTGTCTGACTTTGTGACTTAATAGTAAGTGCAGTCTAGGGGACGCTTCATGGGTCTTTCCATTCAGCTCACCATGACGCTAGACAGTTTCCAGTTGGTTGACTGCTTCATAAGGAGGATTTTCCCTGGAGAGCTTGATAGTGGTCTGCCAAATGCTTTCCAGGGGGCAAACACGATACCATAAAGAAAAATGAAAGAAGTTTTTAAAAATTAGTAGAATAAGGTGGGACTGGTCCTCTTTTGGATTATCACTGGTTACAAGATAGGAAATAGTGGCTGGAATTAGAATCCCCAAGAAATCTGGGTATTCACTGAAATGTTGCAATGCAGGGGATGGGTCATAAGCAAGTGTCCTTTGCTAATGGTATTAAATTTATTTCGGGTCATCAAAGCGAAAGCTGCCTGCAAAGACATACAGATGATGTCATGATAATGAGAAACTAAATAGTAAAATAGCACATGAAATTCAGTGCTGGATGCAAAATAATGCCTGTGGGCAGGAGGGGGACTGGTCTGCAGCAGGTAAAAGCTGAATGCTGTTCCTTATAATTCAGGAGCTATAGGTGTCAGATGAAATTATGGGCTGGAAAGTTTGAAACCAAGTTCTTTTTCTGCAAACAATTAAACACAATTCTCTTCTGTAGGGGATGTTATGTAGATTAAAATAATAGATGGATCTGAAAGGCAATGTAGAGCAGTTTATGGGGGAGAAGTCCATGATGAAGGATGAAGTCTGGAGCTTGGGCAACCATGAGTTCTTCTTACCCACAAGCGAGACAAACTTAAAGAATAAAGGAGCAGGAAAAAGTTTAGAGCAAATCGCTTCATCACATAACACCTTTTGATCTCTCTCTTTAAAAACTAAGTCACAGTGTCTCAAAAACAATGAGAAAAGGGTAAATTTGTTCCCTGGTGCTTGGAAACTCTTTTCGATTCCACGCCCCCACCTCCAATGGTTTGAGGAAGCCTTCACATTGCCGTAGCTGATGCTAACAAACCTCCTCCCATCTGCAGACATCTGATCATAGTGGGAAAGGAAGAAAGCACAGAAGCACTTATATCAACAGATGTGAGCTCTGATTTAAACAACAGTAATTTATTCCTGCTGATCTTTAGCAGCATCTGCAAGTGCAGTATGCAGTATTTTTATTTAGGACATTACCTTCCCTTCTCTGCAGCACACACTCTTTTCTTAATGTATGACTTACATGCACCAGAGCATTACCTAATCCAGGATAATTAGAAGAAGATTTTGGAGAAAGGAGTTTGAGCTTTGAAAATCTGCAAAATAGTTCCAGCATACTTACATCCAAATTCTTCAAAACACTCAAAGACTTGATCTTACGATAGCTAACAACTTTGTTTTCTTTCGTGTGTAGTGTTTTCTTTTTCTGTGCACATTCTAAAAATATCTAAAGATCTAGGGCTTTAAAAAATGTTCTTAATGTTTTTGATCTCTTCCAGAATATGTTATTCTTTTTTTGGTCATAAGGTCTTGGTTAGAGTGTACAAAAATCTTTACCTGTGCAAGCAAAGTACATTATCGCAGAGCAGAGACAACAAAAAGGACTTCTGTGGAATGTAAATGAGAAGAGACTAATTAGCAAGTCTTAGAAGAACCAAATGTGAGCACAGTTATTTAATCAGTGCTTTAGAGCAGTAGGAGATGTGGTTAGGTAAAGACAACTCACTGGCAGCAGAGACGGTGTGTGCTGCTGTCGCCTAAGCATGATGATGAGCAGTGATGAGGGATGAGCAGAACTCCTTTGTTCCCCTTTGCAGAGGCTGGAGCTGCTGTGCAACTTGTCTCTACCTGTTCCTATGCTTAATTTCTTATCCGCATAGCTCTCCAGCTGAAGAAAAGATTAGAATAATGAAAACTTTTATAAGACCCTCCTCATTTCATTTTTAAATAGCTGCACGTTAGTTTACAGCACAGTATACATAGTATAAGTAGGAGCCTCATCGTGTATATTAATAAAGACTTCAAGTTATAAGGAAGAAAAGCTCTTTCAGGTTTCACCCAAAAACATCTTAGACGCTCCTTGTAGAAGAGAGCCTGGGTCAAACTGTTGACCTTCTTCTGCATTCTCTCATCATTTTCTAATAACGGTACATGCTGCGAAGGTTTAAGAGCCTGCAGCAGGTCGTGGGCACTGAAGTCCCTCTCCCCACCTCTGAAGGAGCCCTCTCCTACAGGCTCACATAGCAGAAACAGCAACTTCTTTATTGGAATGAGCAATGCATTAATATTATTCTCAAGAAGATGAGTGTGCTGACCAGGACAACTGCTCCTCATCCAACAGCGGCAGATGTAGAAGACTCAGTGTCTCTGATGCAGTTGTATCATCTAGCTCGGGAGAAAAAAGAGAAATATATGCTGTTGGATTAACAAAAGGCAAGAAATATGCTTCCTCTCTCCGTAAAGTCCTTCCAGATGGTAAGGCTTGATGTGCTGTCCCAGCAACAACTCCTGTGATGGCAGCTACATCAAAGAGCTCATAGGCAGGGAAAGCCAAATAGCGTCTCCTCTGTAATGAACTTCAGAATTCAGGAATGATGGAGGGGTCAGCAGCAGCCCATGCACCAAACAGCAGCAGCTTCAGAACTGGAGAGCAGTCCAGCTCAGGGCCACATTAATAACATTTTCCACCATGGCAGAGTCTATGCCCCCCTGCTGCAGAGCACTGGGGGCTTCATTGGGACTGCTCAAACACTTACAGTCACACAGATGATGAAGTGCTGCTTTGGAGTAGGGTCCAGCGGTCTCCAGACATCCGTTCCAGGGAAGGTGGCTGGGTGTTAAATCCTTATCTTGGAGATGTTTGCACGTGGGATGGGGCAGTGGAGAGCTTGCAGGTGGCAGCAGACATCTCTGGATCCAGTCCTCCTCCTGCTGGGGAGCTGAGTGCGGGGGCATGGCAGTCCCTGAAATTGGCTTCTAAATCACAGGTGGAATACTTTTTTCTATGTACTTATTTTCTGCAGAAATAATAACTCTTTAAAACCATTCTGTCTTGCCCTCCTCGTTCTTCTTGAAATGCTGCCAACACAAGCCCGGTTTCTGCAGGCATCAAAGGGCCTGAACGTGGCGGTGCTTGGCTCAGGCACTGGTGACTTCTGCGTGCTTTATGGGGAAGTCTGGCATGAACAGATCTGAGGAGATCCGAGGGTCCATTGGTCTCTTAGGTAAAGCCATGCTTAGGACATATGAATTTTGGGGTTTTCGTATTTCCATTCCTCTGGTGCCTCGCAGTGAATGGAGATGGCCCTCTGCAACTCTGCATCTGTGGAAGGGGCCCGGTACTTGCTGAGGCTGGGCAGAGAGGGAAGCTCTTAGCTGCTGGTGTCCTGTAGCATTTTCTTTCAAGACCAAGAAAGATGGGTTAGATATGCTCAGCCCAGACTGCACGGTGCAGCTGTATCTCACTTGAGCAGTGAGACCAAGAGCACTGAGGTGGTCAGCTCTTAGCAAAAGGCAAGTAGATGTCCTCTGTTGTATAAACCATGAGTGTCTCCCACTCACAGATACTGGGGGACGGGATCTGAGGATGAAGACTGCTGGATCCCCTGAGGCAATGTAGCAGTGTCATCCTGATTGCAAAGCAGGTTGACCATCCCATAACATTTTTACAGGACTACTGATAAGGAGCCCAAAGATGGACCTTCACAGAGCACCAACATGCTGGTCAGTAGGGAGGAGGAGCAGCTTGGTGGTCTTCCTGCCTTACTAGGGGCTTTTGGAGGGACGTGGTCAGATCAGTCTCCTCTCCTGCACATGTGCAGTACTGATCCAGGACTCCTGGAGGTGTTGTACATAACTCAGACCCCATTGTACTTCTGTGCTCAAGTTACTGCCCAAATTTATGGGGCTCCGAGGGAGCCCTCATACTACAAATAGTTACTGTAGGGCTTCTCCACCAATGCAGTGGCTTTCCCCAGAGTGTGAGACAGTGCACGTATTGCCAGCATTACAGCACAGAGATGGCTTTTTGGTATTCTCCGAATGCTTTCTTGGTTTACTTTGACTTCAAAACCATCCTCCAAGCAGATGCTGCCAGGAGCCATCCCTGATAACAGGCCTGGGATGATTTCCACTGGTTTTAGCACAGCCGTGAAGGAGGTGGATCAATCTCACATGGGGTGACTTGCATCTCCCTGCAGCTCAGTGAGCAGACTGGATGCCAGACAAAACAAACAATCTCTTTCTTTCCTTCTCCTTTGCTGTTGTTTCCATAAATACACTCAACACAGAGTAATACGTGAAAAATAGCTGGTGATCCTTCACATGGAGAAATGTTACCATTATCCTATGATGTTCCCGGGCAGCCAAGCTGTCCTGACGTGGGACAGTCCCGGCAGTCTGGCTTTTGCAAAGGCTGTGACTGGCAAGAAGCAAACAAGCTTGGCTTTCATCGCTGCATGCAAGACAGCCAGGGTTGCAGCGGAGGAGATCCAGAGCTTTGGCCTGGAAACAGCACCCCGGGAGCTGTCCTTCCCCCTCTGCTCTCTGCTGAGTTGTGGCTGAATGGCAGTAAAATAAAGAACAAGCATTTCATCACATGTCCGGCAAACTAATCTTGCCTTTGTACAGTTTTGGGGATGAATGTGGTAAAAGCCAACACTTCTTGCTTTTTGTTTAAATTAGAACGTGATCTTGTATAATAACGACACAGGGATGTCTGCAGAATGCCTTGCCTTGCCTTTGGCCTATTTGCACATTTTCAGGGGGAAAATATAGAGGATGCTGGTCCTGCCAGATATTTAGCGTTGAAGTAAATGTCTCCAGTCAGCAGCTACATGTTGAAGATCTGTTGTTAGCTTTGATGAGACAGGGTTGATCTTGTGGTTCCCCAGGGAAGCTGCTGTCAGCGTAACCTTACCCTGGCAGTCCTGGGCCAGGACTTTTAAATGTCCTGGGTCTTTCAAATGTCCATTACTAAACATCCTTCTTTGTTGTGGGCTTTTTTTTTATTTTATAGAATCATTGAATGATTTTGTAAACCTTTTTATTTCATCTGGGATCAGTTTCCTCTAGCAATTAAAGAGAAATACTGATACCGTGGTGTTGGTAGGAGTATTGGTAGGAGACACCTGCAGATTTACAGTGCTTGAGATGCTGAATTTGCTCCTCTGTTACAGCACTGACCCTTTAGCATTGCAGAGCTGTTGCAAACGGTCATCTCTTGAGTGTCGTTTGGTTGGATGGACACTCGGTAGTGGTGATGTTACAGTCATTGGTGGGGTCCCAGCCTTGGTACTGCCAAGATCAGTTCTGCAATTTAATGCATTTAAATTTAATGCATGTAGTGCATTTAATGCATTTATTCATTTAATACATATGAATAACTTCTTTATAAAATGTGGGTCTCTGTTTCCTGGCTGTCCTTGTTGCTGCTAAACGTGGTTCCTATGTGTCTCCATTAGGTCGACAGTGACACAATTTGGAATGAAGTTCACTCGTCTGGTGCAGCTCGCCTGGCCGTGGGCTGTGTCATTGAGCTTGTTTTCAAAGTAGCCACGGGAGAACTGAAGGTTGGTATGAAAATAACACTTGGCTTTGATATAGGCTCTGTACAGGACTCGGCTCAGGGCTGTGTTATGCAGGAGGTCCAGTTAGCTTCATTTTAATGGCACCATCTGGCTTTAGTCATAAAAATCTTTGAGGGTATCAGCAAGTGAACAACAGACTCCTGGTGAATGTTCTTACGCACCGATTAAAAGGAAGAAAGAAACCAGAGCAGCAAATGAAGTCACTATTCCAGTATTACCTGAGGGTCTTGCTGTTCCCTTCAGCTGGGCCAGCCCATTTGCCATTTCAGTGATGTCATGCAGAATATCTTTTTTTTCCCTGAACGGAAGGAAATACTGTACCAACCAGTTTCCGTAAAATTCATGTGGACCTTTTTCCCCCTTCCAAAACGAGGGAGAGCATCATCCACTGCTATGGTCTTGTGAGAAAACCATCAAGAACAACTACATAGTTCCAAAGCAGAATTAATGCTTCTGGCTGCAACCTCTGCATCTGTCTTTGTGCAATAAACCTTCCTTTCTGTCTCACTTCTTCATTTTCTTATTTTTTGTGTGTAGAATGGATTTGCTGTTGTTCGGCCTCCAGGTCACCACGCAGAAGAGAGCACACCCATGTAAGTATGCGTATATGCTTTATCAGCTTGCTTCAGTGTTCGTCTGTTGTGTGATCAGCAGCTGGAAATTAGAAAGGTAGTTAGTTTAATATTGCAGAATTTCTTGCTTACTGATATGCAAGAGAGTATTGTATTCAAAGTTCCCAGTAATTCTCTGGAAGAGGGCAAGATCCTGCTTAGTGGTTTTGGGTGGGTATTTTTTAGCAAGAATCAGCATTCCAGTCATGCTTTGAAAAAGCACTGATGCTTTTATTTGCTTTACTCTTGTGAATTGTTTTAAATTAAATATTGATGGCTCGCTCAATATGAGGAAAGCAAGGGTACCCAACTAATAGTAGTAATAGCAAACATAACTGTGTCCTGGGGTCACAGCACTGAGTTAGAAGAGTGTCAGAGTGGGAAGGCTTCACAAAGCAAAAGCAGAAGTCGGGCATCTTGCATGTGTTTAATATAGTAGGGTTTTTGCCATTGAACTGTTTTCAAATCAAGGTCCTGTGCATAAATCGCGTTGGCTTTGTGTATCTGGCTTAACATGTGCAGAAGTTTTGTGTCTTGGGTGCTTCAGCACTCTTTGGTGGGAGATAGAATCATAGAATTGTTTGATTGTAAAAGACCTTTAAGATCATCAAGTCCAACTGTTAACCTAGCACTTCCAAGTTCACCACTGAACCATGTCCCTAAGCACCTTGTCAACCCGTCTTTTAAATACCTCCAGGGATGGTGACTCGACCACTTCCCTGGGCAGCCTGTTCCAATGCTTGACAACCCTTTTGGTGAAGAAATTTTTCCTAATGTCCAATCTAAACCTCCCTTGGCGCAACTTGAGGCCATTTCCTCTTGTCCTATCGCTTGTAACTTGGGAGAAGAGACCGACACCCACCTTGCTACAGCCTCCTTTCAGGTAGTTGTAGAAAGCGATAAGGTCTCCCCTGAGCCTCCTTTTCTCCAGGCTAAACAACCCCAGTTCCCTCAGCTGCTCCTTCTAACAGTTGTGCTCTAGACCCTTCATCAGCTTCGTTGCCCTTCTTTGGCCACGCTCCAGCACCTCAATGTCTTTCTTGTAGTGAGGGGCCCAAAACTGAACACAGTACTCGAGGTGTGACCTCACCAGTGCCGAGTACAGGGGTACGATCCCTTCCCTAGTCCTGCTGGCCACGCTATTTCTGATACAAGTCAGGATGCTGTTGGCCTTGTTGGCCACCTGGGCACACTGCTGGCTCATATTTGGCCTGATGTCAACCAGCACCCCCAGGTCCTTTTCCACCAGGCAGCTTTCCAGCCATTCTTCCCAAGCCTGTAGCGTTGCATGGGGTTCTTGTGACCGAAGTGCAGGACCCAGCACTTAGCCTTGTTGAACCTCATGCAATTGGTCACAGCCCATTGATCCAGCCTGTCCAGATCCCTCTGTAGAGCCTACCTACCTTCAAGCAGATCAACACTCGCACGCAGCTTGGTGTCATCTGAAAAATTTACTGAGGGTACACTCAATCCCCTCATCCAGATCATTGATAAAGATATTAAACAGAACTGGCCCCAATACTGAGCCCTGGGGAACACCACTGGTGACCGGCCGCCAGCTGGATTTAACTCCATTCACCCCAACTCTTTGGGCCTGGCCATCCAGCCAGTTTTTAACCCAGCGAAGCGTCCAAGCCATGAGCAGCCAGTTTCTCCAGGAGAATGCTGTGGGAGACGGTGTCAAAGGCTTTACTAAAGTCTAAGTAGACAACATCCACAGCCTTTCCCACTAAGCGGGTCACCTTGTCATAGAAGGAGATCAGGTTAGTCAACAGCAGATGAATACTTGCTGTTGAGTTCCCCTAGACACAGCGTTTTGAGGCCTCTCTGAGCATGTCCGCTCCCTCCCAGCCAATGCAATGTAGTGCTCCGGCCCTGGGTCCTTTCTCTTCCTTTCCCCCTTGCCGCATCCTCTCCTCATCCGCTCCTGTCCCCTTCCCTCACGTGCAGAGGTCCCATGGGCAGCTGGCACTGAGCAGCATCTCATTGCAGCAGGTTTGGGCAAGTGTGAAATGTTCCCTGTTTCCAGAGAGGTCACGAGACACCTGCTGCTGCGTGGCTATTTTGTGTTTCTAATTGAGCACATGTGCATCTTCCAGGGAGAAAAGAAGAGCGAAAACAGAAGGCATTTCTTCCTACTGTGTTATAGCTAGATGATAGATGTATTGGGACCAAAGATACCTGTAATTAACACCTCTTTTCTCCCCCCTCTCATCACCTCCAGGGGTTTTTGCTATTTTAACTCCGTGGCAATTGCAGCCAAGCTGCTCCAGCAAAGACTGAATGTTAGCAAAATCCTTATAGTGGACTGGGTGAGTAACTGCTGGTTCTTACCCTTCAGGAGAGCAGTTGGAAATTTTTCTGTTTTGTTTTGTTTTTTTTTTTTTTTTTGCAGGGCAACCCTGGCTTTGTAAGTCAGTAAAAAAAATGTTGCCTGTGATCTGCAAGCCAAAATTTGTTTTTTAAAGTTGTGGGTTTTGTTTTTTTTTTAATTAAAGTGTTTTTAATAAAAGAAGTGTTTCTTAAAGGGTCCATAATTTTCAGAATAAAATTGTAATTAAGAAGTAGTTGCTTTCTAAAACAAGCCCATAACACAGTCTCAAGGATGGGTAACTGTGCTGAGTTTTGGTTATTTTTTTCTGAAGGTTTTTGACCTTAAGTGTTACGATCCATCCCAGCTTTCTTTTCAAGATGTGAGGACCAGTTTCAAGATGAGACAAACAGGCTGTCTGGCACAGCTTGCCCATTGGTCTGGATGGTCTCAGTGTCCTGCCTCTGGGTCAGCGCAGCCTACGTGCGAATGGGCAGGCTGTCAAAAGCGATCTCTAAATTGGAACAAGACAGTGCAATACTCTGCAGACAGCGCAGCGGATTTGAGAAAGCTTGTTTGGGATTTTTCTATGGCGATGTATAGATTTTAAAATGTGCTTGATTGATTTTTATAGATTTAAAAATGTATTTCTGTGTCTGTGAAGGCATTTGAGTTGCTGGGTATCAGCCAAGAGTTTTGATTAGATTGCCACAAATCTCCCATGGGCTGGACCCACAAGTTAAAATGGATTTATTTGTCGTCTTGACCTACTGGATGGACATCCTTTTCCTCACTTCCCACCAACTGTTTTTCATGTGAGAAAGGGGCATTTTAAATGCATGTCCTGTGTTTCTGCACCAAGTAGCAATGCAATAGGGGATCCGGGTAATGGATTTGTGTTGTTTAACCTTGTTGGGTCCAACACAACTTTGCTGGGCACTTGTATCAGCAGTCACCCCGCAGACCAATTAAAGATGCAAATTTGTGGTAACTAATAGAGTCTCTTCATCCCCCAAGACTGGGTATGAATCCAGTTCTCTCCATCCAAGTAAATTGATGCTGTTCTCAGTTCAGATATACGTTTGAGATTGTGTTTACGCCTATTTATCCTGTATGTTAAACAAGGAGCGTAACCTGAAGCTAGCTGTGCAGAGCAGGTTACTCTCATTTGCAATAAACTGCTTCAGTTAGATCAGAGAAGCACAGAAAATGAAGCACAACAGCAAAGAAAACCCCTCCAAATCCAAAGTTGATGGCTTTAATCTGTGTTTTTACTAAAGTACTAACCTCCTTCGTATAATGCAATCTCTGTCCCCAAAGGATGTTCACCACGGGAATGGTACTCAGCAAGCTTTCTACAATGATCCTAATGTTCTTTATATTTCACTACATCGCTATGATGATGGGAACTTCTTTCCAGGCAGTGGTGCTCCTGACGAGGTAAGAGCATGGATTGGCATAGTATCCGTTCATGTCTGATAGGACCTGCTCAGGGCTGTGATTCAGGTGCCCCCCAAAATCTCAGAGAGCCTCTGCCAGGCAAGGCTTGGAGAGAAGCTCCTGCCACTGCTCCCATCATGTTTGTTAGTGCCCCTTTGGGAACATGCTGCCTGGGTTTGTGCGTTTGGTGCCGTCTTGTCCAAGTCCTAACAGCCGTGGGCATTGTGTCCTGCCCCACCAGCTGGCAGGAAAGCGTGCGCCTTGGCTAACGAGCAGAAAATGAGTCAATGCAATTAGGCTCTCCAGCCCTTATGGAAGAACCTGTTCCAGAGGAGCCCTTTGCCAGCTGTCCCAGCACTCCGTGTACTTTTCAAGATTTCCCCCTTATAGGCATAAGTTGTTTCTTAGTTGCAGGAGGAGCAGGTGGTCCGTCGCTGTGCCGCCAGTGCTTGGGTTTCCTGGCACAGCCTTGAAGCCCATCCATCCCCTGCTTCTTCTGGCTCTGCTGATGCATCGCTCACTGCCACTGCTGCATTCACATTGCATGGCCCCGTCAGTCGGATTTGAGCATCAGTCACTGATGCTGCTGGACCAAATCCACTGTTTCCTGGTGGTGGCCTCAGAGCCTCCTGCAGAAGGGCCAGGCCAACGGTGGTGGGAGCCCTTTCTCCCTAAACTCTGGATGGATACCCCTATATCCATTGCATCCTTCCTTTCCCTCTAGGTTGGCAGGAAAGATTGTCTTTCCAAAGTGATTTATCAAAGGGAAATGATATGAAATACTTAGGTTTGTGTACTCTGAGGCACTCCAGATTACATCTGAAAACTCCTAGAGTTCTTAACCTGTCAATTTTACATTTTCCTGTTCATCAAACATCAATGTGGCCATTTCAGTTTCTAAAGAAACTTAAATGTAATGTGATACTGCTTCATTGCCCTGGTTGTGCGCTACTGTTGTAGCTGCTACAGCAGCCCTTTGCATCAGGCTTAATTTCTGCTTCAGGATATGCAAAGGCCTCAGACCTACCTTTTTGCTGACCTTTTAATAATCTAGTAATCTGGCTTACAAAATACCTAGTATTGTAAGGAAACACCGGACTATACCATCCACTCCATATTTACCATTTATAGTAATTTTTAGATGTGTCATTCCAGACTGAATAAAACAAAGAATGCAAAAGAAATTCAATTAAAGCCACAGATGGATAAATAACTCACCGTGGATAGATGAACCCGCTGTGTTTTTCTACCAGCAGTGTTTGCAGCAATGCAAAGAAGAATGTGCAATAAAAGCCCTGCAGCTTTATCTAGCCTGAATTATCTGGCTGTGTATTGTATAACGTTAATTTTTGATATTTTTTTTTCCTTTTTCATGTACAGAGACCTAAAAAAAAAACAACCCACAAAAAACAAACTGTGTGTGTAGGAGCTGAGAGCCCTGTGTAGAGCTGCTGATGGCTGGTGGCAGTAGATACTGCCCGGCTCCCTTGCTGTCCCCAGGGACCCGCAGCCTGCACTCATGGCCACCACTCTCAGGCAGCTACGAGGTCTCCACTTGATGAAGGGACTGAACACAGGCTTTTATGTTTCCATATGGATGGGAAAAACATGGCCCTGCTTCTTGGCAAACAAATTACTAGGAACCCCTGGTTTATTTTTTGTTTTTCCCCTTTCTCAGGTATTTGCAGTCAGTGCAGATGGGGACGTTTGCAGTGCATGCAAGAATGGGGATGTACTTACATTTACCACCCGTGTGTCCCTCAAGCAGTGAAAATCTCTTCTCTGTGAATGATATTTTTCCCCAGCACGGGGGCAGCTCGCTCTGATTAAAACTCTGGGGTTTTCCCCCCGGTTGCAGCTGTAATGAAATATGAAATATGCTTCTGTATAAAGCTGAAAACAAATTAAGGAAAGGTATTGCATGTAACACACCCTCCTGCAAAAGAGGAAGAGGATCCAGTTGATGATGAGGTGTTTTTGAGGTGAGCAGCAGTCAAACACTGCTGGTCCACAGGTCCCATAAAGATCAGAGCATGGAGGAGCTTTATTTTCACTCTTGTTTTGGGGACCAGGTCACTTTAGAGGGAAAAATTAACCTCACTACCACCAAGCTGTTGAATCAAAATCCATATTCAACTGGAAGAATATTAAGACAGCAGAGATGTGTTGAGAGTTCCGTGTTTCCGTATGTGTAATTAACAGTACCATCTCCCTTTTTCAGGTTGGCACAGGAGCAGGAGTTGGTTTCAATGTTAACATGGCCTTTACTGGTGGCCTTGATCCACCAATGGGAGACACAGAATACTTAACTGCTTTCAGGTAATATTGACGTTTTCCTCATACAAACATATTTTTCACCTAAACTGGGTTTCTTTTTCCTTGTGCAATTCTCCTTAATCTTGAGTTTCTCTCTTGCTAAGTTTAGAAATACAAGGTTTATATCTAGTTGCAGTTACTTTTTGAGTACCGTAATAACAATAAAGCTGAATTAAGTAAATAAGATATTTCTGGCCATAAGAAGTGTGCCTGTGACATTAGGGGATTGACATACTTGCTGCTCAGCACTGATTGGTGGATGGATGTAAAATGTCAACTGATATGAATAACCTTTTCTGGTTTTGGTTAAAAGTCTTTTTTAACTCTTTGGGGTGAGTATTTCTATGGGTAGACCCACCTGGATGGGGAGGGGAACCCAGAAAAAATCTTTAACAAGTCATCTTGAGTTGAAACTTGGGAGTGCAGCTGCCCCAAGGCTTGAGACATCATTATTGTGCTGCAGACAGTGGTACCCGACTTCTGGGCAAGTTGGCCATACAGTCCCTCCCCTGCAAGAGCTCTGCTCGCGACTCACACCACAGGTCACTCCCAAGTGTACCTAGCAAAGGGACATGGGCTTGTTTTGATAAGCTTTAGATTTTATTATTATTCACGGAAGAGGTCGAATATGCCTGTTCCAACCAACTGGAAAGTGGAACAACTGAACTGTTGGATTTGTGCTTATCTTACTGGGTTCTGGTTTCTGCTCAGAAGCTGCATGTTGTGTGTTATGAATAAAAATACAACCATGTCTTAAATAAGTGTTACTCATCACTCACTGTCAGAGTGTGAATGAAGGTAAGCAAAGCTGTGGAGTTGAATTAATGTGCTGCTGGGATATCCTGCTTGGTTAGCAGTAGTAGTAAAGCCAGATATAAACCACTGTGCTGGGTTGTACAAGCATATTCAAGCATGCTCAAAAAAAAATGGCACCATTTGAGTCTCCAAATGGAGCAGGGGATGAAGCCACTTGTTGACTCACTTGTTTGTGTCCTGCTGGTCTTATTGTCCTGCTCACAGAAGCATGTGATACCTGAGGATCACAGGGAGGTATCTGCAGGGAATCGTTTGATCTGATCCTTATTTTCCTCCTCATATCAGCATCATCAGAAGAGATGCATGAAGCAAAACACACGTTAGCTGTTCTACGGTCATACACACCCAGGTTGTGGTCTCTCTGAGCAGTGTCACTATGGGAGCACTGCAAGAGTATGGGTTGAAGGTCATCTTGCTGCTCTGAGCAGCTAAAGGGCAAAATACCCCAATAGGTCGATTGTACGTCATGGGCATTTTGGGGACTTGCTGCAAGCCTGGAGTGATGCATTTGCGTCCCAGAGCTGCAGAGAGTGGGAAAAGGAAGGTATTAAAATTAACTATGGAAGCAACAGAATAACAAGATGAAACAAAGAGTAGAGGAGAACTTGTAAGTAATGCCGTAGTGAATAGAGGCCAGCGTGAGACCACACTTTCCTTTCTCATACTCTTTCCAGGAGAACAAATATAATTCTCTGACCTGCCAGATATATAGGCTTTGTTTTTCTTAGAGACTGTCCTGTTCCACCCCTGCCTCCCCCATGCTGTGGGTCCATCCTCTCCAACTGACACCTTTTTTAACAATTATGGGTTGAAGTGGTTTTCTGTCCTCAAAACAGATTTAGTGCACTTCTGGTGACCACCCCACGTAAATTCATGGAGACACACACTTGCCAAAACATGGGATGCGAATTTCTGGCAACAAGCAGATGGAATATCGCCTTCATGGAATAGCATTAAATCTGGGAGCATTATTTTCTGTTCTTCCCCGTGCGCGTATTTGTATTCTGTTATACTGAGCAAAAAGAGCTTTTACTCTTCAGCCTGCCATTAAAAAACCTTCAAAGAATGTATACAATCTAAAATAACGTCTAGTCAAATAACTGTCATTTGTCTCGATGTTTTATTCCTGTTACAGGAAAGCAGAACTTTCCTCCAAAGTGGAAGTCTGTTTATCCCAGCAGTCAACAAGACTGATCTCTTCGTTATAAAGAGAGCCTGTAGCTTGTGACAGAGTGACATACTTGCTATTAAATATTAATTGAGTTTCAAGGCTCCTGGAAAATTGCTCAGTCTGCACAGTAAGAACTTTGCCAGCCATTCCTTAATAGGCACTGGTGTCTTTTTGCCCAGAGACTGCAGCTATGTGGGGAAGATATTTTGGAGCTAGTCACAGCCCTTATTTTGCCAGGGTTTTGGGACGCTGTGACTCATCCTCCTAGGTAGCACCTCCTGTAGTCTGTTCCATGTGCACACCTTCAGTCAATAAGTTAAATTGGAAGCTTTTTTTTAATCTTATGCCAAGTTTGGTCATGATAATACGTTATCAAGTGACCTTTTTAAAACTTAACCAGCTTCTTTGAAAAACATTTTTTTTCCCTCCCGAATCTTTCTATTGATTTTAATGTAAAATAACGCTTTGAAGTTTGCAATTTATAGTCCCCCGAGAGTTAGAAAGTGAAGGGAGTGGGTCATATATCCTTTTTTTTTTCTTCTTTTCTTACGTTAGCCCCTTGAGACAATGCATGCCTTCAAGGCAGCACCTTGTTATTCCACCCCATCGAATGCCACGTTGCATTTGCCGGGGATCAAACCTAAGATGAAGAAAAGATAAGAAAATTGGCCGTAATGAACTCCAGAAGCAGCAGGCATTTTCACCATGAACTTGGAAACTCACAGTGGAGAACTGAGCTTTAATTCAAACCAGTCCAAATGCCAAACTGTGAGGCTTTGAAGTCTGTAGAGGAATCAGTGGAAATCCTTTGAGCTAGGCAAAGATACTGATATACTTTTTCTTTTTTTTTTTTTTAAAGCCTTAACTCTTCACATGCTTGTCTGCTTTTAGGGAAGAAAGCCCTTTTTGTTACGTAAAACAAGCAGAAGAAAAATAAGCAGCATGCTTTTCATTTATTTTGTTCTATTTCAGAATGAGCTGGTGTATGGATTTGATAAAAGCATGTGCTCTAATGAAATAATAACTGAGATAATTGTCCTCATAAAGTAGTCTTCTGATGAGTGAATAAATAAATCCCAATGAAACTTACCATCCCTATACTGAAAACCTGTTTCAGTGTTGTTTTACTCTTTCCAAAGAAAGGACAGTAACTTGCATCAATGATTTTTCTACTGAACATTTCTTCTACGAATATTGGCTTCCCCCTGCTTGCACTGCAGTGTTGTTGGGTTGGACAGGATAGCCTGACCTCTTAATGCTTATTAATACCACCGAGCCGTTTCAAAAGTGAGAACAAGAGTTAAAAATGCGAAGCGGAGAGCAGCCTTGCTGTGTGCACTTTGTCGCTTATTGTCTTCATAACTGAGGGCTGAAATCNCTAATAAGATGTGCAAAAGAGATTTGAGGAGTTTGCTGCGAGCTTGGCGCTCCTCCACCCCATCGTAGCGGCGGCTCTGCCTGCCCGAGACAGCATGACATTATAATTTAGCTGACCGTTTGCTGGGCGAAGGTCCCATGGCTGAACTCACCGCCAAAGTATGTGGGCAATACAGATTTCACAGATTAGGCAGAAATGTATTAAACTCTAATGCGAAAAATGCAGGGCATATAATTTTAAAAGTCCTTAACTCATCAAAATGTTATTGCTATTCATTGCTGTTATTCCGTAGTTATAGAAACAAATGGTTGTAAAATTTGTTGGTTTTTTTTTGTCGGAGTCTGTTGTTCCCTAACTTGTTATACAAGCAGAAATCATGTTTGCTTCTATAAATCCTCCTGACGTTTTCAAAAGCGAAGTGTGCAAACCCAGCTAAGAGACCTGCAGAAAAAATGCAAAGACTGCGGCTAGTTCTTTATTACATGAGAACAGCAATTACTTAGTGAAATTAAAGTGTATTATCCACAGGAGTTTTCCTCTGAATTTACTGTAAGAAAGTTTTCCTGATGATTCTAGCAGTTGTGTTGTCTCATACAAATTTTTTTCCCTACCCTGAGGTCTCCTCCACAATTATAATACCATATACAGCTTGATTCCATGTTAGTTTTATTTTTATTTAAAACACCTAAACCAGAAGCAAAAACCAGGACTGTGTTTGAAAGGTCCCTCCTCCTGCCTTTCTCAGAAAGCATTAAATGAGTTCAGGAGCCAATTTGGGGAGGGATTTTGTTTTTTCCTTCGATCCAAAAGCATTTCAGGAGTGAGTAAGGTGGGGGGGGGGAACTTGATGTTTTGCCTGGAACGGTTGTTTCTGTATTTTAGATTTCATGCTCTCCCTATGCTGATTTCGTCCCCAAACTCCTAATCCCTTTTGACATAGTAAATGACCGTGGAGATGGATGCTTGGAGAAACAAAGACCAGAGTCTTCAGGAGGCTGATTAGCCTTAGGAGCAGTGGATAACGTTTTGCTATATATATATTTGGCCAACAGTGGGAAAAAGAGTTGCTGAAAAAAGTGCTCAGTGTTCTAAGTTTCACTGATTTGCTTGCTGCAATTGAGCATTTAAAAAAAAAAAAATCCTCTATAGGATTGTTTAATCTGCCTGTCATTTATTAGGCATTTAATTGGTGAATTGGCTAGTAACAGACTAAAAATTATCCAGTCTTCTGGAAAATAGATATAAAATTGTATTTTTTTTTTTCTCCCCAAATGATTGTGGAACATGAAAAATAGTTTTTACTGTTTGCAGCTATCAGTATTGACTAATGCATAGCTGTTCAGCTTAGCTGTAATCACAGTCAAATGAAAGGATTTACTTTATTTTAAGCAAGCAAAACAACCCTCTAAAATTTAGGAAATTTAAAGCTAACCCTTGTATTTTAAAAAATTCGTCATGGCTTGAATGAATATTCAGTGTTATGAACCTGTCATTCCTCGATAAATAACTCTACAGCCACGTTAGCCATTAGTTAAAAGACCCAGTTCCAGACAAAACTGCTCACCTTCTTGATAGTAATTTAAATTTCTGGCTTTTTTTATAGTATCATCACCAGTTTAATTGCAGTTTAATTGTTGCTTTCTCTTGGGGACTTAGCTTTACTGTGGTGGATCTGAGCAAAGGCGCTGTTTTCATCTGTGCACAAGAAAAATTAAAAACCAGAAGACTTGGTTAGATGTGCCTGAAATGCTGCCCACAGATGAAATCTCAGAAATACATTGTTTGAAAGCAGTTCATTTTCTTGCATTTTAAATTTTCATGTGAGCCTCTTTCTTGTATTTTTTCATTTCAATTAAAAAGGGAAAAATGAGGGAGGGAGTGCTGAGAGGCAGGAGGGCTTTGGGTCAAGTTTTATGGCCAAAGATATAGCTGCTTACATACATGGCAAGTATCAAATAGAGCTGGGACTGCAGCTTTGGAGTACTGGTGTAATACTGGAATTAGGAGAAAGTCAAAACAAAGAGCAGCCCAGGAGAGTTTGGGTAGGAGTCACAGGCAAAGGAAAGGGTTCAAGTCTGAATTTGAGAGTGCTCTTGAGTTTGGATGGGTTTGTGATGGTCAAGGTACCGAAAACATCATTAGCTTATTTATTCTGACACCCTGTCATCTTGCACTTCCGCATGGCTCCCAGGCAGCTTCTGTCCGGGATGGGCATGCAGCACCCATCCCATGGGCACAGACTGACTGTCCTCCTGGCTCCTCTTGGACATGGGAGCCGGGGGACCTGTGACACATGTTTCTTAAAAATCTGAGGGACCTGATAAAAATTCATTGTGCATACAGAGAACCACTAATAATTGCTCAGGAATGAAGGTATTTGCTGGGGTAACCAGTTGCGGCTGTAACGTCACCTCATCCTGCACCGGAGAAAACTCTGGACATCCTCAAAACGGCTTCTTCTAACTATTGTCAAATACCGATTGATTTACTTTTAAACAGCAACCGCTGCTTTTTCTCTCCTAAAATTTATACAGACAGGGTTCACGGTTAACTCTCAGTGCTGCCTGTGTGCTGGCTGTGCCACTAGAGGGTATATTCGAACCGCTGTCACCATGTGGAGACCTTCAAGCCGAGCATCACCAGCACCATCGTGCTGCTCACTGGCTGTCCCTGTTCCTCGGGTGCATTCATGCTTGGGCATCAGCCAGATGAGCTGTCCCATGGCCAACAAAACATTACTGATTCAGGGCTGCATGGGTCACTCGGTGCTGACAGACTATGCACACAGCTTGGGGGTGCAGGTTTGGGCTTGCTCTGCGACCGGCTTAGGGTGATCCTGCCCATCAGTTGAGGTACTAAGCAGCTCCCATGGTATCATAACTTGGGGGGCGGGGGGGGAAGCTGATGATTTGAGCAGTTTTCCTTCAGTTAGAAATTAAAGAGCTCAGCAGTACTTCAAAGCTCAGGAAAAAAAAAAAAACCTCTGCCACATGCGCTTGCTTCGAAACTGCTGCTTTAGTCCTTTGTGAAGGAGGTGGTTTCTACTTAAAACATCTGTGGGTTTCACTAAACAGATTTTTGTCGACTGTAAAGTCATCAGCAAAAACTGTGCTATTTTGTCTTCCTTATGTAATAATCTCCCTGAGGACAAAATGTGTATGGCAATCATGTCGTTTGAGGAAAAAATTAAAATTACTCTTTTGGATTTTGTAAGAATTAAAATAAGATCCTTTTTGCGTAGGTTTCAATGTCTGTGTGCAGAGACTGGCAGGCAGGAAGATTGCAGGAGGCTGTTAGGTTACTGCAGCAATTAGTTGGCAAAAATTTAAAACTAGGCTTTTTTTTTGGACTACATTGTGTCTGAGTGCCTTAACCAGACCTGCGACGTGCCCAGCATCCCTGCCTGCAGGGGCTCTGCTCAGTGGTGGCAATGAGAACTGCTTGATGGCTTTGACCAACGCTGGAAGTACCTAATTGCGTGGTAGATGTTAACACTCCATTAAAAATAAACTCCACGGAGGGCAAAATGGCATGAGCTCAGATCGGTGTTGGGGCTAATACAACTTGCTGACACTAGAAGGTGTCTTGTGGCTGTTTAACATTATTGTCGCAGGAGATGTGATTTTTTTTATGGGTGTATTTATAGCACTTGAGCAATCTCATCACTAAACAGACCTTTCTGGGCTCTTTGTTTTTTGGAGCATCACATAACAACTATACTCAATAAAAGTGAAGTTCTCATGTATGCAAACATATTTACAGGTTCATGCTTTGGTATATGAATTACTTTAATTCGTGCTTCAGAAAGTTAACCTTGCCGGTAGCTGTTCCTAGGATGGGGAAATGGAGAAATACTGTCGTCTTCACTACCAGCAAGGGACGGCATTGGTCAGGTTGCCCTAGGGATACATCCAAGATTCAGTGGGTACATTTATAATGGGAAAAAGAACACAATTTGGAAAATATTACTCTATATAAAGGGCAACCCTCTGTGCACATCTTTGCTTTTCCACCATTTCCTGCAGCTATCAGTGCACATGGGTACCCTGGCATGAACTGAAGGCATGAGAAGGTGTTCATCCAAGAGTGCTTGCGATGGATGAACTTTCTCAATCAGAAAAGATTGTGGGTGTCTGCATCGTATTTAAGAAGCTCAGTTGCTTTGACTTTTTTTCCTTACTGTAATTTCAGTTCTGCCGTGTTTGTGCTGGAGCTGTTAGACAAAGAAGCAACACTTGCTCTCTGCTCAACTTTCTAGTTTTGCTTAGTTGGCATCTTGATGTGGGAAGTGGGGTGTCTGCAGCCTCGTGTAGGTTTTGAACAGAAATTGAGTAGATTGAAGAGAGAAACAAGAGGAAAAAGGGCTTTTGCTGAGAAACCACAGGCACAGACTTCTTGTTTCATTTAAATACTGGCCTTAACAGACAAGAGTTTTTGGATGCTAAGCAATTCAGTCCATTTTTTTAGTGAATAAAATGTCAGAGGATGGGAAAACGGAGTTCGGAGAGGTGTATTTGAGTGGGATATTTGCATATTAAAGCTTTTTGCCCCATGTGACATCCCCAGTCTTTCATTATGGTAAATGAGAAGTGCAGCAAGGAAAAAATAAATAGCTTTGCAGATTCTGCAAAGGCTAAAGGAGATATTTAGAAGGAGAACATGGAGAGAAGTGCCACAAACTGAGGTCGCTGTCAGACAGGTTTTCCAGGTGGATTTGCAGCCTGTGCCAGATGCCTTGTTATTTTCTCCTTATCCCCTGTATATAAAGCAAGATATGATCACAAATGGGAAACACAACGTACGGCAACTTATTTCCCTGGCCAAGACTTGAGGCTGTTGATGAAGGAATTAATAGACGTCACTGAAAAAAACTAACATGAGACTGACTTTAAAACTGTACTGCATGGCAGGGCAAGGTGATCTGCCAGCCAGGCTCACACCTTGTAAGAAAATAGGAGATCAGCTTTGCTACTGTGGAATAATAGTACAAGATTTTATAACGGGTTTGTTCAAGGTGGTTTAAGTGTTCCTGCTTTTGTTCAAGAGCCAAAATAATATGTCTGCCATTGTTAAATTTTTGTTGCAGAACGGTAGTAATGCCCATTGCCAATGAATTTGCCCCAGATGTTGTGCTGGTGTCATCTGGTTTCGATGCAGTGGAAGGTCATCCCACACCTCTTGGAGGATATAATCTGTCGGCAAAATGTAAGTTGTGGATTTACAAGAGCAAAGATCCAAAACTGGTGTAAATTGCTGCTGTCCTAGGGACTAAAGTACAGGTTTTACCTTTTGGGGTCTATCTTTAAATCTTTCATTTCAATGACAAACTTTTCAGCCTTTTTCTTTGCATTTTCATGTGTTTTGTCACTGTACCATATGTATTTTGGTCTGGCCAAAGCCTTCGTTTTCTTGAAGCATTGCATATTTCAATTTCAAGTGCAAATAAATTATATAAGGAAGTTACCAATTTGTTTGTAGTTATATCTCTGTGGAAGATGGCTGCTGAATTAGAGAGTTATGCTTGTTTTAATGCAAAATTATAGAAAGAGGCAATGCCAGATGTAAACAGCGTACCCTGCTCTGAATACTAGTAGAAGTTCACTTCTTCCTCCAGCATACCTAATTAAAAATTCAAACTGAACGTTTTTGTTCTCCACCTTTGAAGCTATCATACAGGCCCACAAGAACGTCCCTTTTGCTTTGGATCCGTGATGTTTTGCATTTCACAGGAGATGTGCTGAAGTTTTCCCCCCTCCACCCTTGGTTATGCTGGGTTTATCTGGCACTGTTTCATTCAAATCAATCAAGAAGACAGTTTTTCTTGCAAAAGGATTTTATTACTATTTTTTAAGAGTTTGCTTCAGCCAGGAAACTTACTCTCTACAGTGAACTTCAGAACCTCGTAAGGTAGCTGAATGTATAAACTTTATATAAAGAATAAAGTGAAATAGATATACAAGAGACAAGTTATTTAAGATATCCAGAAACACTTAGTAATGAGAAGGTCTTGTTTACCTTCTCATTGAATTTCCCATGCTCTGCTACTCTCACAAAACGGTTATGGGCTCAGCCATGAATCTTTTTATCTGGCTGTTAATTTGCCAATTTGCAAAGGCGCTCATGGGGGTCACTGCAAAACAAAAAGCAGGGACCATGGATGAAGGGTTGAAATGCCCTGGATTTTCTTTTGTTTGGATTTTTTTTTTTTTCCAGAGGGGGAAGGTTGCTTTGAGGACACATTTTTTAAATCCTCACGGCTTGGTTCTGTTTTGTTTAAAGGGTAGAAATGTATTGTGTGTCATATGATCAAAGTCCTGGGTGCCCCAGGAATTTTTATAGCATATTATATACGGGAAGAAATGTCTGTTCAGAACTAGATGTCAGATATCTCTGGGGCACTGCGATGCTGCTATCGCAACTGAAAGCACCGGCAGCAATTTTACTGATTTCCCCTTCCCTGCCTGCCTCCCCCCATGCCTCCCCCATGACTGCTCTGACTTTGCATCTTCCAAAGCAGGGCAAAAAGACACCTCCTTCCACCCTCTTTCCTTCCTTCCAAAGGAGATATTTGCTGCTACATATAATTGAGGGTGCTGAGGGGTGGTAGGGAGGATGGCGGTGCCTCTCACCTGGGATAAACTCCAGCAAAGTGCTCGTGGCGGAGATAAGGATCAGTCCCGCAGCACACACGGCTGAGCCAGTCCAGCGGGGAGCCATGGCTGGAATTCTGCAGTGAGCGTATTAAAATCCAACCTGGCTTATATTACGCATTGAGTTGTTTCAGATCCCTTGTGGTTTTTTAATATGATGTAATTCCTTTCTATAATTCTTTGATCCTTCGCCAGGAGCCTGATTCCAGCCACAACCTTTGCCCTTCTCCTGCATTTCCTCTTTTCCCTTGTTACAGGCTTTGGGTACCTGACGAAGCAGCTGATGGGCCTGGCCGGGGGTCGCGTCGTCCTGGCCCTTGAAGGAGGCCACGACCTGACCGCCATTTGCGATGCCTCGGAAGCGTGTGTTTCTGCTTTGCTGGGAAATGAGGTACAGAGACAGGAAAAACCAGGGGCCGCAACCTCCACCCCCTCGTCTTGCAGAGGTGTCCAGTCATGGGGCTGAATTTGGGCTTTTCATCCTCCAAAACAGTCATTGTCATTGTTTTGGGTCCTTTTGACACATGTTGATTTAAAGAATGCATGCTTTATTTGTTTAAAAACTACCTGTGTTTGGCCATCCACATTATAAGGATTGAAATAGCTAAGAATTGAATTTGGATTTATTCTTTATCCGAATTGTTTGCTTTGTGCTCTCAGTTGTGTATTTTCCTTGACATTATATGTTCTACCTTCTGCAAATTGCTGTGTCACAGAAGTTGGCTGGAAAAGCCAGGGTATTTGATTGCAAGATAAGAGCAAGACAGAGAAGTACACCAAGGAAATCTAGTTTTTGGTTTCTGGGGAGGTCAGGGTATTTTCCTACAGAGGCAGATACTTTAGCTTTTCTGCCTTCCCCTCCGCCCCACCTTTTGGTGTCAGTGGGATTAAGGGAGAATTGATTCAGATTCCCTGCGACCATCCTCCTTGATGCAGCCTGGCTATCAGCATCTGCTCTAGTGGCACTGAATGAGCAGCTCATGCCTACATTTCTTCCAATGTGGTTGATAATTAAAAAGTTCGGAGTGGTGGCATTTGACATGTCTTTGGGCTCAGGGCATTCAGGGTCAGGTACTGCAGAAATAGGGTAGCAAGGAAATACAGAAATCAATTATCCGCAGCAGAATTCCAGACTGGGGCTCTTGAGTATCTGCTATGTTCAGTACCTTTGCATACAGTTCTGTTCAAGAAGCATATTTCTCTATAATTTGTGGGCTTTTGAGCATGAGCAACTGGTTTGTTTGTATCAACCCTCCCTTCTGGTTCATTCCTCTTTTTTGGACACCTTTTCTCCATGTGGAGGGTGACCACAGTGCGGATAGTTGAGTCTTGGATGGGCACAGTAGACTGCAAAAATGCCTTGCATCAATTTTCCACCTCATGCAGAGAAGCAGGTGCTTGCTCGGCCTGCAGTCCCGGGCATGGTCCCTGCTCGGTATCTGCTGTGGGTGTCCTGGTATAGCAGGGGCTCTGGAGCTGTTCAAAACAACTCGTGCTATCAATCCTCAGTGATTAAGACAACAGCGCAGTGTGATTCCTTAGGCTACATATAGCTAAAAATTTCAGCCTTGTGCGAAAGCAACCACACCGATTTGAAGTTGGGGGTGGCTGTGAAACCTTGGGCAGTATTAAAGGCTTGGCTAGTGTATTTGAATTTTTAGGCTCCCTCTTTAAATAAGAGATTGCCCTCAGTACCTTGTGGAAATGAGCAAATATTGAAAGGCTAGAGTAAACAGGACATGAGGAGTCTCCTGAGATGACCTCTGGTAGAGCAGACTTCTGAAGGCAGTGGTTTCTTCCACAAAGCAAGAGATCTGCCTGCCTGTCAGATGGTGAAGGAAGGAAAGTCCTCCTAAAGCTTTCCCCTGCCGTGGAGAGCACAACCAGCATCTCTCATCACTGCTCTTTGCTGAAGAACCCCTTGGTGCAGGAGCTGAGGGAGGACATGTGGTCAACATCTGAAGGTGCAGCACCACAGAGAAGAGAAGCCAAGCAGTACGTCAGCTCTGGGTCTGCCTCCAGTGGGAGCTGACTTCTGGGGATGGTGGTGAGCTGCCATGAACAGACTCGCTCTGACTCACAGGTGCATTTCAGTGACCATCAGCCTTTCTCAGGTCTGGGTAGTTGGAGTAGGGAGCTTGGATCTGCACGGAGGTGCATATCACCTACTCTGACTGTAGGCTGACTCTTCCAGCCTTTTGTAGAAGTTCTCTGTCTTGCAGTATGCACACTCCACACAAAGATGACAGTGCCTGGGGAAACCTCAATAACCAGTCCAAGAGATAAAACATCTGGGATTCATCAAAAGCATCTGCTTCAATCATCCAGCATCCCATCTCCAAGCATCCAGAGAGCATCTGCTCCTTGTGCTTGGCCAGGCAGTTCTGATAAGGCTCTCAGCATGGGTAACTGATCCAGCATGCCAGCCTGTGCTCAGCCCTCAGGACAGCCGAAAACTCTGGAGCCAGCTGCAACATCAGCATGGAAGCAATGGAGTTTTTATTGCAGCACCCATCTTTCTTAAGCCGACAGCTGATGGTACTGTTGTCACCACAGACAATTCCTCTATCTCCATCCACCTTTGGGTGCAGTTGGCTCTAATGGCTGGATGCGCTTTGAAGGGGAGACAGAGGAAATGATGCATGAAGGTTGTCATTCCTCTTGCTTAACGTGCTCCTATGATGCAGGCGGGTGACCGCAATGTGATGTAAGGATCTGCATGCAATAAATAAGCACTTGATCCGAGCCATGAAAGTGTTTGGAAGTGCGAGGCTTTGGGGATATTTTAGCGCTCACAATAGCTTGGATGTTGTCAGCTGGCTGAGTGGTTTCATTTAGCAGAGTGAATATTGATCCTTAAAGGTAAAAAAACATTTATATTTTTAATCACTGGATCAGGACAGCTATAAGGCGCTTTAAAATACTTAAAGATGGACCTGTTCTCACTTTTCCTAGGTGGGCTATAAGGCTGCGCAGATATCGTGATAATGTTCTCCGACTTACCCGCACATCAAAAAGCAGGAAACACTAGTTTTATCAAGGTCTTTTATAAAATCTTTTTAATGCAAGGAAGTTGGAGGGAACTGCTGTTGCTTTGTCCCATGGCCCTTTGATGAAGTTTGATATACAGCGTGTTAGACAATTTTGCATGTGTGCACATAGACAGCCAGCTGCGGCCAGCGACGGGCTGCGGGGAGGTTTGTTGGCTGAAGAGCAGTGCCTGAGTTACATGGGGAAATGGTAGGAAATGAGGGGAGCGGTGCCAGTCCCCAAAGCATCTGTGTTCACCGGCAGAGATCAAAACTCCCACTTTGGAAAAAGTGTTATGCAAAGGCAAGATCCAGCTTGTTCCCAACTGTCCGGGAAATTACAACAGCTTTAGCTTTGCAGCAGATTATTTTAATGCGAAATGAGTTAGCACCAGGCAAGGTTGCTTGAAAATGTACGTACATTGCTTTATTTACAAATTTAGTTGTGCAAAACTAACACGACTTCAGCTGAAAAATCAAAGGCAAGCATAATGCAGGGAAGACCTGCTGATGATAATTTAGACCAGTAAGCCACCATTCCTGTCCCATTACTTAAAGCAGCCCCTGACAGCAGCGTGCCAGCAGCGCTGGAGGACAGGGGAGGCAGCAACCATGCACAACCTTTACCCTTCAAACCAACCTCTGCCCCATGGCAAATACTGTTTGTGAACTATCTGTTCCCAGGGAGCAATGCTGCTATTTAAATGCTGGAGCATCAGTAGCATTCACTGCCCCAGGCTAGTACCCATGCCAGGACCATGCCTGGAGCAGGGTGGGAGCTTCTGTGCCGCAGGAGCTGCAAACAGCGGGGAGAGAGATTGGAGGCATGTGCTGGGATACGTGGTCCTGGAGCTCAGCAGCACTCACAGTGCTGCCTGTCGCTGCTACAAATGCTTTGTCATTTTTCACGCAGAAGTAGCGGAGGTGTGTCTGGTGTCAGACTCTGGACATCCCAAATAAACAAAAAAGTGATAATAAGCAGTTGCTTTAAAACCTTTGCCTAATGCCCAGAGGTATTTCCTTCCTTTTCCAGGAGAGCGATGGGTGAGGCTGTTGTCTGAGAGTGTTATTTCAGGTGGAGGAGCATGCAAAGGGAAACAATTCACACGTGTGGCCGGGCTGCCTGATGTTGCTGCCTGATTATATCAATATCAACTGAGAGGCGTTAGAAAGCTCTTACTTAGAGATTTGTCCAGGAATTGCTTTTGCCTTCAGTTAATGTCGTACAGAAGCCAATTTGGGACAGAATTACTTCTGGAGTGGAGAATTTATAAAAAATGCAATCCGTAATTATTACATCTGGAACAGAGCAATTTCTAGTCCTCATGAAGTACCTATCAAATGGCTGCCATGTGGTCGCAAGAGCAGATCTCTTGGCTGGAGCTTCTCTTGGCTTTGAACAGAAGTTGCAGTTAAACTTTGCCGTGGAATTTTATTTTTTTTTTAAACTATTAAGCTGTGGCTGCTTCTTTGCTGGAGAGTATCCCTGGATGGGCCTTGACCAGCATTTTCGGACATAGTTAACAGTTGTGGACATCTCTTGTTTTGGATACCCAACCTTGGAGGTCTGTGACAAATTCACGTTCTTTGTGGAGAACCTGGGGAGGCAGGGTGGGAAGAAAGAAAAAAAACATGGGCTTGGAGAGCATCAGATCTGCAGAAAGTTTTTTCTTGAGTATTTAGTTGGTTGTGAGATGTCCTGAGCTTCTGTGAGTCTAATCCAAGCCATTGACCATATATGTGAGCCAAGTAGAACTGCTCTGCCGGGCCATCCTTACCTACCAAGCAGATGCCCCTGCTGTGCCAGAGGGAACCACTGTTCTCCCCAGTGTCATCTGTTGAAAGCAAATAACCCCATCTCCTTCCCTTGGAGGACCTTTTCATAATTTTGCATTATTTTTTATTATAATTTTTTTTTTAATAAATTGGAAGATCTGTGCTGCAGATCTGTCTCCTTTCCGGGGGAGGCGTGCTGGTGCTTGCAGAGGGAGGCAGCCCTAACTCCTGCCCGCTGTCAAAGCCATGCCTGCACAGTATGACTTTGCCAAAGAATGGCAGGAGCCACATGAATGTATCTTAAGGTCTTCACTGGCTCTTCAGGGGAAAAAAAAACCATAAACTAATTCATGAAGGGCAAAGGGGACAGTTTTAGCTTTTCAGAGGACAGTCATCTCAAGGTGAGAGAAGTAACCCAATTGAAGAGGATGTTCTCCTCTTCTTGGGTTTATTTTTTAAAGGAAAGCAAATAAAAACTAAACCCTCCAGCAGTGCTGTCAGGGGCCTTCCTCTGGGAGAGGACACACATGCTCCCACTGCAGAACAGAGTTTCCTGTGGTCTTGACGGAGGACGATGTTCAAGGCTCAGTGTCTTTACTGATGTTTTCTGTCACCAGAAGAGCGCCGGCTTGCTGCTCTGCAGCACCCACCTGCCAGGTGAGCAGGGTAAAAAAACACCACGAAGAAGGATGCGTTTTTCAGGGTGTTAATCTGATTTCTCTTTCTCTGTACTGACCAAAGGCTGCTGGGGCTGGGATGGATACAGGCAGAGCTTTCATCCAGGTGAGAGGAAAACATCTCTCAGAAAATAGGAAGAAACGCCATTAAGCAAGGAGAGGGCATTTCTCTTGCTCTCCCCTTTTTCTCATTCTCACTCCTTTCCCCTGCGCTGGCTGCCAGAACGCTTTCGTGTCTCTAAAAAGAAATGGGAAAGCAATGTCCTTCGTTGCTGAAGGGAGATGTGGAATTACTGTCCATCAGTCACCATAGGTGCATTTGTCCATGCCAATGCAAAGGTGAACTGGATCCCCTGGTAGTTCTGTAACCTCCTGACCGCAAACCAAAAGGGCAACTCTCTCCTTGGTGGTAGGAGAGCTTGCATCCAAAACCAAGTGATATGTCCGTGCACCTAGTTTGGACATTAGTTTTCTATATAGCAAGTCTCAGGTCTGCAGAAGCTTTTTGCTCTTGAGCACTGAGGAACAGTTTTCTTTCTTTATTTAAAACAGCTGTGCTGATCAAAGCACTGTCTCAGTGGTCTGCACTACCACTGATAGCCAGCACTGCTCAGTCAGCAGAGGTGTGTGCTCCCTGACTGATACAGCTGGGATCTCTGGGACCTCTAACAGAGATGTAGCTCTGGTGGCAAAACCACCTCTTTGCCGGGACAGCTTATTTCACACCCATGGGTTGGAGTAGTCTATCTTGGCAGCAGTGCGGGTTTGCCAGTGGGAACTGCATCCAAACCAGCAGTTGGCCATTACAGTCCTGCAAGGCAACTCCATCAGCATCATAGTGCTCATATGGGTTTCATATACCAGCTTTTACAGGCAGATCCACACCACAGAGCTTTGCTCCAGTGTAACGGGAGATGGACTTAGAAGAATAACTGGAGAAGGACTTAGAGGAGCTTCTTTAGAATGTCATTTCCTAATGCATCTCTCTCTAGCAAAATGAAGATACTCTTACTGTCCCGTGCTCCTTAAGTAAATTGTTCTTAGTGCTTTGATATTTTATTGTTGTTAACGGTTGGTAACAAAGGGAGCGCTGCCATTGGGAGGGTGGGAAGTATGTTAGAGCAAACCATAAATTGCCTACATGCCATTTGCATTTACAGCATAAAAGCAGCAAGCCCAGAAAGGTACCTGCTTGTTATGTGCATTTACACTGAACATTTCTGGGAGGCCTTCTGTGTCATCTTTCGACTTAAAATCTCAATACCAGCAGCATGTTCTTATTGTCACCTTTTTGTATAAAGAGCAAAGGAAAGAAGCCAGCATCAAAAAGCCTAAATTTTAATACCCAATTATGAGCTTTACCAGTAACTTCAAGGCAATTTTTTTTTAAAGATTAACATACAGATCTAATGCTGCTCTGCCCTGGCAAGACTAGCCCAGCAGCTAGTAAGAAGCATCACTGGTGACTGAAGTTATAGTCATGCTGAGTGTGGTTTTAAAGCAGTGTTTTGCTGTTTCCCTGTACCAAAATTAGGCTATTTATTCTTCAGGTACAGATTTTTTCAGCTAGGAGTTAATAAAAACATTGAATTAGGTATTTAGAAGAATTAAAAAGCTAGCCCTTTTATTTCTTTAGAGGAGAACCAGAAGTGTGGCTGTTACCATATTTTTAAGTCCCTTTTATTTGCACTTTGTTTTAATAGTGAAAACTTTGCAAAAATGTAGATCTGAGCAATAGTTTAAAAAAGATCCTTTGTAAAAGCAGCCAACATCACTTGCCTTATTTTTCTGGTATGTGTAATAGTGCATCTTCATAGTGTGCATCAATGGCTGCAGGCAGGCAGCCCCTGTGCTACGTGTCTGCTGAGCCTGGTAGAGCTGCAGCATTTTGTGTGTGGAGGAGCATCAGGCTGGAGGAGGCTGCTCTGAGTATCACAAGAGCACTTAGAAAGTCTATGTATTTTGGATATTTAACTAAAGGTGGATAATAGGAATCAGGGGAGTGGGGTGGAGGCTTGATATGGCAGAGCCACTTGCTAAATCGCGCTTAATGCCTGGTCTCTAACTTGAGATAACAATTGTTCGGTGTTCCTCTCTCTTTCCAGCTTGATCCTCTTCCAGAAAAGGTTTTCCAGCAGAGAGCAAATGCTAATGCAGTGCATTCAATGGAGAAAGTAATCGAGATACACAGTGAGTATAGCCCCAGCTGGTTCCCTGTTGGGTTGCCCTGTGTGACACCTGTTTGATGGTGTTTCTACACCATCCTGGCGACTCCCATGTTCCCTCATCCTAGTTTACGGGTGGTCACTACACAGTGAACTGGATTTGTGCAGCCACAAGCTGGTCTTACTGTGCATGCGGTAGTGGATCAAGCAATGCACAGGGAACAGTCCATTCAGGGAAATGCTTTGGTGCTTGAGGAGGAATTAGTACTAAAACCTTTAAAATCTCTGTAAAGGACAGGCTGCCCTGCACTTAGAGTGTGCCCCTCTCTCTTCAAAAGCAATTAAAGTATCTGTAATTAACATAAGTCTTGTTGGGTGTTGTGGTATCCATTAATTAATGGATAGGGATGAAAGTTAAACAGAGTATTGCATGAAGTTGCAATATTGTAAGTTTATTTAGCTGGGGAGGTTAAAATCATTGTGGCTGAAGCTTTCCTGGGGACATTCTTGGGGGATGGAGTGAAAGAGCCTGAGTAACATGTGAATCCCACTACTAGGTCCTGACATCTTCCTGCTTCAAACATTTGTGGTGTAAAACTGGAGGGGGCTAGTCTCCATTTTATAGGGCGAAAATGGAGCTTAAAAGACACCAAAGCTTCCCCCCACTCTGCCCCTGAAAAATGCCCGGTGGCTTTAGAAATTTGAATTCCATTTCCAGAAGTGGCTCTGCAGAGTGAGTGCTCAGCACCAGTGTGACACCTCAGCAGCACCTTGAGCCAGCCAGTGATTTCTGCGCCCCCCCTAAAATGGGCACAGCAAACTAAAAGGGGCTTTGAGTAAGACCCTTAGATATGCTGCCCAATACAGGAGAAGCAAAGATGTTTGAAAACAAGTCATCCCTCCCCATCTGCTGGCTTCACTGTACAGGTTCTTGCTTTCAGGCTTTTTGCTGTGGCTTCTTGGGTACCAGCAAATTTGTTGTGTCCTGCCTGGGGGCCCAGAGAACATCTTTTGTCCTCTCCCTCTGAAGTCTTCTCTGTGCTCTTTCCACTGGAAAAGGTGGCAAACTACCGACATCAAAATAAATACAACTTAGACTTCTTCAGTCTTTGGTGATTTGCCCACAAAAAGAATATGGCGGTTAGCAACTGAATGTGGATGTCCAGTCCAAATCTGGACTGCATCCTTACCTCTCACGTATTTTTCCTTAGGTCTAAAAGTTTCTGAGGGTTTTGAAATGAAAAAGGAAATGTCATTATTTTTGAGCACCTGAGTGCCCCCTTTCATCAAGGCAGAGGGATGCTTTACACCTCCATGCAGCTTGGATCCTCACCTCCCCTTGTGCATTTGTCCTTTTAAAAATCTAGTTTCTGCCTCCCACCCTTCTTCCCTAGCCAAAGGAGAAGAGTGTCTTTCATTGCTAGACAGTGGTTCAGCCCCAATTTGACATCCTAGGTGTCCTTAAGGGATGTGCAGGTGCATGTTTATTGCTCTCAATACCTTTTGGGTATAAAACTTAGCTCTTCAAAACACAGCAGCATTGCAGCTCCGTCTATTAATACCATAGCATAGCATATAGCTCACAGGGGTCTCTTTGGCCTCACCTTGCAAGCTGGGGCTCCCTTGGCACACGTTCCCAGGAACCTGCTTCTACCTGCAGCTTCCTCCACAGCCCTGGGACCTCGAGGTGGTCCCTGAAGTGAGAGGGAATGCGCATCAAGGTTGCACATTGCACAGGCATGAAGAGTCTTCCCCAGGCAGGTCTCAGCCATCTGTTGGGCCTGGGGAAGCGGAAGCACAGTGCTGGACCTGTTACGGTGTAGGTGCCCTAACTGCCTCTTCTCTCCCCAGGCAAGTATTGGCATTCACTCCAGCGTTATGCCTCCACAGTGGGGTACTCCCTGGTTGAGGCACAGAAGTGCGAGAACGAGGAGGCAGAGACGGTAACAGCCATGGCATCTCTGTCAGTGGGCGTGAAGCCAGCTGAGAAGAGGTGAGTTGCTTTCTTTCCCGTTTATCATTACATCTTGGAGTCTGCCCAGGGAGGAGGAGCCATGGTGAGCAGCCTTCTGGGTTAATCCTCTCCTTTTAACCATTGCACACGCATTCCCCACATCTCCTGCCCTCCATGGGTTCTCTAATGACCTCCTGGGCTGCAGGAGAACAGCAGTGCCATGAACCCCATGTGTGACCTTGGTACAGTGCATGCTGTGCCTGACCCCTCTGCTCCAACCAGAGCTGAACGTGGTTTTGGACTGTGAGAGGAAATTGATTTTGCTGCAAAAATGGTAACATTGCACAAGTGAAAACAGATTGTCTAAAAAACCTTTTTGGTGGCAAGTTTTAATTCCAGGTGAGCCAGCTGATCACAACTGCCTGGGTGGGAAGGTGATGGGAAAGTAAGGCATGAGACTTAGCACCACAAATTGTCCAACTCTGTCATGCTCAACCATCTTTTCTCTCTTCCCCCACTTCCCATCCTGCCTGGCTGTGAAATCACTCAGACCTGACGATGAACCCATGGAAGAGGAACCTCCCCTGTAGCATTCGCCTTCGAGCTGGAGTTCTGTCTGTTTGTCTTCGTCTTGAAGCTCTGCCAAGAAGCTTTCTCTTGTTACTCCTGCGTCCTGTCATGGTTTTTTCCAGAATACGGAAGGACAACCAGGTGTAAAACAAAGAAACCGAAAAAAATCTCTCCATATCTATATGCGTCTACAGTATATATTTGCCGAAAAAGAAAAATGCCGGTGAAGAGCAGTAAAGGACTGACACGCTGGGCACTCTTCCTCTGGTCCTCACGGGGAACGGAAAGGGGAACGTCGCCCGTCAAGTCTTTGGCAGAGTTGCCAAAAAAAAAAAAAAATCCCACAAAGATTCAACAACACATAAGAAAATAAAACAAACAAACCTTAATGTAAAACTGGTGCTTACAATTTGATTACCCACAATTCAGCAATCTCCGCTTGAACCACTCGACCCATCTTGTAGTTTCATTTCTTGGATTTTTTAATGGCTCTTGCCTGCCTGTGAGTCAACGACATTCTTGTCGAAACCAGAACAATAGGAGATGGTGTATTTTTAACGGGGAGGGACAGGGAAAGAGGGACTTGTCTTACATCTAAAGGAAAGGGAAAGAGAAGGGGGGGAACGGTAGCCCAGATGGAGTCGGCTTTATTGTCTCCAAAGCCATCTGAAGATGAGTTTGTGCCTTTTTTTTAAAATGATGGATTTGGTGCAGCTGGATTTTCTGAAGTTTGAGGAACAATGCCTTAAGTAAAAAAAAAAAAAAAAAAAAAAAAAAAACAAACAAAAAAAAAACGAACAAAAACAAAACAAAAAAAACCAAACAAACAAACAAAACAAAAACAACAAAACAAAAAAACCCACAAAGAACACAGCAGTTCGTGGATATTTTTCCTCTGGTTGGGAAAGCCAAAAACTGCCATCAAGAAGGAAGACTTCTTGGCTTGTGCTGGCATGATGGTGGGAAGCAGGCATCAGCTGAACAGAGCGTCTCCAAAAACTGTCTACAAGTTTGGATTTGTTTTGTTTTCTTTCATTGCTGTTTCAAAAAAAAAAAAAAACAAAAACAAAACAAAAAACATTAAGGTAGTTGCCAAGAAAGTGGCAAATACTGTTGGGTCTTTACTGTTGGGTCTTTGAAATTCAACCATTTTTAAAAACAAACTTTCAAATGTTTTCTCTCTTCTACATTATCTAGTAATTGAACTTATCAATTTGGTTGTTGAAGCATGTATTAGACACAAATGCAGGTTTAAGACTGGAATGCTTTTTATTAAAAGCAACTAGCATGAGATATTGCTTAAATTGTTAGGTATAAATATATATATGTGTATAATGTATATTCCAAATGTATTCCAAGCTTAGAAACCGGATTCCTATGAATTATTGATAAAAATATTTATGATGCATTTATAGAAAAATATACGTAATAAATGCATACTATAACAGTAGCTATTGGAAGCTCCCTAGGGACAGATTTGTGAATTGGAATGTAAAAGGTGCTTTTGGAAAAAGATCCAGGTTGAAACTGGAGGACTTTCAGACGACAGGTTGGAAAGTTTTTCAGAAAGCCAACACATTAGCCACTGGGCAACTACCCTAAACATTTGTATTTTAATTTAAGGTTTTTAGTTGTGATCCTTTTCTAACAAAAAAAAAAAAAAAAGATTTTTTTATAGCAAAGACTATGAATTTGCTGTTAATTTTATATCGATATTTCACAAAACCCTAAAGAAGCCTTGTTTGTGTGACTCTGACATTTATTTTCTATTTGGCAGGTTTTGTTTCCGAATGGCAATAGCGTCTAAACCTTTTTTCCTCCCACTTTTCTTGCTTGTACATTATTTTCCTTTTTTTTTTTTCTTTTTTCTTAAGTCTTTTGTACAGTGAGCAGCTTTCTGCAGGCGTAAGGAACTGTGGCAGATTGTCAGAGTTTATTTTTCAGAAAGGGTGCATTTTATCGAGGAGGAGGGAACTTGATGGGCTCTTTTGTATAATGATACCACTGACTGTATATTCCTCAGTTCTGTTATAGTAGCTATGTAAAGAAAATAAGGAGTTTTCTTACCTTTGACATAGTAATATTCCAATGGGCGATGTCTTTGTCCTCCGTGCGGATCGTAGCAAGGATTACAGGCAGCTGCAGTAGCTGCCCACCACTGGGAAGGCTTGTCGGACACTCGTGGGACAGCTGGCATTTTTCTCTCCGCCGGACAGATGGACACACAGACACACACGCACACCTCCCCACGTCCTCTTTCTCTCTCTCTCTTTCTCTCCTCCTCTTCTTCCTGTCACTAGTAGGGTTGGAGAGCTTTTCCTGAAGGTGTTTTTTCCCCCCGAGGAGGTCATTGCCCTGCGCCAGCCGGACCTTCAGCCTCGGCTGTTGCCTCCTGCAGACAGTGGGTGGGAGAAGCAGCAAAGCCCTGCCACGAAGAGTTTGAGCAGCTTAGAGGAGACCGGATTGACATGCGTGCCTTCTTACAGCAGTGTAGGATAGCACACACCCCTCGTCTGAACAACCAAGGGTAGCTTTTTTTTTACTATTATTATTTTATTCTGTTATGGTGACGACTGATGGGGTCGCTTCTAGTAACTTACGTTTTTCCAGTTCTTGAAGCGACCATTTTCATTCCATTCAGGACTTGCTCCCAGGAGGAATTTGAAGCATAATCATACATGTGAGCAAACGCAAGAGGCTTTTGTTCTATTCCTCAGTTTATAATGCAATTTAAAAACCAGACACTACTGTATTTGAGTTTTGCAAACCCAAGTACGTCTTAAAATTACAAATAGCTTTGGTCACGTAGGACCATCCTCAGCATTTTCGAAAAATAATCTTCCCATGTGAAAACACAACATACCTGGAGATGTTGCGGTTTGTTTTTTTTCAACTGACCGCTTTGCTGCTGTGATCTAAAATTAATCTGGCTGCCGAATCTGGTGACTGACTTTAAATTTTCCTTTTGCCGTATACACGCTGTGGGCAGTAACCACGTTTACACGATTGTTTCTGTTGTCAGCTCTTCCCTGGCGGGTTTTTGTATTTCTCCTCTCTGTTGTGGCAAAGCTTTTTATTTCATTTTTGTGTTCCTGAGAGCTGCTGGCTGGCCATGCTGAGCTGGTTTCTTTTTGAAAATCAGAGGAGCTTGTCAGGATGCCGCCTTCATTTCTTTCCATCATTTTGCTCAGCTTTTTGCCAGGGACAGAAAGATTTTTTCCAAGACGTTGGAGCTCATCTCCTCCAAACTCCCGGCAACGTGGATTCGTTTCGCAGCAACGCCCACTCCTCAGGCAAGGTTGGGACACTCTGCGGGGCCGGTGCAGGCGTGGAGAGGGGGAAAAGAGCCCTCATTTTGAGGCTTGCTGGGGTTTTTTCACCTTTTGAGCCGTTAGCTTCTTCATTTCAGATGACTTTGCCATAGGGTGGCTGCAACAGTGGTGCGGGAGCCCAGGATGCTCCTGCCATCCCAGTGCAGTGCTGCCCAGGGCATCCTTCATACCTGCTTGGAAAGAAAGGAGCATCTTTAAATCCTCTTTACAGAGAAGCGAGGCCCAGTTTGCAGTACACAAATAATCATTGGGGTTTTTTGTTGGTTGGGTTTTTTTGGGGGGTTTTGTTTTTGTTTTTACTTTCGATACAAAACATTCCTTTTTTTATTAGTCGCAGTCATGTATTCATTCCATTCTTCCTTTTGTAAACTTTTTTGGGCCCACGTCTTTTATGGGCATTGATATATATAAATATATATATAAATATATATGAATATATTTTTTTAAGTTTCCTACACCTCGAGGTTGCATGGTCTGTAAGGTTGGCATGTCTTTATATTGTATACAGATTTTGCACGCCAAACTTGGCAGCTTTGACAACAACAAAAAAATTGTGGTTTTGGGTTTTTGGGGGGGGTTGTTTGTTTTTTTTTGTTTTTTTTTTTTCTCTCATGGCATTTGCGGAGACTAAAGGTTGGGACATTGTTGTCACACACACAGACGCACGCACCCACGCACGCACCCACACAGCTACACGAAAAGGAAGGAGAGTGGGAACATTTTTTGCGTCTTACTGAACTTAATAAGAAATTGTGCTTTTTATTGTTTAAAAAAAAGTAAATAAAAAGGACTACTTAAACATTTCTCATTTTAAAAAGAAAAAAAAAAAAAAAGACGTTTATCTAGCACTTGTGACTTACCAATAATAGAGTTTATTGTATTTATGTGGAAACAGTGTTTTTAGGGAAACTACGCAGAACACACGAAGTAAACTGCCTGTGTCGTCATTATTTTTTTTTTTCCTTTTAATTTGGGTTGGTATTTTATTTTGATTTCTCGGCTGGGTGGGGAGGTTGGATGCAACCCTTTGTCAACACACATAGTCATTAATTCTAAATAGATGAATGATGAGGACTTTAAAGAGTTAACTCTTCAGCACAGCTGCGTTAACTTTTTTAAAATTGCTTTTACATGATGTATTATTGCTAGGTTTCACTTTAAACAGTCGTGTACTGTGCAACACTGTGGTTTAAAACGAGACTTTACATCAAAAGGAAAACATGTTTCTTCATTGTCATGAAGTTGAGCTCGTTCTCAGCTCATCTTCACTTTGTCTTTGATATTGATGAAAAAGTATCCTATTGAAAGAAAATAAATTAACACTTTTCTGTGCTCCATAGTGGAGGCGCTATTTTCCAATTTATGAGGATGACAAACTTATATATATAATATATATATAAAAGTGGGGGGGAGGGGTTGAAACATTATTCACCCAAGAGCTTATTACAGATATGTAGTATCAAAAAGTTGTAACTATATTATATTCTACTTTATACCTATACATGCTCAGTATGACGTCACCATTGGTAGCAGCTACCGGTTTACGCTGTAGTTTAGACACAATTTCACTCTTATTGTATGGACCCTACTTTAAGTAATGGTAGCATTCTTTGTGCTAAATTTTCTGATGGTCCTTTCTTTTACTTGGTGGAGTTGGAATATTTTTCTCATTCTTGTTTTTGTTTGGGGGTTTTGTTCTGGTTTTTTTTTCTCTTTTATCTTTTTTTTTTACTGGCCAATGGTGTCTTTCTCTGACAGTACCGACTTCAATTTCAACTTTATTAGGAGTTCAGTATTTTGTACCACATTATGACAACTTGTTATTCTTGTGGTGTAAATAAAAAGAAAAAGTTAATTATAGTACTACATTGGTTTCTTTTGCTGATCTTTTCATCTGGTGCCTTCAGTGTGATGTCATATTTCATCTGCTTTAAACAAAAAGGTTTCTTGGTGTCATGGAAGGGGGTCTCAGTGCCAAAGCAGGTTTTTGGTCAGAAGATACCCATGCATATGTCAGGGTGTCAATGGTAGGAAAATTGTTAGAGTTTCTGCCTGCTTTCCCTGCTGCTCCAAGATGCGTGTTGACAAGTGCCTGCATGTAGGGATTGTAGAATAAAAAAAGATGATCTCCCACTGAAATTGGATTTCCAGCAAGAAGTTCATGAGAGCAGCTGAATTTCCCCCAAAAGCCAGCACTGAGTGAAAACCAGGAAAATCAACAGAGGGAAAAACTGACATTTTGTGTCTGGCTCTGTTCTGCCTCGTGGAGTTGTTAGCGCTACACTTCGCTGTAGCCCGAGCACTTTGAAGACAGCTGGGTCTAGACCTGCCTGCTCTGAGGCCAGTTCAGTAGGGAGTGAGATGTGAGTCCTGAGATCCTTGTTGCCATTTCACATGGTGCCTGTATCCGCAGGGCTGTGGTACGCCCCCCCTCCAGCAGACGTCCTTCACCTCCAGGGTATGTCCCATTTCTGTGCCTGATTGTCCGGTTCTGCTCTGCCCAGTTGTGCAGGCTGGGTGGGAGGCTGTCTTCACACTTGAGCAGTTCCTCCATACTTGTCCACATTGTCTGTGGCTCGGGAGAGGTTCTCAGTGTTGCCCTCAAGTTCAAATGGGTTAAGCAGATCCACCCTTTTTCCTTCCATGGTCTCACTCAGACATGGTTTCCCTATATTTAGCCTCTATCATCCCTGGGGCCCACTGAACCATCTAAAATGAAGCTTCTCCATGTATGTCAACTGGAAGTGTCCACTGATTACAGGGCAACCAGCTACACTTCAGTTCTGATACCCTTTCACTGTCTCCTTCCTGGATGGAGACGACAAGTCCTTGGGGCTCCCATTTAAGCTAAGGCTCGTGTACCTCTGCAGAGTGGACTTACCCATCCATCATATGCGAACTGCTGCAGAGCAACCCTGGCATGAAAGGGAACAAGCTTGATGCCATCTGCCACAGAGAGCAGCCTTCAGCTTAGTGTCCCAGCATGTGAGTAGTTTATGAAGCAGGGAAGAGGAGTCAGAGTCTAGGGACCTGCTCATGGCTTCAGTGTCTGTTACGCCATTGGCTAACCTAAGCAATTAGCCAAGGAGAAAATCGCCTTTCCTTCTACAAGCCTGGATGCTCACTTCTTGCTCATGTCAAATGAGCCTGCCATGCTCAGGGATCATCTCCATGGACGTTAGCCCATCTGCTCAGCAGGGCAGTGCAAAGACCTGGGGAGTCTGCTGGGCTGTATGGACTGAAGGTAGAAGTAGCAGGTTGTTTACGGTCTCTGCAGGGCACCTTGTGGAAGGTGTAGGGGAGAGCACACAGGGAAAAACTTGTGATGTTGGGAGCGTCGCTGCCACCACACGTGCTAGCTGCTGTCCTTTGCATGTGTGAGGAGCATCATCCACCAAGGTGCTCTGAGAGGCTCAGACCCTGGAGCAGGAAGACCAGGATGAAGTTGCAAACCCACAATGGGTCGGTCCATGGTGCACAGGGATGAGGCTGGCTGGATGCACGCGCCTCTCGGGGAAAGAGGTGAAGTTGTTCATGGCCAAAGCCCACCTAAGCCATTGTGCTTAAAGATGGCAAAAGGACCAGAACAGTGATCCCGTGCAACGTCCTGCTCACCTACAAGGGCAATGCATGAGCCCTTATCCCTGCCCATGGCAGCGATGGTGGCACCACCCCACGGGACAGCGAGCACCGCCTGTTGCTCTAGCTGTAGCCTGGGAAGGTCTGAGCAGCCAGAGCCCATATTTATAGGCAGGGTGATGGCCCTGGGATGGGTCTCGCTTTGGGACCACAAGAGACATGCGGGTGGCAACTGGCTGTAACCTGTGCCAGCACAGCTGGGAGGGTGGATGCAGCTCCTTCAGGAAGAGGCATGAGGGCTCTTCTGGGCAGAAGGTTGGGAAGGGTCTTCCAGGAGCTGGGAGAGTTCATCTGCTGGTGTGAAATCCCACCGCTGGGTGATCCAGCCCAGCTCTTACAGCCTCAAGGAAGAGGGCTTGTTTTAGGGAGAGTGGGGGGTGCTTCAAATACAATTCCAGTTTCTGTGCAGTGCATTTGTCAGAGGATGCTAATCCTTTTAAGAACCCCAGGTCTCACTCTGCAAAGCCAAATGTGCACTTTGGGGTCTGATAAATAGTCATTGCTGAGTGGTGGTTTTGAGACCCTACAAATTAGGATGATGGAGGGAGGCTGTTTAGAAGTGCTGGGCTGGATGTTTGGGAGGGCAGCCTGTGACAGGGCTTCCTTTGGCGTCCCCAGAACCCACAGTATCTGATTATCCACGTCTGCAACAATATTTTTTCCTTCTCCAAATCCACCAGTTAAAACCTGCTGGTCCAGCCCTAGGCATACAGCTTGCTGGGAAGCAGGACCTGGTCTGTGAGTGTTGATGTATCAGGCCTGTAAATGCATCTGCAATCCAGAGCTGCATTAATCTCACTTGAAATGCTCTGGGCTTGCTGCTCGCCACAAACACGTAGACGTAAACCTGACGCGATGCAGCGGGGAGGGTTAAACTCAACGGCGTGACACCCATGTCGGGGGCTCGGCATGAAATAATATATTTCAATAACTGCTGCTTTAGCCATAGAAATTTTTATAGCCAGAAATCTGTTAATCCTAAAGAAAATAAGGTTGTGCAGCAGTGAATGTGCCCTAACCCCTTTGAGGTGGTTCCCTCCTAGCTCCTCCCGTGGGTGCCCATGGCTGGGTGTGAGGGGAGGATGCCCAGCCAGGCACCAGGATGAGTGCTGCTCCACACCCTTCCCAAGGCTCTTCCAAGGTTAGATGGGTTTTTTGATTTTTTTTTTAAATTTTATTTTTTAAAGGAGAAAGAGGCTGTTTCTCAGTCTGGTCAACAAGTCAAGTCTTTGTGCTTTAAATGAATGTCTGTAGCAATGGGAGCGCTGCAGGGGAAAGAAGAGGGTCCGGTATTAAATATACAGCCTGAGCACATGGGGGGCAAGAGTTCAGCCTGTGCCAGCAGAACGTGCTGCTTTTATGACGGGATTTGGAGCTGTGCTGAGTGGAAACTTTCTCCTACGGCTGGTGCATGGTTGAACTCTTATGGGCTGCTCTGAAGATCACTGAGGGAGTTGGAAACTCATTTGTTCCCCCTGCCTGGATCTTACATGCAAAAATGTCATGGTGATATGCAAAGCTGCCCTGGAGAGTCCTTTGCTTCTCCCCAGGGGAGGCAGGATTGGTTTTGCTGCTCACAGGAGGGCAGGTAGCTGTAAGCATGAGGCTGCCACTGCCCTCCCTGGGCTCCCCAGCTCTGGGCAGAGGTTCAGGTGGGTGAGCTGCGGGTCTCCTTTGGGGGCTGCACAACAGGGCTGGCTCCAAAAGCCATTTTGTCTCCCGTGGTCCTTTTCCAAGAATCCTGGATGCTCTTTTCCAGGTAAAGTTCAACTTAGGGCTTTCAGCTGCAAAACCAACTGTTGCTGAGTGAGGAAGAGTTATTAACAAAACTCAGTAAGTGGGAATTGAAATGCACTTGGCATTAAGTAGTAACAGCTTTAGGGAAAACATAGATCTGGTGATAATGGTGCTGGAAAAAATAACGTGTCCTAAAAGCCAGGTGCTCAGAGACACTGGTGCCCTTGCAGCAAGGGGACTGGACCAGGTGCTCCAGGACATTGCAAGGGGACTGGGAGCTGAGCTCGAGTTCCTGGTGGGGAGAGGCTGGGAAGTCTTTCACACTGTTTCCCCCAGAGCAAAATGTTGTGATACCTGATGAAAGGGTGCAACAGCACGATCCTGTCTGGGAATTTAAGAGCTTTCTGCCCAAGTATGGGAGGAAAGGCTAAAGCCTGGCCAAGGCAGTAGAAATCTGCTCCTGTGGGTGTGACTGCCGTGATTTCCTCAACATTAAGGAAAAGCAACCATCTCACATCCTGTGTTGGTATGATCACAGTAACTCATAAGTGGGAGGGCATGAATTGCCATTTTTGAGATCTTGTCCCCAGATAGGTGGTATTTCCGCAAAAGGATGCTCTTCAGGACTCCCTAAATAGTGGGAGGAAAACAGTGATAGATTTTTAAAAAAACCTAAGCAGGACCAGCCAGCACGGGTGGCTGGCAGTTGAAGCTGATGCTCTTTTGTCCTCACTGCAGACAGCAGTGACTTGTGTGAGATCTGTCAATAGCAAATCCAACTCCAAAGAAGCATCACGTATGAAAGAATTTAAAACAAGAAAATAATCAAGATATTGATTGGTATTGGTCAGTCTGTTCTCAAATAGGCAGATTTACCTGAGATCCCAAAAGCTGAAACGAAGGGCTGTAAATGAGCTGTAGGAATGCGAGAGGGAGCATTGAAGGAGAATACCCAGAGACCCCACAGTAACTGTACCAAGAGACAGAGACTTTTAAATGCCAGTAAGTGTTTGCTTCCAGGTGGAGCAAATGCAGACAGTGTGCAGAAAGTCAGTTCAGAGATTCTAGAAAGCCTGGTGCTGGCCAGATGAGTATGTGGTGTGGACACAGAGCAATGGGATGGAGCTGTTTTGTGTATGAATGAGACAGCAATTGCCCTCAAACTCTGCCATGGGGTTTGGCTGTAAAAATGAATGTGTTTGAATGAAGATGCCTGATGCTAGGAGAACAGCATCAGGCAACAGGCTCCAAGTGAAAAGAAATGCCTCGCAGACCATGCCTGCAAACAAGACTCAGTCAAGTTGTCCAGTGACAGGCAATAGATAGAGATAGTCAATAATATCGGGCATTTTCCAAGGGAATCCCAAAAGGCTGATGGCATCTGCTGCTAAAACTGTACACTGGGATATACTGACGTCTGCAGGTATGAATGAAGATATGAACAACCTAATGTGAGTCCTAGATGTGCCTGGTGAGGGCAGGTTAGGGCTTTCCAACTTGAAAGCAGTACAGCCTGTCTCCCATTCAGGGGCCTACAGATGTTAAATCATGTTGTGGTGCATTGACCTTGGCTGGCAGCTAAGCCCCTACCCAGCCACTCACTTGTTCTCCAGCAGCGGGATGGGAGAGAAGTGGAAGGGTGAAAGTGAGAAAACTCGTGGGTCAAGATAAAGGCAGGCTAATAAGTGAAAGGGCCAGGGGGTCAAGCTGCAAAGGCTTGGCTAAAGAGCATTGCAAAGCAGAAGGAGGAAGGAAAAGCCGAGGAAAACAATTGCAAGCCATCCCTGAATGGAAAGCCACTCCCGCAGGGGCTGCTTGGGGAACAGCAATGGGGAGCAAATCTCTGGAGGGGCATGAAAACCAGGGCTCCTCAGCAGAGCTGTACAATGCTGTTCACAGGATAACAGAGAATATATTTTAATAATTGTGAAAGAGATAAAAAGCTAACTCTGTAGGTTTGTGGGGAAGTCACAGTCTGCCTTTTTTATGACAGCATAACTTAGCAAAACCAGCTCCTGCCGAGGATTGAGAATATATTTCTATTTCATGGGTGTGCAAATAACAAGTCTCACAAGCTGCACTAATGAAAGGCATCAGCAGGGACGAAGCAAATCTAGAAGAACTAATTACAGGCTCTGAGAAAAAGGGGTCATCTCTGTGTTTACTGAGGGGCTTATCGGGTTGGACCATGGGATTTCTGTGTGATTATAAGGATGTGGAATTCTGGGAAGCCACCTGGGAGGTGATTGCACAGAGCTTGGATTTGTTTCTTGAACTCTGTGTCCATCCTCTTACGCTACCCAGACCTGACAGCACCCAGAAAACCTGGGGCTAGTGCAAAGTGACCGGTGCTTGGCCAGGAGACCCTCAAACCCTCCACAGTTGCAGACCTGGGACCAGTTTCTCCTCTGGGACCAGCACAAGAGCAACAGCAGTGGTGGTCCAGGAGGGGGGCTGCCATGTGGCAGGCAGACGTCATCCCTGCTGGTCCCCTAATGCAGCACGCTGCTGTCTTCCACTTCGCTTTCTGAGATCAGAAGGGGACCGCAAACCTCTCTGGAAGAGCCATGGGGTTTTGTTCAGGGCAGTGGGAATGGCAGAGGTCTGCTCTCCATCGTGGCCACCTGCGAGGGGACGTGGTCCCTGAACATCCTGCGCATCCCAGCCCAATGCAACGGGACAGCAGCTGCAGCCACCCACTGCACCAGCTCCTGGAGGAGGGGGCAGCGCAGCTTATGCTTCCAGCTTGAAACAGATTTTATCTCTGGAAGGAAAACAGATGGGGCTGGAGATGAAGCAGCGCTGGGAAGATAAGCACGGGGGGAAGCAGGGCTGCCTGCAGTGCCATCAGCGAGGCCACGGTCTTGACTGACAGCAGCAGCTCAGAGCTTCCCTCCTGGCTAAGGTACTGCTTGTGCTTTGCATCTTCCATCTTGGGGACAAGTCTCCATGCAAGAAACACCCCTGCTATTCAGAGCACATTAAATGCTTCAGTAGCAATAACGAGATGTAACGGACCAGGTCCTGAGACAAGGTGGTGGCACGCATTGCTACCCTACTGCGTGTCATCTCTACCTGGCTAAGCTGCTGCTCCTCTGAAGAGAGTGTATGGGGGTTTAAACAAAACCACCCTAAAACCTCAGTCCTGCATTGTGTGCACAGCAGCAGTAGGAAAAACATTTCTTCCCATACAGTTCTGATTGCACAGGCAGAGCATCAGTGTGCAGCAGCCACAGACATGTACCCTTTATCTGCATTACGGGCCTTTCGAGTCGTTTTCATCTTTTTTTTTTCATTAATTCATTCTCCTACCCCAAGGGGGAAAGATTTGGAATCTGCAAATTCAATGCCATTTAAAAAAAAAAAAGAAGTTTTTACTGTATTTGGGAGGATGTGGGTACAGCCAGCATTATACGTTTGTGTTTGTGATCTCTCAAGGCACAATTATCAAATGGTCAACAGTTTCAGTGGGCCTGCAGGAATGAGAGACCTGTTTCCCATTAAATCAGGAAGGGAATGGGGAGCAATTCCTGCGCTTTAAAGGCAATGAAATACCCAGAGTCCTTGAGAAAACTTTCAAAATTTCACTCTTCAATTACATGTTTTAGTTTGAAGGAGAAAAAGAAAAAAAACCCCTCCCTTCTTCCCTACTGCGCAGAGCAATTTCTGAAATCCTCCCCAATCCCCGTGAATAATACAGTGAGCACAAGCTTAGCAACCGCCTTTTAGCTGGCTGGGTTCATTCGGTGGTGAGCGACAGGAATTTCTGGAGCCTCTTTATCCAGGAGGTGGGCCTCAGCATTGATGAGGGTCCCTGCCTGGCCCCCAAGCCAAGTGCAGCCTTGGTAGGGCTGTGTTGGGTCTAGTCTCAAATTGTTTTCTGCTGCACTCTGGAAGAAGGAAGATTGCAACCAAAGGGAATAAAATATGTCTTTGGGAAAGGTGGAGAGAACTTTTTCTGTGAAAGGGAGGAAAGTTGAAGCAGAGATGGTGGAAAAGCTCTGCTGGGAGCCCCAGGCATGTCCCAAGCCCATCAATAACCCTGCCAAGTCTGAGGAGCGCTGGGCGAATGCTGGTGCAGCCAAGAGGAGAGGGTCTGCAAACCCCCTCCCCCCTCAGCTCTTTTCAGCCCAGGTGCCGTGGGGATGTCTTCAGGCTGGGGCAGGTCCCCAACCCCACCTCCAAGGGATGCAGCTTGGCAGGAAGAGGAGAAGGAGGAGGAGGAGGAGGAGGTGTGCACAAGGCTGCTGAATATCTGCAAACTCAAACCACAGAGTGGCTTCCCATAGCTCTGGCTGGAACCTGACCAGGGCTGCTTGGTTTCCTCTGGGCTGATTGATGATGACTTCTAATACGTTGATATATTTTTCCCATTTTAGGGGACGGTTGATGCTTAGCATGTGGTTGGTGAAATGGCTTTGTGTTCGGCGGTATAACAAATTGTCTTGGCCAGTTTTATCTGTTGGGCTTCATTAGGGACCTCTGTTGCGCCAGATTCTGGGGGTGCTGAAAATGAGACTTGAATTGAGTTATTCCTTGTGGGTTGCAGGCTAATTCTTCTTTCATCTAAAGCCTTTTCATATTTGACCTCTCTCCCCCTTATCTGTGACGGGTAATTTGATTTGCACTGTTATTTCAAAACAATTCCTTTTGGTTCCCTTTGTGAGTCAAGAAAGGCAGGACTTAAGGACTTAAGTATCACAGGCTGCTTCCAAGCTCTGTTTTGAGGAGGCTTGGAGGGGGGTGGGAAGGAAGGAAGAGCAATCCAACCTGAGCAGTAAAGTATCTGCAGATTTCATTAGGGCTCCTCTGAAGTGCATCTCAGATTCGGTCTAAGAGAGCTGGCGTGGAGGGGCAACGGATCACATCACGGGCTGTCAGAGCCCTTGTTCCTAAGGATCCCAGCTCAACGTGATGGTGCTGCTGGTCTGTTTAGCAATTTATTCCTGGTATGGTGCCATACGACTCCTCTAGTTAAACCGTGCTGGCATTTGTTTCTGGAGGGAGGAAAATAACACACAAACACGCAACTTCGCGGCTCCCACAAAAACATGGTGCCTTGATTTTTGTCTTGGAGTCCACTGTAGCTTGTTTCCTGAGTTCATTGGCAGGGCAGCCAGCAGGTAGCTTGTGCAGCCCTTGCCAAAGGGGAGCTGGCACTGCCAGCTGGGCGGTCGAAGCAGCATTGGCATGTGCTGAGCAGTCTGGGGAGATGTTGAGCAAAGCCCATGCCAATACCCTGAAGGCCACCCCATCAGTGTGGAGATGCTGGAAAGATGTCCCTGAGAGCAAATGACCTCCTAATAACAGGCAGACCTCCTGCCTAAAAGCTCAGATTTAGAGTAATTGCAAAAAAAAAGGCAAACTACGAGTCACTTGGACTTGCAAGGGCTGCTGTTGAAGGTAGTAGGACATCTCTAGAGATGTCTAGGTGAGAGAGTTATTGTTCATCCCCCTTCTCTGTTGTCCCACTGCAGGACTAGTTTCTACTATTCCCTTGCCTTGTCTGAAAGAGGTTTTGCTTGTCTCATCTTCAGCTTTGGGACCTTGGGGAATTGGAGTTTCACAGCAGAGCATCTCAAACAAATGCCAGAGGAAATTAAAAATCACTACAAAAATGCTGTGAAAAATGCATTGGCTGACAGCACTCAAGGGCAGCTCTCAAAGCAAGAAAATCTTTCTTGAGAAACTTAAAAATAATCTCCCAGTTTTCATTTTTTTTCACTTTCCTTGGGCAAAATAAAGGATGTTAGCCGAAACGAACACTTCATATTTTGGCTGGTTGCTGGAAAAGTCAAGTGGAATGGGAAAAGGCATGTTGACTGCCACCAAAACCATCTGTTGGCTTCAGCAGCCTTGCACTTACCCTGACGGGTGGTTGGTGAGAGCCAGCATATGGTCCACGTGATTTTCAAATTTTTACTTGATTTTTCTTCTTTTCTAGACAACTTGGATTTCACTTGGGACCTGTCTGGCAGAATTTGGCTTCCAGCCTGCTTGGAGCTGGGGCCTGCGGAGATTAATGACATGGAAAATGAGGAATGCTGACCGTAAAACTCTGAAATTGTGGGAAAAAGGCAGCGTAGAGCCAGCCTCTGGTGAGGACGCACGCGACTTGTTTGGGCATAGTGTTTGGAGAGGCAAAGGCTCCAGCAGCTCTTCTGGGGCAACAGCCTTGTATTTAACAAGAGGGTCTTTAAAAAAGTCTGACAACCCCTCTCATGAAGGAGCTGGAGTGCCTCGAGTACAGCAAGTCCTTTTCTTCCCCTCCTAAAAGGTGTGATCCAGGTTTCTGCAGTCGAGAATGTGTTCACAAAAATATGGGACAGCACAGGCTATGGCAGGGGATCAGCCAGAAACACAGGTCTCTGTTTGCCTGTCCTGCCACTGAGAAGGCACGTCCCTGTCCTGTTCCTCAGCTTTCCTGCCTTTCCCCCATGTTGTGAGAGCTGTGACAGGCATCCTTTCATCACCTCCTGAGGGTTTTCCAGTGGTACCAAAGCTCAGGACTGGGGACATGCTGCTTCTCCTTGGGATGCTGAAAATCTTCAGTCCAGTTTGCCTTGGTCATGCATTTGAGGTTGAACTGGTGATGGGACGGAGGTCCTCCTCCCAGTTTGGACCAGCATGGGGAGTCGCGCTGTTTGGGGTATCTCAAGGAGCAGGATGCAGACATGGCCTGGCCATGTTGTCTCAGCTGAGGAACAGGGATGCTGGCAGTGGCTGTTCCTCTTGGGTGAGGGAGCCCCCCCAGACTGGCTCCATCAGGTCTCCCAGCTGCAAGCAAGGAAAGTGAGTCATCTCCCTGGCACAGGAAACAACACAAAGATTCACTTCAGTATCGCCTCTTGTGTAATGATGATAGGAAAGAGTTAGCAGGCAGGGCTGGAAAATACCAGCCAGTAAGGGTCTAACACCCGTTATGGGAAACCAGCACCTTATGAAGCCACTGACATGTGGCAATGATGCCAGCCTTGGTTTTCCTTGAGAGCTAAAAGAGGAAGACTGCTGAAATCCAGGTTCAAAAGCCTATTTGTGTCCAGACAACCTGCTCTCCAACGGGAAAGCCCTGTGGGTAAAGTGTGCATCCCTCCAGCAGGCAGGTACTATTAATTCTGAGCAGGGGGAGAGGAAACCCATGAGTATTATATCTGAAATTTTCCATGAGACCCTGGGTCATATGAAACAGAGCTACGTGGGACCATCTGGACCTCCCTGCACCCTGGGGTAGGGTGGGAGCTACCCTGGATGCCTGGCCTCATGCGCCTGCCTGTGTGCACATGGGCTTCACCTTCTCCCGGATTTTGACTGCCTTCCTTGCAGAACAGCAAGTCTCAGTTATAAAATAGGGTGACCTACAGAAAGGACCCAGGAAACCCTTAATCAGCAGGTGCGGCATGTTCCTCTACAGGCTGTGGCCAGAATTAGCATTCTAAAACCTTTAGGCAGGAGGAGTGATGTCTGCACCTCCAGGCTTCTGCCAGACCTCTAGTTAAACAAGAGAGGAGAGCCCTTCATAAGTGGCAGTGCTAGGAGCCTTTATTTGATTACAAAATTCACCTAGAAACACACTTTATGGCTTCTTGTCCTAAAAGAAGGGGCTTGGTTACCTCTTACTGCAGCAGGACAGCTTGGCCATGGCCATGCTCTGTGCAGGAGGGATGTGAACAGCAAAGCTGAGACCATCCCTGGACACCTGCTGCTGGGCTTAGCAGCCTGGTGCCATCTGGAGAAAGCAGCTCTGCTGTGCAGGTAAATTTTAATCCATGGGATGTGGTTATTTTCTGAACTCTTGGCCTGGACAGTTGCTTCTCCAAAAACAGTTGCGGTTTCAAGGGAAATGTGTTTGCAAAGGAAGGAAGATTTGAGGTGGGTGCAGCAAAGCTGGAGGGGCAATACATGGTTTGGACGTGCGATGAGGGAAAAGGTGTTTTCCACCTGTTTGTGTTTGCCTTTCTCCTACAAGATGGGTGAAATGGGACTGCAAAGCCACGCTTCTGAGCCAGAGATGGAGCACCAGTGCCACAGCTCAGGTTGTGCAACACACAGCCGCTAGAAGGCGTTTTGTCACTTTGTGCCCAGGGGTTTTAGTGCTTGTTGTCTGCCTGGAGCAGCTGTGTCCTCCGAGACCTCCCTCTCCCTGTGTTCCCATCCCGTAATCCCAATGGAGAGAGAAAACCTCATTTCTCCCCCTCTCTTCCCAGAAGCATGCACAGTTCCAAGCACGGGTGACTGTGGTGGGGGGCAAGTCCAGACCTGGTGCAGAGCAAACGACTTTTTGTTTTTCTATTGCACTTTCATGTTTCCAAGTTCCCTGTCACTGCCAGCCCCAGCAAGGAGGTTGTTGGCCAACCCTCCTGCAAAACTAACGTGGACCCATCCTTGGGAGGAGAGGCAGGTATGTGATGATGGGTACGCCTCTAAATCTCCCATCTATGTTTCTCAGCATCCCGCCTTGAGCTGGGATGTGGACATAGGCATGAGATAAATCAGCATGGTAGAAGCTTGGAGACCAGTGATTTAGGATCCTGGTATATGTCCCTTTCTGATCATGACCCTGTGAAGGCGGTCCGTGCCTGCGGTGGGGGAGGAGGGACAGGGCTGTTTGAAGTTCAATCCACCCGCCTCTCCTTTTCAGCCCATTAAGCCAGGGCTGAGCTTGATTGAATTAGCGTTCCCCGTCTGGACGCGGGGTGAGGGCAGGCTGCCGCCAGGCTCGGTGGTCCTGTGGTGCGGGCGGGGGGCTGTGCATCCACCACAGATCCCCCCACAACCACAGAAAGTAGCACCACAGAGCATCCCACCCTGGAGGGGATGGGTGTGAGGTTTGGTCCTTTGATTATTTTCTTTAACCCAACCAGGACAAATAGTAAAAAAACTGGTGAGTATGGAAGATGAGGGTGAATGAGTCCTTAGATGGGGAAAGGTGGAAATCACCTGGAAAGAAGAAAAAAAATACATGCATTTTTTTATATATATATTTTATATACATAAATATATATAAAAGTCTGACCCAGCCCTGAACTTTTCTGGCAGGGAAGCGAAATTCATGAGGAAATACAACACAGCCTGCATTTCCTCATTATATCAGTGGGAGCGATGTTACTGGGACCAGTAAATCTGCCAGATGGCAACAGGGGGATTAGGTGGGAAGGTGGGACCCACAGGAAGGTGTTGCATCTCCCCTCCTCCAGCTCCTGCTCCACCCCCACCTTCTTCGTTAAGGAATGTTAATCATCCCAGCTCCCAAAGTGCTCTTGGAGGTTTGTTTATAATAAAATCTTTATGGTGCTTAGAGGTTTTTTTTTTTTCCTTTTCCCCTCTACATTGCAAGATGGTTGCATGCAAGGCTTGGGAGGGATGGCAGCTCAAAGCAGCTACCCCGTAGGTATCCCTGGGGTCTCTCCAGCCACAGGAGACTTGAGGTGAGGAAACTCCCAGTGGTGCTACAGGCACTTGGGGTGATCATGTGGACTAAAATTTGCACTGGCATCAGGTTGCAGTTCCCTGTTCGTTAATAGGAACGCATGGTGTGGCATCACACAGCAGAATCAATGTGACTGGGATGAGATGACTGTGGGCTACCTCCTCCCACATTGTTTTGAGCATCCTGCAAGCCCTTGGTGGGCTCCAGTTTGCTCATTAGGCCATGCTGGGGTAAGCTGGGCTGGGCTCAGGCTGCAGCCAGCCCCACCTCTGCACACCCTGAAGCTGCCCATCTATCAGCCAGAGCATTTTCAAGAAACTTTCAGAAATTTAATCTTTCCGAGATCGCTGCCCTCACTTAGGTTAGTTTGCAAACAAGGAATGGGCTCGGAAGTTATCTGGAGGGCAGGGGAAAGGAAACAACCAGACAGATACATGCCTTGTTAATCCCAAAAGCCTCATTTGCTTAAGTAACCAGACTAAGGCTGCCAGGTTAGGGCCGGTCCCAGCTGGGTGTTGGCTGCCCCATGCTTTGCAATACTTCTGACACATCAAGCAAAAGCCTTTTCAACAAATGCATCAACAAACAGAGCAAAATAAAAGATTAAAAAAAATCAAGTGACTGGCAGAAAACCCAGCTGGCTCCTTCATCCCCGGGTTTGTTTATTTTCCGTAGTTATCGAGGTTGTCCTCACCACTCCATCGTTCCAGGAAAAACCGCAGCATGGTCCTCCATCCCCGACCTTCCTCCTGCTTTCCCTTCTGACTCCATTTCTTCCTCTCCCTCCCCGGTATCCCATGAGAGCCATGAAGGATGGGCCATTTCTCTGGAGGGGAGGAGGAAAAAAAGCACTTCCCCCACGGCCTGCTGTGATATCTTGCGAGTGTTTACAGTATTCATCCTGGCAAAAAGCGAATAGGTGGGGGCTGTGCCAAGGTATGATATCATGGGGCTGACGGACTCCAGAGCTGCTTAGACAGATAGGAGAGAGATAAAAGGGGGAAACTGTCTGATTAGACCGCAGCCCCAGCTGATCACCTTGAGAAGATATATGGAGTAATTTTTTGAGGGGGGATAATAAATGCTGCAGTCCAGAAATGCAGTGCTTTGAGCTACCATAACCAAGATGGACCTCTTCAGAGCCTGCCGAATTGCACTACAGGGCATGTTTCAATGACCCAAGGAGGATGCATGCACACGAGCAAAATATTCACCTGTTTGCTAGTGATAAAGCCCAGCAACCCACTGCTCAGCTGCAGAGCTCCCTGCTTCCTGACAGGCTGTTGATAAAAGCTTTCCTCCATGGGGGGTGACTCGTCAAGCAGGGGAGCACGGCAGGGCTTGTGTGCAAAAGCCAAGCATGAAATCTTGCTTTCCTTGCAGCTGCCTTTCCCAGGGGACCACCAGTGGTTCCTCAAAGCCTGTGTTAGCAAGGAGAGCGTGGTGGGGGAGAGAAGCAGGGACAGGCATGTACAAGCACAGTACATCCCAAACCAAAAGATCTTTTTTTGAAAAAATACCCTGAAAAGGAGCTTCACTGCCTTGCCCCTTCCTCCAGCTAGCGTGTCTTTGCTTCTGCTGTGTCGGTGGTGCAAAGAGGCTGCTCCTAGGAGAACCCCCCCCACATTTCCCAGTGCCACAGAAATACTCTATTAATTGGATAGCTCTCCCTGCCCACCATATTTCTGCAACTGAACTATTAAACTTGTTTTGTATCTTAATATCATAGTGCATTAATAATTGCTTCATTGTGAGTTGGGGACTCAGGTCAGTAAAATGTAAAATGTAGCTTTCCAATAGCAAAACCAGAAATATTCTTTGTGTCACAGGACTGGCACTAAATTGCCTGTATATAATGTATATCTCCACTGTCCCCAGCATTTCCCAATGACTTGTGTGTTGTGCTCCAAGAGGAGTGCTTGGGCTGGCTCAGACACAGAGACACACACTAAATTATTTGGAGAGGAAAAAAAAAAGCACCTCAAGGACTTCCAGACTGAAAAAAATGTTCAACCCTTTCTTCCAGCTTTCTCCACATGGAAATTTGCTCTAGTCAACACAAGCCTTTTATTTAGGGTTTGTTTGAACTTTTTAAAATTCATTTATTTTTATGATGCCAACAGGAGAAGGAGAAGCCCTAGTGCCCAAGCTCCGCCTAGGTGAATACATAGGGCAAGACCTTGCTTGCCGAATCCCACAGTGAGAGGAGTGCTTGGATGACCTCGTGGCTTTATGTCATCTCTGATGAGGGAGCACAGAGACCTAGGACCCTGGTGAAGCCAAGATTGACTGCAGTGAACTAATCAAAATGTATGTTATAGCCCATGCATCTGTCTGGGAAGTGTTTCAACCAGCCACCCATGATACATTTGCAGCACTGATTTTTCAGAGCCTGTAATTACCGAACAGGGTTAAGTCTGGTCTGGGTTTCATCATTCAGCTTTGTTTACCACCATCCCCCAAAGGCTCCTCCAGGGCATTGCTGCTGACCCAAGGGTGGCCTACAAGGTGCAATAGTCTCTTACATGATGGACTTTTGCTTTGGGTTTGAACTTATTTGCTGCCACTGAAGATTTCTCACAGGAGCATCCCAGCCGAGAGCACAGCCCCATTGCATGGAGCTCAGGCCAGGAAGGTGGGGAGAGGCAACCCATGCTCCAAAGGGTTCAAAATAAAGGAGAAACACATGGGAACGTAAACCCTATCCTCCCCAGTTTGCAGGTGGGGAGCTAGCATGGAGATGCATGAACAGCAGGATGGGCTTCACCCCAATATAGCTGCGTGTTGACCTATCTCCACTTGTCCTCCATGTTCCCTCTTGAATCAATGGGAGCAAACCAGCACCTCAGAGGGCAATTTGTCATGTGAGGCTTAGGTTGTGACGAAGCAACCTCTCTCCATTGACAAATGGCTTAGACACAACGCCATGTTCAGAGGCATGGGCAGATGTGTGGCCCAAATCCCTGTGGTGGAGCTGAAGGATGCCACCTGAAATGTGCCATGAGGTACCTCTTGCACATCACACTTTCTGTTCTTCGCATGACAAAAATTTTGTGCTTTGCTGTGCTTGCAGAGCACCTGCTTGTCTTACTCTCATTCCTACCCAGAACCCAGTGTTCTCCCCAGGCAAATGGATTTTCAGACCAGCTCAACTCAGGGAACATCATGGTGTGAAGTTAACTGAGCTATGCTATATTGCAGTGGTTAGAGGATGATATTACTTATAGGACAATACTGTTTATGGGATGATATTGCTTATAGGGCCCAGGCAGCAGAGGCTCAAGGAACTTTACATGATAAATAGTGACACGTTGGCAGCTTCAGATAGTTTTGATCTTTTGTCAGCTCTATGATGACTGATACGATGCAGCATGTGTGTGCCTGCATATATCGCTGCAGGCAGTATTATCATGGACAACGCATAGACAAAACATCCCAATATGCAATGGAAGTGTTAGTAGGGATTGGGTCAGGCACCAAAGGTGTGGGCTCCTATGTTCCCTAATGCAACAAGGTTTTTTGGGTGCTAGAGAAGCGCTATAGGCAGCAGGACACTCTCTCCCAGCCCAGAGCAGAGGACTGCGTCGCTTTCGTGTGGCTCAATACCCCACATACCAGCATCACCCATTTTCCCTGGCATACTTGTGGTTGGGAGTATCAACAGCGACCTGAGAAAACATTGGTGTCCTTTCTCTGGTAACCCAAACTAATTACTAGGGAATGACTAACTGGGGCTGGACCTAATCCTGTCTCATCAGCACTCTATCCTGCAGCTGCAATAGCAAGGAGGGAAAACTGGAGAGGGAAGGCAGAGCAAGCAGCATCTCCAAAAGCCTGGAGGTTTTTCCCCTGTGGCTGACTGCCTGCAGGCAACATCTCCTCACTGAGAGGAGAATATCAACACAGGTGTCACCATGCCCTGTGAGGTGTCAACAGTTTTTTGCCCAAGCTCCACCACGCTTGTGGTCTAGAACATCTGACCAACGTGTACAGGACAGGAGTGGCCCTTGGCCTTACTGAGACCCCACAGCAAGACAACAGTGGGACCAGGAGGACATGGGGCTGTGGTGGTGGCCTCTAGCCCACAGTACCTGTGCCCCATGGATGCTGTTGGATGTCACTAGGCAAGGGTGAGCTAAGGGACCCAGAAAGGTGGAGATGGCCTCCCGTAGCTCCTGAGTAACCCTTTCCCTGCTGTGGCAATTAGGAAGGCTCAGCTGGACATCTGCAGGGGGTTGTGATTTGCTTTTGAGCATCCTGAAGGGTTTTGTGTGTGGTTTGGTCACAGGGAGAACCCCCTATCCCATCTATGGACAGCTTTACGTGAGCTTGCAAGTGATCTGCTTTCTGCTTATTTATGTTAATGAACTTCTGAGACAATATGGGTTATGAAGATCAAACCATGCTGATATGCTCCAGGTCAGCACCAGCATCTGCCTTTAGGCAGGTGGTCAGCCTGGAGCCTGGAGCCTCCTTTGCCTTGGTGCCCCCTGTCTCCTGGGAGGTGAAGCAGGAGAGGCACCATCAGAGCCCAGCAGCGTGCTGGGGACAGGAGATGCTGTCTCATGGCATGAATCAGAATGCAAGGAAGATGTGGGGAGCCCAAAAGCACAACTCCCGTGATGTTTCCCAATGGGAAACTCTACCAAATGGGTGTTACCAAACTCTTGTTTTCTTAAAACTCTATTTTTCCAACAGGAAAATGGCTTATTTCACCCTTAGAAGATCTCACAGGTCACCAGGCAAAATTGTCTGTATATTCTTCACCTAGGAGGATGATGGGTGGAGACCCAAGGTTTCATCCTCTCCTGGGCCTGTGGTGGGTTCCTCTTACCTGAAGGAGCATTTCCTCCCATCCAGTGGTTGCTCCACTTCCGTGGCCTCCCAGAAAACACAAGTCTTGCAGAGCATCTTGATTCTTATCTCCACAAGATGCTTGCCCAGGGCTCGCAGTGCAGGATCACCAGCTTGCAGGGTGTTGCAACCTCTCTGGAAGGGGGCTGAGGCATGGGCAATCACATACGTTTTGAATTCAGATGCTTTAACTCCTTCTCACGCTGTCTGTGCTGTCCTGTCTTTGCATTTCGTAGCTGATTCTGCAGCTCTCCAGCCTGCAGTTTGGTTGATTTTCCCTCCCCAAAGGGGGAACCCTGAGGGGCTTCATTCTCCAAACAGCATCACAACAGCTCTCTCTGGAGAACAAGCTTGACATCCCACGTGGCTCCTCCATTTTGAAGGTTGCTTCAGCAGCACGCTTGTGCCATGGATGATGGGTAAAACCTCCTCATGTGGATGCTGTGAACTTGGAGTGTGGTGGACGTCCATACCCTGCCCAGAACTGCAGAGCTCCCCAACCCACTGTTGTCTATGTTTCCCAGGAGGACACAATTGGAGGAAATAATCTCCTCAACTAGTTACCTTCCACCCCCCTCTAGTGGTTATGGAGCGAGTTGGGTTTGTGGTGGAGTCAGGGAGGCAGAGAGGGGCACAGTGTTGCAGAGTAATGGATTGTTAATGCCTTGTTTCATCATTAATGCCATCTGAAGGCCACAAGATGGGTTCCTGCTCAGGTCTAGAGAGACGCATGCCCATGCAACACATCCCTGACATTGCCAAGCTTCAGTCTGAGCCACGAGCCAGGGTGGTGGAGATGGGAGTCACACCCTGCAGCTTCCTTTCTTGCTTTCTTTAAAAAATATATATAAATAATTTTTTTAAAAAGTAATTTTCTTTTCTCCCTACAGAAAGAAGCTGAAGAAATGAAACTACAATTGGCTACAAGGCATTAAATCTGTCATCCCCACCCACCCCCACCCCCCGACCTCTGTCTCGAGCCTGTAAGATTATGGGGTTTCCGTTTTATTCATGGGCTGAACCAACTCAAACATGTGGCTGAAAGCCTGGAGAAGAAAGATGTTGTTAATCTGATGCTCTGGCTTCAGTTTCTGATGCTGTCAGCTTCTTGGAGAGTTAAAAATGAGTAGATGAGAATGGAGCTGAGATGGGATAATAAATATCAGACAAGGACCCCCCCTTAGTTTCTCCGTTGTCACCCCAAGAGATGTTTCAGAGCTGGTGGTAATCATTGCTGAGCAAACATCTGTGTGACTCTGTGTGTGCATCTCCTTCTTGCTAAATATTTCACAAATGGAGGGAAGGGAGCTTGTCACCATGAAGGAGCTGGCCGGGACACCTGAGGCTTAACACGGGGTCTGTGACTTTGTTTTTCCCTCTATGACCCATCAGACCTGGCCTTCACGCAACCCAGAGCTGGTGGGCTCCGTCCATGTCTCTGCAAGCCCATTGCTCCAGCACTTCAGGTGGGGTTGGCTTTGAAAGCCAAGCAGCACCCTGGCTTGGTGACAGGGTGGTGGTAGAGGCAGGCGCACGTAGCGATCCTCCAACTCCTGCCTTCTTGCATTTCACCACCTGGCAGAAGTTTTTTTGGGTATCAGGGAGGAGAAACGTCCTACCCAGGGCCTGGGGCAGACCTCACTGACATCTTCCCAGGGGCATCTCTGCTGGGATGGCAGCATCCCTGCCTCCAGGTGATGGGGTTAGCACTGAGGGAAAACAGCTGCCCTGACTGCACAGCCAGGGAGATGCTGGGGCAAATCCAGCCCTGGAGAGGCACCCCACAGCCAGGTACCCCCACTTCTCCCCGTGTCCCCCATCCTCCTGGTGGGGGGCTTCCCCGCCAGCCCTGCTTGGGAACAGCCCAGCTGGAGCTCCTTCCCCACAGCCATGCCTGCCCCGACCTTTCTCCCAGTGCGGGTCTGGGGACCGTCGTGGTTGCCTGAGCACTGAGATTCCTCTTTTTTTTTCTTTCTTTTTTCTTTTTTCCCTTTGGAAGTTGGGCAGTTTCCAACATGAGTCACTGTCCGCCTCTTCTCTGTAATTAGCACGCTGGGAGTTGCAAGTATGACTTTGGTGTAGTCTATTAGAATTAATCAAAGTATATCTTACACGTTTAAATGCAGTAAAACCATCATCCGGCCAAATCCCTCCTGACGGGCACAGCCCTAGCCCCAGTCCTCTCTCCCTCTGCTCTTTCCTCTTCTTTTTTTTTTTTGTGTGTCTCTTTTATCCTTTCCTTTTAGCACTGTTTCCCACAAATACTCATAACCTCTTTTCCCCTTAACTTTGGCAGAGCCCTTCTCAGCGAGGTTTATTTTTTGTGCAAGTTTTGCAGCCCATTTCCTTGTGTCCATGAATGTGTCACTGTGGTCGAGTGTTGGGAATTTGGTGCTTTGGGCTTTGTTTGTTTGCTTCACAGGCTTTTGACATCTTAAATAAGAGAACAATTTTACCATTTGACAATAGGAATAAAAACAAGTGACCCGCCCTACTGCTTCTTTCAACTCCCCGTTAAGGCCTCTTCATTTTTAATTGATTTCAAGAATGACCAAACTTTTTAAGGATCAAAAAATGTGATTTGGGCATTTTTCCCCTCTCTGTTGGCCATCTTGTTGTATAATAGCCATATGGGTGGAAGAGCTCTGGTTACTTTGCTGATGTAAGCTCTGTGCATGGTGAAAACCACCTCCAAAGTGCTGCCTGGGGATGCACATTGGCGAAGAAGCCCCCTCTCCAGCCTGCTCAGACTGGGCTCAGAGGTGGGATGCTCAGTGGTCACAGTGCTGATGTCTTTTAGAGCAGTCTCAAGACTGTGTTCTCAGACTGGTCTTGGGAGGGGGGGAACCAGATCTGATGGCAGGGCTCACCAAATGAATTTGCTTGACCCCTATCTTGCTGACATAAAAACTTTAGGTTTAATTCACACAAAGTCCAGCATCGTCTTTACTCCACTATTTGCATTTGAGGGCAATGGTTTTCTGGGGAGATGTTGTCAGAGCTGCAGACACCAGAGTGTTTCTTGTGCTACCTGCCATCACCAGTCCTCTGTGTCAACAAATTACCCCATTTGGCAAACCCAGGGGGCTCTGCAATGGGAATTTTGGCTTAGAGGTGTGGGTTAGAGGATAAAAACAAGCCCAGAGCCGAGGAGGCTGGGACTGGGGTGGAGGAGGTGAAGGGTCCCAGCAGAGGAAAGCAGTGGGTGCATATTTCCAGGCGTGCATGCTCCCCACTCCACACCGGCTGGTTAACCGGGACAGGAGAGCAGCCACCACAGGCAGCTTCTCCTGAGCTGCCATCACCATTCTGCTCAGTTTGTGCACTGCACCACGCTCCCGCAGTGGGGATTGCCATGTGCTTCGAACTACGTGGTCCTACATCATGGTAGCCTTTCCTAAGGTCCCGTGGTGGGGCAAGTTGTGCATGGTTGTTAACTAAACACACTTCTCTGCCTGCTCTCTGTAGCTGGAAAGGACAGGCAAAGCCTTGCTATGGTTGTCTGACATCTTGGACTGGAGACCTCGCCTCAAAAAGGCAAGGGCTGCTTGCAAGAGGGAAGCTACAGTCATCTGCTCCCCATCTCAGACATCTCCTGTGACAACTGTGCTCTGTGGGTTAATGGTGTAACTATGTTAGAAATGTGTTGAAACAGAATATAGGTTTTCTTTCATGTTGTGCTGCTGAGATAAAAGGCACACTGCAGAAGAGGCTTGATTTGGGGATTTAGCGGTGCAAGGTAGGAATGCTGAAAGCTCGGGGGGGCTGGTCTCCATCCAGTATTTTTCCTTGTAACGATGAAATGTTTCTTTCTTGGAAGTGGAGTACAGATTCCCTTGTCTTTTGGTACCCCTGGTATCTCCCATAGCTTGAATTCCTCCTGGATGACTGACAAGTTCTTAAAGACAAACTTTAGAGTTGGACTTTTGCATTCCCTCTTCATTTACCCAGCTCTGTTTTCAGCTCTTACAATATATATAGATATATGAGCATTGACTTTTCTATTAGAGAAATTTCAAAAAGTCGAAATACTGATTTGGGATGAACTGAAAAATGAAATGTTGGAAACTTCTGGAAAACCAAAGTAATAATAAAAACCCCCATGTATTGTTCGTCAGGCAAGATGTTTCAGTCATCCTGAAATGAAATATTTTACTTGGATGCTGACTATTTGATATCGTAACATTAAAAAAAAAGAATTTTCTAATCAAAGTCCTTTCAGAGTTTTAATTTAGAAACTCCTGAAATATGCCATCCTGATTTTTTGCCAGATTTTATTGTTGTTAAAACCAACCACTCTGTGAAATTTCTGCAAATTGTTGTATTTTTAAAAATATCCATTTAAAAAATATCACCCACCTCTATTTACTCTGGCTTTTTTCGGCTTCCCAAAGCCCCAGCCAGCAATCCCCAAATAATTAGCTGCTCTCTGCAATCTAGGAGCTACACATCTGCAAGCCAAATTTCACCTGTAGGTGATTGTCAATAAAGCCAAGGACAGAATCTGAGAGTCTAGGAGTTAATGAAGAGGAAGATGGTTTCTGGCACCAACTTGGGAAAACATCTCAGTCCAGCACAGGCCTGTAGCATGTGCTTAGATGCAAGTGTGCATGTAAGTCCTATTTGGCACATGTTTGAAGTGCTTTCCTGAGTCAAGGCCTTCAGTTTCAAGCTCCTAAAAAGTTTTGGCAAACCATGAAATGTGCTTAAAGACGAGAAATGAAAACACGTCGTAGTTGGCAATAACCTTTCAGTTTTGAGGGATGTTCATTTTATAGGTCAAAGACATATGGGAAAAATTCATACATTTCCCAAATAACAATGCATAGCGTTGGGAACAATTTAATCTGAAACAGCAATGTGGGGTTGGGTCATTAATGAATCTTGGATGCAGTCATCCACATGCTGCAAAACCCAGCTGGAACAGGGCACCAGCTAGCTAAGGATGGATGCGCCCTGATGGATTGCCAAATGACATACCACCTGCACCTACAGGTTGGTGCTCCAACCCATGACAACCAGCACAGTGCAAGTGTGGGTTGTCCAGGCGCTCAGGGTTGGGTGCTGGCCACCTGCGCGTCCCTTGCACCTCGTCCAAGGAGGTCCCCAACGGCCGGCTCTTCCAGAGCCAAGATCCAGAGCTCCTCCAGAGCCATCCTGGCAGAGACAGTGTGCCTGTGAGTGGGAAGTCATTCTGCTCCAATACTTTGAGCACTCTGCAAAGAGCTTGGCAGTGTGAACTTGGGGGGAGCCAAAAACATGACAAGGGTGGACAGGCATAGAGTGTGTGTGGGAGGTGCAGAGGTCGGTATGGAGACATGACTGCCTCCTCCGAAGAGTGCCTGGACAGGGTCTTCACAGACTTCCTCCCCTTCTTGTGGGAAGCAAGCTTGTCACCTGTCCTTGTCCTGGAAGGAGTGAAGCATTGAGTCAAGGCAGGTTGCTCTCCATCACAGTGGATGGGGTTTTGGAAGGAACCCATCAGAGTTCAGCGCTCTATTCTGCAAGATAACAGGAACATCCCAGCCAGCAGGACTTGGCTTGGGATTTTGACTGTACAAAGGAAACCCCAGCCTCATGATTCGTTATCCCTCCTGCTCGTCATTTGGCTCCATTTCAGATTCAGCCTGTGAAAGGCGGTGGAAAGATTACATGGAGGAACTTGATTGCACATCCACTGCGTCAGTGACCCCAGAGTGACAGGGCCCCATGGACCCTTTATTTTTATCCTGGGCTGTGACTGCTTTTCAGTTTTGCAAGAGAGTTGGAGGTTGGGGACTGTGTGACTTCCAGAACAGGATGCAAGCCCAGAGCAAAGAACCCACCCTCTGCCATTAGCCAAAATCCACAGCCTAATTTTCCTTCAGGTTCAAGAGTATGTTTGTGTTGGTAGACCAGACAGTCCTGGAGATCCTGGAGGGGATGATACATGCATGAGTGCGTTCCAGCCCCATTTCCAAACGTGAAAGCCTGAGCAAGGTAGAGCGAGTACCACTCGCAGATCAGTTTCAGCTTCTCAACCTTTCAAGCAGAACAGAGATCTTAATCTCAGCTGGTGCTGCTTTCATTAGGGTATCACATGGGAAAACTCTCTCTGAAGATCTGCTGTCAGCACGAGGAGATGTTGTAGGGTAGATAAGGTGCAGGTGGCGTGTACTTTTGCTGTTATTATATTTATTCAACCTGCTGGAGGAAGCAGCACGGTCCCACTTAAGCCCATCAGTATCACTAGGAAGGAACTAGGCTTAGACCCTGACCTGGACAATGCCAAATTAGTCCTTTTCCCAGTATTCTTCCTCCCGCCTCTCCTCCTCCTCCTCTTCATTGCAGCTGTATCCACACGATGGCACCAATCCACAGGCACTGTCCTTTCCACCGAGCTAGGCTGGGGAGGCGAGGATGACCTAGTTAGGGGAAATTTTCCTTAACAGCCCCGGTGGAGTGGGCTGGAAAAGCAGAGCTGGCTGTGCTGGGTATGACCCTTACCACTTGAGTTGGGTGGGAGATGCACCCATTTACTCCTGGTTGGGGGGGATATATAGGTACTGTTGTTAGCAAGTTCATCATTGGTTATGATGGGCAGTTGTTCATGTTGATTATGTCTCACCAGGGCATAAATAAAAACAGTAGGCTATGCAGGGATTGCAGCAACTGCTGAGCACTCATCCACAACAGTTTGCTCCCTGGCCAGGTTGACACAGGAAGATGTGCACCCCTAGCCTGAAGCTGTCGTACGACTTTAGAGGAGTCGAACTCTACTGCTCAGAAATCACCTGCTGGTTTTGAACTGCCCTGTTTCAGTGTGGTCCATTGTGGGAGTTGAGACCCAGCTGAAATGGCCAAATGTGTCTTTAACCATGTTCCCCTCTGTGGGATCTGAACCTGCAGCTCTGGGGCAGAAAGTGCATTCAGCTCCAGGAAGGGTCAGGTTGTCCCAGTGGGCTTTTCACAAGCAACTGTGAAAAGCAGCTGCTCACTTTCAGCAGGATTTGAGCACCCAAATGCCTTAGCCTCTTTTGAAACTGGCTAAGTTACCTCCTCCTTGCATGGCAGGAGCCAATTTCTTTTCCCATGCCAGCTGAGCTCTGAAACTTCCCTTGAAACAGGAGGGTGCTGTCAAGATGAGCAAGCACCAAGAACCACCACTGAAAGAGTGCAATAAAAGAGTGCAGGATTTGTAAAGCAATAGTAAGGCTGAACCTTCTGTGAGACTCAGAGCTGTCCACAGCAGCAGAGAGTAGAGGGGCTTTGCAGCAAGTGCCATTCCTCTCTGGGACATGCAGTTATCCAAGGAGAAACAAAGATGCTTTGCACTTTGGCTCGTGCAGTTTGGTTTGCTCTTTGACACTGAGCTTTAGCTGGAATCTAGGATATGAATGAGTGCAAGCAGCAAACCTGAAAGCCAGCTGCATTTTCTGCTTTTTTGCTTGTTTTTTCTTCAAAGCAAAGCAAGCACATGGATATCTGACAGTGGGGTTTGGTTTTGCATTTCCCAGCCCCCAATGTGTCAAATGGGGTGCTGATGCTGTGGGAACACGGGTGGCAGAGCCATTAAAACCAGGCAGCAGGACTGCCGATCTGGCGAGAGACAGCCGTGAAGGTTTCTCATCTCCACAGCCTTTATTTTTCTAGCAGTCCTGCCTGGCACTTTGTAAATTGAAAAATGGGCCAGGATACTGGCCAAAGCTTCCCAAATAGCTTGGGACTCAGGGTAATAAGGAACTGCTCTCTGGTTTTGGGGAATGAAATATCCCTCTTGTTAAAGAGAATGTGAGGGGGGAAAAAAGTCAGCTTGGTGGTACTAAATGAAAATTTATGAGCCGAGCTCTTTGAGGAGGAAGGTAGAGGGAGGCAATGGTTTTGTTTAGAAGTGAAATCATCGGCTTCAAGCCTGACCTTTGGCTTCTCCTGACCCCAATACTAATGAAGGGGAAAGGGTCTGGTCGTGTAAACATGTCACAGCATGAGGTTCAGTGGGGTGAGATCTGATTACAGCCCAGCAGAGCTGTACCAGAGGTAGCCGTTCCCAGTCCATTCCGTGCTGTGGTGCTGGGGCCAGACTCCCCCCACCCTGCCTCGAGTGGCTGCCCCTAACAGGGCTGGGGATGTATGCTGCAGTCTCCTTTCAGAGACCTTTTGCTTTTGTGTGTCGTGCTCTTTCTCACCTAGTACCCTAACGTCATCCATTGTGGGGAGGAATGGGATGTAGACAGAGGAGACCCCATGCACCACATTGCACAAGGCAGGAGCTGGAGTGTAGGGCAGGGACACATCCACTTATCCCAGATGGTTGTGGAGGTGTGCAGAGTGAGAACTCTGCAGATCTGATGGACATTTTGAGGAATTTCTTGCAAAGGACTAGCAGGAAAGAGCAATTTTTAATAACATAAAATCTCTTCTCACTCCTTTAGTGGGAATACATTGCTCCTGCAGCATTTGCAACAAAAATGTTGGCATTGTTGATTTAATTCTATTTTAATGGAGCATTAATAAGTATGGGCTCACAAAGACAATGCTGAAGTGCCAGCGCAGAGAAGCAGAGTTTATCATGAATTAAACTATAACCCGAGAGCAACACTTGATATAGGGAAAATGGGTCTGAGCTGAAGCCTGAATGAGCTGTCCATCTCCATGCTGAGGTATTCACGTGTGGTCCGTAAGAGCAGGCAGGTCTTTGCTTACCTTCCTTTCTGTACTGCATGCTAATCCTCTTCTTCCTCTGCAGCTCTCTTCCTTCATGCTCATGGTTCCTTTTAGTGGCTGTGGAAGGTAGTGCTCAGAGTAGTTTCTCCAGAAGGGACAAATCTCACCCCACCTCAGCTCACTGACATAATGTGAGAAGGCTGGGACTCAAGATTTGACAGATATTTATTTCTCTGCTGTCCTTGAGGTGGTGCAAGTTCCCCCAGTAGCTCAGCTTGTCCTTGAACCCTGATGAGGCAAGGATGCTCTGTGGTGGCAACTGAAGCACAAGCCCAAACCCCAGTGCGAGTGGGTCATGGACCACCAGGCATCCCCAGCTGTTTCAATGTGCCCAGAGATGCATGGTGGTGGCGCGGGGCACAATGCCTGGACGTAGTTGATGGGGATGATGCAGCCCTGTTGCTGCTGAATGAGGGGGCACAGGGAAACCTGCCTGCAGGGAGAATAAGCCAGGTAATAACTCATGCAAACATCTCTCCAGCCTCTGACTTCATGTATCCTGGGGGAAAAAAAAGCGGGGGGGGGGAAGGAAATCAAGTGCAAGGAAATTGGCTTCCCTTCATGGCCAAGATGTTAAAAATTGAGTGCAGGCCCAACCACATCCACCCCTCTATGGAGTGCAGCAGCAGACGGCATTCCTGTGCTCACTTGTCCCCTCTCCGGGCAATGTCTCTCCTGGCATCCCACCTGGGGTGCTTGGGATGCCATGAGGCAACGAGGAGACCACAACTCCTTGGCTCACATCACTCCCACTGAACTGCAAGGAGCTGTCTGAAGTCAGATGTCCTCATGCTTCCTAGGAGCATCAGTACCCCACCAGGCTGTAGCCTGGTGCCATGTGTCTGTTGGGGGGAAGGTGGCATTGGTGGGGCAGGGTGGTGGCCATGGGGCTGAACAGGTGCTGGCTGTGATTGTCACTGTTGCATAGAGGAAGCTCTGATGAAACATGGTCTGGTGGAGACCAGTGGAGCAGGATAGAGGCGTCCAGGGGAAAGCGATGGAGAAAAACCAGAGCAAATATGGAGGTCAGAGGCCTCATCTTGGATGGATGCTAAAAAGCAGCCAAGGTTGGCCATGTGTGAGGCTCATGCCTGGGTGTGGCAGGTGTGTGGCTGGCTTCATGGATGGGATCTGCCAGCTTTGGCATGAGCCACACCAGCGTGCTGAGAGGGGCTGTGTCCATGGAGCGGCCCGCCCAGCATTTTGGGTCCATCACCCCACCAGGACTTACCCTGCCTCCTGTTGGATGGAGAGCCCCATGCAGCCCCCAGCCTCTGCTGAGCACCCAGAGGGGCGAGGAGGAGGAGGATGCTCAGCCAATTTCTTATGCCATGTGTGAGGAAGCAAAGGGCCGTCAGAAGGAGAGGGGTCAGGGTCAAAAACCGGCAGTGCAGGTGCTGGAGCCAAGCCCTGGCACCAGACCCAGGCGGGCCGGGGGATCGTGGCGTGAGTCCCCACCTCCCACGGCGCTCTGCGAGCCGCTGTCTCGCGCATTGCCGGGACTGTGCCAGCTGGTCCCTCGCCCAGTTCCTGCTGAGTTTCCACCAGATCACTAATTTGGGAAAGCAAGCTGCAGTCTGGCAGGCCGCTCTTGAAAGAGGTTTCTGAAATAAGGGATGTTAGGAAATTTCATTATGTATCTTGCGGCCATGTGCGAAGCAGGAACGTTTTTTTTCAAATAACTACCCGGACAACTCAAAGACATGATGAACTGCAAATGACCCACGGAGCCCATTGTTTCTAGTAGCTGGTGAAAAAGCCACAGCGACCGAGGCAGGGATGTCAGACCCGGGTTGAAAACAATGCTGCTTGAAGTGGTGGTGTGAAGCTGGGGGGCAGAGTCCCCTTCAGCAGCGTGACTTGGTGCGCGGGGCGGGGGGAACACAACACTGACATTAAGGAAAAACCCAGAGCAAACTGTGCAAGTCCCCAGCCTCAAACTACCTTTGCCTGAGAGCAAATTTATGCTGGTGTGCCATGCCCTCGAGTGCGGCGCGAGCACGCCAGCATTGCAAAGGCTCAAATAGAAGCACATGCTCTGGCCGTATTCATCATCCAGGCTGGAGTACGGATAAGGGAGGCTAACCCTTTTGTAAGTGTTGGCCGGAGGAAATATGACTTATCTTAAAGAAATGAATCATGTTTCAGCAAATGCTTCCTGCAGAAATATTTTTCTCACAGCCTTTGTTTCGGGTTTTGGCAGATCTGGAGTTGCTGGCGTTAGCAAAAGCTGTCCCTCCCGCCCACTGTTCCTGGGGCTTGAATAGGAAATAAGAAATAAAGGCAGAGGGTATGTGGAAGGCTAAATCCATCACCACTTCTGCTCTGTGCTGCAGCAGGATATGAAGCTTAAAGGCAAATTTCAAAGGAGATCCCCAGATAAAACCAAGGAGAGCTGTGTGCTTGGCTGCTCTTGCAAACGTACCTGTGCTGGGCAGACAGCTTGCAAATCTGCCTTTAAGGCCTCGTACAAATCCCTGTCAGGTGCTGAGGTTTGTTGGAAACCAGCCCCTAGTTCCTTCTTTCTTTCCTGAAAACTAGCATTTTGGGAGGGGGAAAGGGAGATATCTCCTGTTCACATTTCAGAAAATGTGTGGTCCACCCCAGAGAAAAAAAAAGGAAAAAGCTATGTTTTGACTTGCAAATCAATCCTTAGCTCCTTATTTTCTTCTGCAAAGGCTTTGACAATGTTCCTGTCTGCCTGGAGGGAGAGAGTACTATTTGCAAACATCATCCGGGGTCACAGTTCAGGAGGGGAGGGAGGAAAAAGTCCATGTTGATTCTGGAGAATTTCAAATGTTTTTCTTCCCGATGGTAGGCGGGGGAAGAAAAGGATTTTTCATGGGAAGGCAATTTCATTCCTCTGCCTGGTAGGCTCACCGATCATTTTAAAATTGACCCCTGGGGGAATAAGGCCTTTAAAAGCTCCATTTGCTCCCAGTCATTTTACACAGTAACCCAAGATGAAGTGAAAGATCTTTATTTAAATATGAATTAAGCTCCAACCTTACTCTTTACTGCATTATTTTCCTTTGAGGTTTACTTTGATATTATTTCAAAGTCTTGAAGCTAACAAAACGCTGGCCAATATTTAAAGTGACAGGAGATTTCTGGAAAAAGATTTAGGAGGCAACTAAAATCTCTCAGTGCAGGGCTCTGAAACAAGACAGGAAATCATAAAAGGGCTGAGTGCACTTTACCATGCTCAAAACAAATTCTGAGACTACAAAGGAGAGTGGAATGGCATCAAAACCACAAAAAGCATCAAGATACAGCTGAAAAACGTACATCAGCTCGAATTATTCCATTAAAACATGGGTGAAGTGCTAGTAATGTATGGTGTTTGCTTCTGATTGGGGTTTAGGTGACCAGCTTATGGCTACCAATTTGGTGCTAGAAGTGGGAGAAAGGGTTAAAGATGAGACATAAGCTCATGATTTTTAATGCATTGTGAAGAGAGCATGCCTGAGTGATGAAGGGATGGCTTGTGGAAGAGGGTCTTCTGCTGGGTTTCACCTCTCCTTTTGCCTTTCGTGGCTTCCAGTAGTCCATCTGCTGCTGAAGCAGCTGCCGGAAGAGGTTTTGTCTGCCTGAAGAAGATGGAGGAGGGCCCCGAGGGAAGGGTCTGCTTCTCCCAAAGCACTGTGCGTGTTGGCCAGCCAGGTGGGGCTCAACACGGTGTCCAGGGAAACACTGGTGAAGCTTTCCTGGGGTGGTAGGCATTGCTGCTTCATATCTGTAATTGTAATCTCTCCTCTCAGTGAGTACTTTAAAAGGGATCTCCAAAGTCCAAGCATCCAGAAGTCATCTGTGGTTTTTGAGATCCATGTTTGGTTGAATCCAGCAATGAACAGAGCCCTCATTCAAAATACATGAGGGCATTTCTGGCCAATGCTGTGAGCAAAGCTAGGCGGAACAGATGGAGGCCACGTCCATCCTGGAACAAGAGTTGTGGCGTATGGGGAACGACAACCTGCAATGCTTTGCTCCTCAAGCCTGGCCAGGTGACATGCGAGATTAGTTTCAGCAAAAATCTCAGGCAAGAGCACTTTCACATCACTTGTGATTTCAGGGTACTATTTTTATCTTTATATTTAACCCTGATAAAGGCCACTTTGTCACTATGCTTCATAACAGCAATAAATAGAAGATTTATCACTATCCTGATCATACAGCTGACTGCATATGGGTGCCCCAAAGGCTCACGGGCTCCCTCCTCTCCCAGGTTTGGGTGGGATGCAAGCTCCCCTAGCCAAAGTCTCAGCGCTGAGACGATGCTAATCAATATAAACCTCTCTTTGTTGTCACCCTTCGAGGGGGGCTGAATTCGCTGTCCCAGCAACAGTGCCTGGGTGGTCCCAGACAAGCAAGGATTCCAAGTTTACAAGCATCCCTGGGAAAAATTGTCAACAATCCCCCCATCCCCAATCCCGCCTCACTGTCAGCGTTCCCTGGTTGCGTGAAAAAGGGGTGGCCTGGGGGAGACCAGGGAGAAAAGAGATCCCAAGGGGTGGGACTTGGGGTTTGGATTTGTTTGTTGGGTTTTTTTAATTATTTTTTCATTTGGTCTGTATCAAGAACTCTAGCTGAAAATGCAAGTGGCGGCTGAAGACTTTTTTCCCTCTTTTTGAAAATGGCAGGGGGGAGGTATTGGTGGTGCTAAGCTGAGCTGGGATTGAATAAAAAAATAAAAATAAAAATAAATCAGTACGCTTTACATCACCACCTCAGGGCTTGGCTTCTTTCCAGTGAATATTTTGCTTTGTTGTTAGCCAGACCCCTGCACAAAATAGCATGCACTGGGTGCTTTCTGTAGCCTTTCATCTACTCAGAGACCAAACGGTCCAGGACCAATACTTAGGCAGGCTCCGCATGTGCATGCGTGCGTGCTGCCATGGAGGAGCAACCCTGTTGTTGGGAGCTATCGCCTGCAGCTGAGCCTGCTGCATTAAAAGATTTTTTGGTTTCTTTCTCTTTTGCACAAGAGAGTCTGTCCCTGCCCTCGGGCACATCTCTTCATCTCTCACAGGGCATTGGGGTTTCATGCAGGGGTGGGATTGGAAAGGACAAATTCAATCACCTTGGGAATTAGGGAGAACGGTGTGATAAACACTATTGAAAAAAACTCCTACATATGAAAAAGAAAATAAATATATCTATGTTATGCCCTTCGCATGACAACACAGCTGCAGTTTTAGGGTTTGGGTTTCACCTTTACTTTGGCTTCTTCCTAACTGACCCACATTGCTGGCTATGGGCTGCAGCTCATGCAAGATGAACTCATACAAGATGAAAAGCCTTTTCAGCAGCTGATCGAAACACATGCCTCTCTATTCATCAATTCAAATGTGTTTTCTGTTAAAAATCTGTTATCAGGAGAGTTTACAGTTCTCAAATTGTCAAGACTTTCTGGAGCGTTTGATAGTCTCAGTTCTCCCTTCAGGAGCTGAAACCACTCATCCAAGCCCTGTGGCATGGCTGTTTTCTGACTGGCCTGACCAGCTTTTACAGTTACTACTTTTTCTGCCTGAAAAAAATATGTTGTATCGTATCTCTGGGCTCCAGATTTACCTCTCCAAGACCATTCACCCACAGGAGCCTTGGCTAAGCCCCAGAATTCATGGAAGAGGTGCCAACGGGTGTTTGCGAGCATTTATTTTCACTAGTAGTTGCTAGTGCACTTTGCGGAGAGAGAGATCAAATGCTTTGATCTACCATGACAGGTCCTTAAATGGATGATATTGGAGCATGGGGTTCAGCAGCCCAGACCCTTTATTTAAGGAAGGCACATGGCAGCTATGGTGGCACTGCTACAGCTGCACATCTGACTTGCACATCTGCCTTGAGTAGGTCTGACCATCTCCTGGTCCTGGTCATGTCCTGGGAGAGCAGAGCAGCACGACAGGCTCTTCTGACAAGCCATTAATAAAGCTGAAGTTGGATTTGGGTGCCCATGCTTGGAAGAATGTCACTCCTTGTGGTGAAATCAGTTTGGCACAATCTGGAGCATCGTTAAAGATTCACAAAATTGCAGAAACTAACACACAAACACGCATACCCTGGGGGAAAAAAAAAATGTTTGCTGCATGACATGCTGCATCGCATGACATCTGTTAAATTCACCTTCTTAAATGCTCTGCTGGTACCAAAAGCCCAGACTGAGATATCATTTACTTTTAAGAAAGTAAGAGCTTCTAATGGATGTGATGTATTTTACTCTATGCAACTGCGCTTGTTTTAAAATAAACATTTGACGTTCAAGCTCTGAAACTTATCAGGCAATTAATGCATCTGATACACACATGTATGTTCTTGATTTGGCATGTTAAAATGTTTTTCTCTGAAGCTGGTTTAGATGGAATGACATGATTTATTTTTTAATGACTCTAGACACCACAGCATTGCTTTTTTTTTTGTTTCCAGTTGATTATCCTTCACCATCTTTTCTTCCCCCCCAATACATCACTCCCTGCCAATTTCTAAGCAGATCTTTCTTACAAAGATCTGTTTTGCCTCCTGCTTTGCAAAGTTGAGTTGATAATCCCAACAATGAACGCCGAGGCTCCCAAACTGCCTTTGCCAGAGACCTGCCCTTTAATCAATCTCTCTGTCGCCTCGGTGTTGCAGCCCAGATGCTCTCAAGCTAATCAGGGTTGTTGTTAATCCAGCAGGGAAAGGGTGCAAGAACAAAAGGTCATTTGGGATAATTTAGCCCTGTGTTTCCAGATTCACCGGGATTGTTCTTTAAAGGATTTTTTTTTCCCCAGAATGAATTCTTTTTAAACATGTTATTTATGACCTGGAAATTGAAACCTGGCTTCAGCATGTGTATGACCGAGGGTCTGATGGGTCTCTGCAAGGCGGTGGAGGAAGGTTAGTGAGCACTAGCAAAGCCCACCAGTGTTTGCTGGCAGGGTGGATGGTAAGTAGGATGGAGGAGCAGATCAGCAACTCTGGGTGACCATTTCTGTAGTGCAGCTGGCTTTTGTGGGTTATGCATCTCTTCTGGGCACAATATGCAAAGGCCTCTGTGGGTCATGGGCACAGCCTTTCCATTGCCGTGTGTTCGTGCAGCAGCTCGCACGGCAGTGTGCAGCCCCTCTTCTCTTTGAGAAACGCTTGCCCTCAGCATTTCCACCAGCAAGTGTGATGGAGACCAACTTGCTGTTACTCTAGCTGAAGGCAAGTGTGCAGACCAGTGGGTCTGATGCATACTGAGGTGTGTTGCATTTTGCTTAATAAAGGGCTCTGCTGAGAACAGAAACCACTTGAGTGGTGTGTTGGAGACCGCAGTACAGAAGAGGTGCGTGCCTCCTCTGCAGCACCTGCAGCCTGACCAAACCTCCTTAGCCGGGGTGCATGTAAATAACCAACTACTCCTGGTGTATGCAGGCAGACATCTGTCTGGACAAGTGATACTCATACCTTCTGCACCCCCTCACTCACTAGCTGGGAAACGGGTTTCAGCCAAATCAGTGAGTGTCAAAACATTGCAGGGTGCAAGGAAGCCACTCAGCTTCTGCTCAGAGCTGTGCAGTCAAGAATGTAAATCTCATACCCCTGGTAGCTGCATGACATCTTTATTTTTATTGGCAAGAGAAGCAGTATACACAGCGACATTGCAGTCTCTTAGCTCGTTAAAAATATCTCAATAAATAAAACAAATAAGCAACATATACACTGGAACAGAAAATGAAAAAAAAAAAAACGGGGGGGGGCGAGCGGTAGCAAATCATGGAGCAATAAGGAAGAGACGGTAGAGTGTGGAGGGCAGTCTGTAATCCAGGCTGTACTTGAAACAAATCATGCAGGGAGCTGGGGACATGGTGGGCTTTTTTCTTTTTTTTTCTGAGAGCCTTGGTCCAGTTTTGTCATTACTGTACAAGAAATCAGGTTTTGAATTTTTAAAAATAGACAAAAAAAACCCAAAAAAGAATACAGCTAAGGGGAAGTAAAATCTGAACCCAAAGATTTCTCATAAACATATTCCTGAATTAAGATTTTTCAGAAAAAAAAAAAATTAGAAATAAAACCAAACACACAGACAGACAGACACAAAACCCAACAACAACAAACAACCAGGAATGTTGCTTCTCTTTTCTCTTTGGTCAGTCACTTGGGGAGAGATGTTGCAAAGGTTCAGACCGTTAGCTTTGGTGCTGTTTTCTGCTCAGTCTAAGTGGTCCGCAAGTGTTCAGAGCGAAGGAGGTCAAGAGGGGTCTTTTGGACCAGTTTACTTGAGGTTGTTAAGGTTTCAGAAGCTACAAACTTGGATACATCCCAATTCCACTTCAGTCTCAGACACTGGACAGTCTGGAGAGAAGAAAAAAAAATAAGAAAAGAAAATAAATACACCAAATACAGGACATCTTTCTGAGATATGTTGTCTCGTAAGTTCTTTTCCCCTACAAATCAAGGCTGTGGTTCCACCACCGGGATTTCAACCATGTGTTGAAACCTGCCCCTGGTCCCAGCAGCATGGAGGCACATGGTTAATCCAGCAGCTGGGTGAGATCCAATGCACCAGCAGCAGCCCTCACCACCCCTTAAGCAAGTGAAACAGGGAGACTGGATGCTCAGGTGCCCGAGATGGGCTTTAGAAACCCCACCCACAGCAACTCTCAGCTCCTCCTGCAAAATCAGGCAAACCCTGCTGGAAACAAATGTGTTTTCTTTCCATCCAGGGGTAACGTATTTATGGAATATCTAAGCACATCCAAAAACAGCAAAAAAATGAACCTAAACTTAACAATTCCTTTGACTTTTGGATGTATAACCTAAGTTCAGAGTCTGGTAATGTCACAGCCTTCTTTTGCATTGTACTGCAAAATGGTAAATCCATAGGCAGGAACAATGCATCCAGCAAAAAGTCCATATGCTGTCAGCAGCGTCTCCAACCCCAAGGGGTGTTGTGCTGAACCCCTGTTTTCCACATGGTCCCTGGTGACCCAGCCCTGCCTATTGTCTCTCCTCTGCCCCATTTATCGGGATGTGACAAGATGCAGCAACACATCAGGGAGCCCTGTTACCTGCGGGGTTTCCTCTGATCTGCAGCAACCTGCTGCTGCTCATTTGTGGGCTGGTGGGACAAACTCTGTGACCCAGCAATGCCCAGGGGAGATCCCGTCTAACTTGGGGGAGGGATGGCTTTGCAGGCGAGATGCTGTTTCTGCCTTCAGAAAGCCACGTCAGCTCATATATCAAAAAGCAGATATAATTATTTCCTCCCACTAAGGAAAGCTTCCATTTAGCTTATTTCCTTTCCTTTCCTTCTCAAAGTTATTAATTATCTAATTAAAACCACATTCTGCAGACGAGCCTGGGACTTGACAGACTGCCCAGGACCACTTAGGAAAGCTTAACCGCTTGGTGTGTGCGAGCGGCGGTGGTTTGTGTATGTGTATGTCTGACAGATGACAGGCTGGCCCTTTCCTAATGCTGGTGGTGCCGCAGCCATAGCCAGGGAGGGACTCAGGAAAGAAAAATAAAATACAGGGAGGAGGAAGACCTTTAAGCTCAGTTTCTTTTTTTTAATTATCTTCTCCAGCAAGGGGTGGCGGATCTCACTGCCAGATACGTGACAAATTGCTGTGCCCTGCTCTTCTCTGAACCCGGCTGCTACGTAAAACAAAGCGAAGCCATGTAGAAAGCAATACTGAGCTGATTTCCGCTGATTTTTTTTAAATCCCACCCAAGACTGGAGAGGTCAGCACAAAGCTGCTTTTAGAGCAAAGCCCTCGATTTGCAAGCCGATGTCTTTAACCCCGGGAGGGACGCCCTGCTCTGGCTGCTGCTGCAGTGTGGGATCTCGTTTCCACTGGTCCTTTCTGGTTTCCAGCAGCTCTTTTGGCTCCGGCCAACTGGAAAAATGGGAATTTCACAGCAGCTCAGTGCTAACAGGGTGTTTTGGCTTCCCTGTTATGGCAAGATGAATGAGTACTGAGCACAGTCTACCCTGTGGACAGCAGAGCTGCTGTGCCCCAGGGCTCTGGCATGGCTCTGCAAGGTCTCCTCTCGTGCCCCCAGGGCTTAACCCATCCTTTCCCACCCCACACAGGGTGCCAGGACCACGGTTATGTTGCGCAGATGTGGCTGCTGTTCAGTTGTCGCTTGGCTAATGCCTGGTTACCAGCCCTGGCAGGAGCAGATGATCTGGTAGACTACTTCCACTGCTATTTTCTGTGATTATCCACTGCACATTAAAGCAGCCTATCTCAGCTGATGGAGCAATATTATGACCAGATACAGAGGTCACTCAAAGGAAGCTGTTATACCTGGCCATGAAGGAGTTATTCTCCCCATCTTGACATGTACCTGTGTTTCAGTTCACGTCATGCAACATTTTGCTGGTTGTTCTTACCACATATTCTATATAAGACCCACATCAGAGAGTAAAACCCACTCATTCACAGGCCCAATCTGTCAGCACGAGAGAAGGAAAGAATTGCATAAGATGAGAAACCTGCCCTGGATGACCTATTCCCTCTGTTTCTTCTTCTCTGGACCCTTGGGATGTTGGATGCTGACTGCTTTGAAAATCTGGCTCTAAGTAGCAATTTTGAAAACAAATAAATGGTCATGGAAGGAGGTGGGCATCTGCTTTTTGGATGAGGGACATGCTTTGGTGGTGGGATGTGTGGAAACATGTCCACTGCAAGCAGAGAAGTGATGAGATGTGTGATGTCTGCACTCAGCCTGTTCCTCCTCAGTTATCCCCTCCAGGTCTCTCAAATAGAGGAGTACTCTGCTAAAAACCTGATAGCATCCCATGTGGAGCTTTATAAGGTGAAGAGACTTCAGTGGATTCTCAGTTTGCTTAAAAGAGCACTACGTATATTGGAGAAATTATACTCTGAATCTGGTTTGTGATCCTCGTGTCACAAACCTGGTCCTTGCTGCTGCACAGTTTGAGTCTTGCAGGGGGAGCGAGGATCAGCTCCTGGCTGAGGAAGATGGATAATACCCCAAAAAACCTGCAGACTTGTCTTTCCTCCTCTCCTACCCAGTGCTGCCACACCACTGCAGCCAGACCCTTCATGGTGGCTGCCTCCTCCTACTCCTTGTTTTTGGAGAACCCATCTTGACATGTCCCAGTAAACCCAGTGCCTTGTGCCTGGGCCCCCAGAAGGGCTGGCTCTGATCTCCCAACTCATCTTACTCCAAAAGGAGAAGCACTGCCCCACTTGCCTTCAGGAGCTATAAAATGAGTCACCAGAGCCCTTCTGGCTCCATCCCCTCTTAAATTATAGAGAGTTTTTCAATAACAATTTTGTGCTTTAAAGGACCCTCCCAAGGTCGTGCTTCATGTTTATGATCCTTTAATCCCAGAGGGGCTCAGCAAGGCGTTCATTGAGGCCTGCCAAGGCACTCAGTTGGCAGCTACTCCTGTGGCACTTCTCAGCTCCGCTCCCATGAGCCAGGCCCATGGAGGTTTCCTAATGCAGTCCTGCAGGAATGGCTGCAGGTTTACTGTGGCAGCTGAATGACAAGATTATGGATCTATGGGACTTGTTCTTAAAAGAAGCAGCAAAGCCCATAGCGGATTTCATGAGGAGGGGGTGGAGTTTCTTCCTGGCACTAAACTGGTGTGGTAGGACAGCAGGACCTTGCAGAGCTTAGTTTTAGTCCCAGCTCACTCACAGGTTTGCTATATAATTGCTCTCTCTGCATGTGCCTCAGTTTCCCTGATTGGGAAATTGCAGCACATCCCTTCCTCTCTTACAGTGTATGTGGGATTTAATCAGCTGGTGACCATAAGGCACCTTGTGATTCTCCAAGGTACAGCTGAAGGGCATAACACTATATTATAAAAATGCATGATTATAGTATCTGGACTGAGAGATGATATATGGTGAAGCTCTCTGCTGAACATCGTTTCCAAGCATTTCTCTGACCCTGTAGCTTGTAACACAGAATATAGTTGTTATGCACTGCTATATCTCAGACCCAATGCAGTTTCTGCTATACAGTGAATTGAGGGCTTGCTGCTCTATTTTTTCCTTGCTTTAGGATCATTACCCAGCCCCATAAGGAGCATTTTCCAGCCCAAGAGCACAGCATGGAAACCACAAGAACCAAGAACTGCAGGCTGGACGTAAGATGGCAGCGAGAGCAGAGCCCTGGTTGCAGGAAATTTTGCAACTGGTCCCTGAAATCCTTGCTTATATAGGATTAGGGTGGTTTTGGTTACAAAGGGACTGAAATAATTTCCATAACATGGCCAAGAGTGCAAATGAAATATGAAATGCAGCAAAATCATTTGAGTTTGTTTTCTATTTTTTTTTTTTTAAAAGGGTGTTTTTTTCAACTTCCTTTAAAGTTGGGAATGTGAAAAAATGGTTCGGTGCCCCGGGCCTAGCCTCTCTCCCTCTACGTGCACTTCAGCCAGCCAAAATATCTGCCAGCAAGGTGTCAGCCCGCCTTCTTGCCTTGTGTTTGGGGCTGGGGACAGGGTCAGGCAGCGAGGAGGAGATGAGAGGTGCGAGTATCGGTGTAGTGCAGCACACACCAGATGCTTGCCCTGTGTCAGCTGGTACTGATTTCAGCAGTCACTGAGAATTTTATAGACTGTTTCCTCCCTCCTTCCCCTTCAACTTGGGGAAGTAAAAACTAGCATGGGTTAAAGCCGAGACCCCAGCCCCACTTGGTGGGGCGGTGTGGGGCATGCTGCCTGTGGGCTGACAATGCTGTCTGTGGGCACCTCCAGAGTGGATGCGGTTTCTGAACAAGCATCCTTGCTGAATGGAGTTTGAATTGCAATAACGAATTTCTTATAAGTGACACAGGTGGTCACACTCCTCACTGACCCCCTGTGTGGCTGCCCTGGCAGTCCCAGTCTGCTTCCCCACGGGTCTGTGTTGTCCCAGCCCTGCTGCTGTATTTTGCTTCCTTTGAAGTCTCCCTCCCCAGACTACGCCTGCTCTTTAGGCATCCCCACAACATTCATTTTAATGGGATGTTAACTTCAAAGGCTGCTTTTTTGGAGGCTGTGGAGGTTTGGAGCGGGAAGAGGCATTGCTGCAAGGCACGATGGCAAGCAGTGGGGCTGCCTGGGGTGAGGAGGTAGGACACAAGCAGAGCAGGCAGCATTGCTGAGCATGGGCAACAAACAAGCTCTGCAATCTTCCTCCTCAGGAAACAAACCCGCACAGAGGAAGCAAGTGTTAAACCAGCCCACGAGAAAGCACCAAACAAACTCAGATGGAGATCCCCACTTCCACCATCTCAAAACTCATCATTCCAAAATGAGAATAACTAGAAGTGATAAATACAGGGCAGCATACAACAAAAGCCTACTCAGGTTATTACTAATTCTGGCTGATAATTAAGGCTTTATTGTGCTAGGTGCTGCATGATAGCTAGTAAGGTACTACAGGACATTACAGTGTGAATGGGGAAGGATAACTCCCCTGTTGAGATGGATCTGCTTGGAGATAGTGCCTGAGCAAGACTGGGCAGGGCAAGCATGTCAGGCAGTGACCTCTCTGGTTGTTGTTACCCAGATGTGTACCTTCAGGGCTGGAGACCCTCTATATGTTTATAAAGAGGAGGAAAATGTAATGTAGGTGAGTTATTCTGGAATAGTCCAACCACGGGGTTCAAGCGGTGCTGGGTTACAACACAAAAGGCGACGCTCCTGCTCTAGAAAAATCAATAAAATATTTCAGTCGGTGCTAAGTAGCAGCTGCCCTTAATATTTTTCAAAATAAATAAATGTGGCTAGTTCAGTTATTGCATTATGTCATACCCCCAGTACGCCCGCCCACCGCATCAGCGCTGCGTGCGTCCTGGCCCATAGGCACAAGGACAGGGACAGGAAAAACAACAGTGAACAATGCAAAACGTGACTTGGGTGCGCACGTGTCGGACCCCGTGCCTTCGGAGAGAAAAGGTCAGCACAGGCTGGCGTGAATTATTGAAATGCCAAAGCCAGCAGCTCCAGAAATCGGGTTGTTCTTTTTTAGATTAGGAAATGCCAAGCCGGAGGGGAGGACAAATCTCAGCATCTTGACTCTGAGGCCAGAAAGTCTGAATTTGGATTATTTCTGGCTGTGAGAGCTCTGTCTTGCCTGGCTACTGGGACAGTGGGGTGGATACGACCCATAGCAGGTGACCTGGGCTCCTGAAAGCATCCCATACAATTCTCTTCCCACCCCTGTGACCCATCTCAACCCCAGATTTGCCAGCCAAATGGGACTGCCATTAAGACCTGCATGGCAGCTTGAAGTGCAGAGGTCTGAGACACCCAGGACAATCTTGCTGGAGGCACAGAAATCACCTAACCTGGCGGGGGTTGTCACCATCATGGGCAGGGTCCCTATACGAGGTGCTCACTGCCAAACACTTCCAATTCAGCCCTTAACCTTGCTCATTCCTCAGCGTGGTGAACCGGGGACTATCGCTCCCACCTGCCTTAGGAACAACTGCTTTAAAAAAACATATGGCAAGTATCAATCATAATATCCACAGTGAGGTTTGTACGCTTTGCCTTCCAGCATCCCATGGCTTTTTATCTGCTCATAACCTTCTGAAACTTATGCTGCTTCAGCTGAAAACTTTCCATGCCCAAAGGTGATTCCTCTTTCTTGTCGTTGTTTTTGTTTTCTGGAGCCTAGGCAAAAATGGTCCAGCTGTTTCGGAGCACAGGGAGAGTAGAAAACAGCCTCGCTCCAAAATACTGAAGGCTTCCCCATGACCGTGTGTTGGAGGCTGGGATGGCAGCGGGTGGAAAGCTGAAAGGCAGCATGCAAATCACCCAGCTTGCAAAGCAGCGTCCCGCCTGGACCTGGAGGAAATTAAGTTTGTTTTGACCTTGTTCTGAGCCTCCCAAAATCACTTTCCAACTATGCACGGACTGAGTGTTTCTGTGAGCCATATGAAGCAGACCTAAGGCAGGAAGCATGGGGAATTATTTTGGCTTGGCTTTTATCACAGCGCCATTAAACTTGCAGCCACCGTGAAGCAGCAGAGATGTGCTAGGGTGGAGTAGAGGTGGAGGTGCCAGGAGCTGGATTGGAGCTGGCCTCAACACCAGCACGTTGGGACATACACAGGCAAACCAGGTATTTGCTACCTGGATGAGGTGAAATGTGTTCCCAGCAGAGTGCTGGGCCAACTTTAGCAAACCAGCATGGCTCCTTAAACCCGGGAGGTGGGATGCCTCTTGCCTCCCTCCTTCCTGAAGAAGTACCTGGTGTCATGTAGCAAGCTGAAGTTAAGGTATGCCCAAGCGCAGGCTGTGCATGCAGCCTTGCCTCTCTCCTGCCATGCCCACAAACCCCCTGAGTCCTCCTCTTCGCCTGATGCTGTCCTTCCTCTGCCTGCTTCACCCCAAAACAAGAGCAATTGCTCCATAGCTGAAGGCAGCCCCACTTGTTTCTAGAGTTTGTAGAGAAAATTTTGCTCTATGAGTCAAAACTGAATGTCAGAAAGTGATGTCAGAGTGACACCAGAGGAATTTTCAAACGTTTTTCAATTCTGCAATTCCTGTGCTGAAATTTATATCAAAAAGTCTAAAACCCAAATCAAAACACATGGAAAATTTCAGCTAAATTCATCAAATCTTTAAGTGTGATTATGGAAACACAGGCCTCTGTTCTGTTTAAGGATAGGAAAACTGTATCTGCACATGTTGTGTTCATGTTTATGCATGGTTTAATATATGCTCATATATTTTTATAGCAAAGTCAAAGGAAGAAAGGATCTGCTGTTACGTGTGTAGCATACATAAAGCTACACTTGCTGCAGGCATTGGCTGGATCCGTACCAAAGGGATATTCTCAAGTTATCTTATGGAGTTGTCAGCTGTCCCCAAAGCCAAAATGGACAGTAGCATATATTTGAAATGTAAAATATTTTTGTGATTTAGATGGAGCAAAAATACAACTTTAGGAAAAATACTGTATTGCTTAGCAGCAGCAGGACATTTGCGAGCAGGTAAGCATGTGCCCTCCTGCATGGAAAAAGCCAGCATGTGGCAACCCCTGAGAAGGATGGAGAGCCGTATTTCAGAAAGCCATTTTCCAGGGTGCCTGGGTGGGGAAAATGAGACAGCAGCAGTGTTAGGTGGGACACCAATGCTTTGGTTGTGTCCTTGAGCGCACCTACGTTGCTGCCCACATATCTGCCTGGGAAACTAGCGCGTACTTGCTTGTGCAATAGTCCCTGGGGATCCCCAGCTGCAATGCAAGGGGTTGGAGGACCTCTTTCTGAACATGATCAGGGGCAAGCAGCAGAGGTGAGGCATGAAGGGGAGACTGAGGCACGAACGACCAGCACCTTAAAATAGCAGAAATCCCTTGATTTTTAGGGCGTTTCCCACCATGAAAGGTTAAAAAGATGGGGATAGGGGATAAATTCCCATCCTCGTGGTTGCTTTCTGCCCTCCGGGGAGTGCGGGTCCTTGTGGCCATGGCACAGACCCCTCCATGGGCCAGGAAAGGAGAGAGCCTGAATGCGCGGCCATCCCTCAAGCAATGGAAAAGGCAGCAGGGCCAGTCTGCAAGGCTTCAGAGGGGAGGAAGCAGTGGAGAAAGGAATTCAGATAATTGTGTACATGAAGCAGGGGGAGAGAAGGCCAAAATCAGATCTAATGCTGCGGGTACGGACAGACTGAAACCAGATACCCTGGTTTGTGTTTTTCTGCCTTTGCTGGTATGAACCCTTATCAACCATCCGCTCTTGAAGTCTCCCAGATGAAGGAAAGCCACAATTATGTGCATCTTACAGCTGGGAAACCATTTAAAAACATATCCCTCGCAGTTGTTCATTCCTGAGCCACAGGACTGCCCCCTGCTATCACCAAATGCACCCCTCGCCGTCTAGAGGAAAGCCTCTAATCTAATTTACCCCAGGCTTTTCAGACCTTGGAGGATTTATCTGCCCATGGCTGGTCCAAGGGAAAACATCCTCCCTGTGTCCGGCAGCTCCCCAGTTTGTTATCGGGAACGTAACCAGCTGTTTGATTGGGGTGTGGCATAAGAAAAAGGAGATTTAAGACTTTTCTCCTCCCTCTGAGACTGTTTCTGTGTCCCCAGTCCATCCTGCCCACAGTCAAGAAAGGTCGATGGCTTCCTCACACTTCATTGTCCAGGAAAAACTGTGGTGATGAAAGATCCTGAAGAGACAACACCAAAAAAAGAAACCAACAGGAGAGCCTGTGGCCCTGGTCCCTCCTGCCCGTGTCTCGTCCTGCCAGTGGAGCAGGATGGAGCACACCCGTGAGCCCGGGGACCGGACCAGCTGCCAAAAATCGTTCCTCACCCACAGCTGAAATAAATCTGGGGCTCTTGTGAGTCCTTCTCTCATAAATAACTACCCACAGTAGAGAGAAGTGGATTGATTCAATTTTGTTTAAAAAAAATAAGTCTAAGGTCAGCAAGCAGCCAACATTGATTGAAACGACTGAATAATCTTGCTTTAAGACCTTTTTTTTTTGTCATTCTGCTGCAGAAAGGCTCATTGGTGCCTATGGCCACCCATCTAAATACACATTATCTACGGAGTAGATGTCAGGGCATGCTGTCCTGGAAGAGATGCCAGACCTGTAAGGTGCTCAAGTCCAGTTTAACAATGCTGCAATGTATTTGTCACTGTTTATTTTTTCTTTCCTTTTCACCAGATTTTTTTAATTAAAAAAAATTAACAAAATGTAGAAAACTGACATTTTAGAAGTGCATGAGATATCATTTGCTTGCATGGAGCCAGTGCAGTTGACACCGCTGTGTTTACCAGAATGGCCTGCATTTAAAACTGCTTTATTAATCTATAATCTATGGGCTTATCTATTAACATGTTAATCAGCAGTTAGTTGACTGCTTTTGACTGCCACATGCTTTACTATTTTGGTATCTATCATGCAGTTGACCTTCTTGCACCCAGTTCATATTTAAAGGTGGAAAATGAGCTTTCCCATTCTTCCAGCTTCAGGTGTACCTCTGCAAGGCTAAACTACCTGGAGCAAAAGAGGTGTCTCTGGTACCAGAGGAGGCTGTGACCCTTGCAAACAAGTTTAACACCTCTGCATGCTCTGATCTCCATTTTTCCTTAGCTCCTGAAAACCAAGGTGTCGGACTTTCCTTGGGACTTCAGTTCCTTTCCACTTGAGAAGAGAGAGATGCTCACCAAAGAGAGAAGCTGAAGGTCTGGTGCAGCCCTATCCTGGACCTGCAAGATCCCTGCAAAGTCAGGGGTCCTCTGGGAAGCCAGCTCTGCCCCGATGTGAATCGGCATAACCCACCCATGCCCATCAACATGACAAAGCCGAGGTGGCCTCTGTCATACCCAGAAACTTGTGCTCTCAACCACTTCCCACAGAAAAACTTGCCCTTTGGGGCCCCGAAACACCTAGAGAAAGCCACTTCTTCAGCATTTTGGCTTGTGGCTGATTGCTCTAGCCCAGATAAAATCAGTCGCCTGGGGCTGGCCTCATGGTAGGGAGAAGTGAGAGCTCTGCAAGGAAGCATTTTGCTGCTGGGATGCTCAGGGTTTCTGTGTTATGTCCTGCCCCTCTGCAGCAACCTCGGGCTTGTTAGTAAAGTTTGCTCCAAGGTGCTGTGTCCCTCCCTTGCCAGAAAATTAAACAACAACAACAACAAAAGCTTTAAACAGGAAGGAGCCCCCTCAAAGCCCTGCACTCCTCCACAGCCCAAGCATCAGTCTCTTGGGGCAGTGGGGTTCATCGCAGCTGGAGGAGAAGGTAGGTCTGTGGGAGCCCCTTGTTAAAATCTTGGCAGCACATCACTGAAAGTGCAGCTAGAAATTGCCGAAAGGCGGAAGCTGCTAATGAGCAGTTGGAGCAGGAAAAAGCAGAGCTGCTTTGACGTCTGAAAGGACCATCTAAGCTCTGTCCTCGGCTCTGCCCAGCTGCCTTGTGGGTGGCTCAGAAGAACAAGCACTGGGGGACACCACCAACATGTCCTGACCCACGAAAGGGCAAGTGGCCAGGTCAAGCCATCAGCTGGGGGCAAAGAAGGACAGGAGGGAGCTGGCCACCACCAGCCCTCCTGGCTAACTGAGCAGCAGAGAAAACCCACTGCTATTTCTTTGGGCTCATTTTCCCTCCCCAGAGGCACTCACACACAAGTGTGGCTTTGCACAAGAGAGGTGTAGAATAAAGGAGCAGGGAGGGGGGAAAAAAGGCAGGGAATGAGATGTTCTTCTTGGGCAGCTCAAGTAAAATATATGGAGTTGAGGAGAAGAGGTAGCACAGATGCACACATGTCCTTAAACTGTGACTCTGAAGCTGATGGTGCTCGTGTTGAGGATGAGGGCAGTCATTTCATGTCTTCCTCTGCCTTGTGAGCCCCCGATCCTTCAGTCTCTGGGCTTCTCAGATCAATATGGGCTCCAGCTGCCAGACCACAAGAAATTCTGGTCAGGCACTCAGTTCTCCCTGCCTGAAATGCACACCCGCTACCCACTTGGGCTAACCAAAGCAGTGCCAAAGTGATGGAAATATGTTATGTAGAAATCAGGTAAGGAGGGCAAAGGTATTATGGATGGGCCATATAGTTCTACTGAGATGCTCACAGCAAAAGCCATGTGCAAATCTTATCCCACACAAATACAGCTTGCAAACTAAGGCTTAATTTATTTTAGGAGACAGTTGCATGACCTGTTGTTACAGCTTAATGATTTATGCCATCAGCTGGGCTATGATGACTGACGGTGTATCTGCGCTAAGCTGTTTGGAAAGTAAAACATATTGGTGTTTAAGACAAACGTGTTCTTCTAGGCTGATTGAGACTATCTGGGAGGAAAATATCCATAGGAACATGGTTGTCTTCCTCTTGGAAATATGTGAAGACAGTGGCTTTGGGCAGCTGGCACCGCATGCAGCATGGTGTGCAGCATGCTCTGACAACACTGGCGGTCAGTGTGAAATGTATCTCTGGTCCCTGTCCATCTCTACAGGGATAAATACAACTAAGAAATGAAGTGGGCTGTAAAAATGCCCTTCTGCCTCCACCCCATTTTAGAACAGCAAAGAGTATTTGACAAAGGGAAACCTTTTCTTCTCCCCACTGTGTTCCTGCCAAAATAATACAAATTCTAGGAAAAACACCTTCTCTAAAAATAAATATATACATCTGCAGCTTTATTCTTTTTCCAAGGGAACTCTCTCAGTCTGGCCTGCTCAGCCAGCAGTTTCCCTGCTCTCCTTATTTTTCCCGTGCGCAGCAAGCATTCAGCTTTTTCCTGCAAACCTCATGAGTGGCAGCATCCCTGCGGGAAGCGAGAAGCATCGTTCTCTGGCTCCGAGACTGGGACTGGGCACCGACAGGTCCTACCCAATGGATGAGACCTTTCTCACCCATTTCCCTACTTTACTTGTCCCTGCCCTGTTTAGATTAGGTACTTTGGGAGCAAGTCTTGCTGTGTCCATACATAGCCGAACAGAAGGAGGAACAGCCTCAACTTTTTTTCATCAGTGCAGCACAAAGACTCTGTAATAATGCTGACTCCTAAAAGTAAATCAGCAAGTGGATGATAGCAGTCATCCGCTATGACTGACTCAACTATGCAGATTAATGCCAGTGGAATTAATAACAACTAAAAAACCCCTGCTTTAAAAGCATCTATGGTTTAAACTCCTTCCTTTAAAAAAAGAAAACAACCAAAAAAACCTGGGGCCACCCACTAAAAAGCAGAGACAGTTTGTATAAAATCAGTGGCATTTTGTGGGCTTCTGTGAAAAATCCATGGGACAGGTACGATTGCCTCACAAAGTCGGGGTGCTTTTTAATGTTTGATACAGTCACTGACAAATAGCAGCTCAAACACCTGTAGGCCAGATGTGCACAGCTGTATGTGTGCCACTGCTGATCAATCTTCAGATTACATCATGCTCCAGATGCCTGACTTCAGAAACGCTTGGAAGGCAGAGCTGGAGTGAGCCAACAGTGAGCTTAGGCCTTTCTTTCTTCCTGACAGCAGTGCCGTGCCTCCTCTGCACGCAATGCTGAGCCCTTTTTTTTGTCACCTTGACCTGCACGATGCATCCTCAAAGCAAATAGAAGGGAAACTCCAGCCAGCCATTTGGGGAGAGACATTGGCGTCCCATAGGCAGAAATAATGCCTCTGCATGAATAATGTGCTGGGGAGGTGGGCTACGTACCATCCACTCTGCGTTTCTACCACCTGAGACCCAAAAAACCATCAACACCCACCTTCGAATTGGTTTATTCTGGGGTTTCTCCACACTGCAACACATGGCACAGCTTCATCATCTCTCTACGGGCACATGTGTGTGTGTGCATGTGGAAAAGGAACTGCTGTGAAGGTCAAGTGATTTTAATTTTCAATGGATTCATTCCCTGCTAGAAGTATAGCACTTGTGCCTATAACACTGGAAAGCAAAACTTTGCCTGCCACGAGACAGACTTGGAGGTGACTGCTGAAAAAAGACCCTGGGGTTTTTTTGCATTTGGAATGGGGAAGAAAGTTTTCCCTTTGCTGCATGAAGCTGTGTTTGCTCTTCAGAACTGGCAAATAGATGCTGGGGCAGAGTCCCTGAAACTTGGGGGATTTAATCCTCAATTTTTACGCTTATGGATCTTTACAGAGTATCACAAAAAGCCCTTAAATGTGAAGAAGCAGGACTCCCCTGTTTCCTTGCCTAACGTGCTCAATGACACCATGCCCTGGTTTTGGCAAAGCCAGGACTTGCATCCCAGGTGACATTCCCAGATGTTTGCAGAGGAAAGGGTGCTACTTTGTCATCTCCCCCGTAGCATGAGGCAGCGTTTGAAGAATGTACCCTCGCTCACCGCACGTTGGTCCCTGAAGTCAGTGACTGCAATCTCTCAGCCCCATCCCGGCAGCATTTCACAGGGTGGCAGGTGCAGGTTTTTGATAACCACCCAGGCTCTGAGTAACAGCAGTGATTCAGTCTATGTGTTACTAATCTCCCAGGACTTTCAGAGGGAATTGTACCAGGCCAGGTCTCCATCTGGGATTAATCAACACAGCTTCATTGAAGTCAAGGGGCTAAATTCTCACTTGGAATAAACCGGCTTAACTCCACTGCAGTCAATAAAGCTACTCTGATATTTTTTATGGCAAAAATAGTCCAACCCTTTAAAATACGTGGGGTTACAGGGTGTTGCAATCATGCAGAGGGAGATACATTTTTATATGCCAAACAATCCCACTGGGGTGAAAAGTACTTGGCATCGAGTAAGGCACTCCAGCGAGTACCAGTGATGTTAACCACACCATGCTTCAGAGAAAGCCACTGGCCGATGTGTGGAGCCAGGGCAAGCACAGCTTGGGACGGGAGCCCTGTTGCCCACCAGGGCAGCTGCATTCGCCTTTTGGGCACCCTGTAAGTGACTGATGCTAACACTGTGCCTCTGGGAATGGCTACAGTGACCTTGAATACATGTGCTGGTAGACCACGGCTTGCTTTGCTTTTGTTATCTGCTAGTGCCGGGAGCCTCTTTGTCTTCGATGGTCTGACAGCTACATTAACATGGACACAAGCCTGACAAGAGCCGTTCTGGGTGCTGCATCTCTCCTGGGCCATTTCTTCCAGCCTTTGCTGCAAGTACTGCACTGTACAATCCTTTTCATAAACTTTACAGCTTTCGCCTTCCATGCAGATGGCGTTGCCCATGCTTAAAACCTCTTGGCTGGCTCAGATCCCACAAACACCTGAAAGTCTGTGTTGTTTTTTTGGCTGTGTTTGTGCACCTCAGGCTGTGGTGGCTACCAGAGGGGCTCCTAATTACGGTAATAGCAACGCTTTCTGGAGAGGAGGACAATAACACTGCAGCTATAGGGAATAATGTGGCAGCGAATCTCCCTTGGGGTTGAAATCATGGGTGAAATATTTTATCTTTATTTTTGCGGTTTCTGATGTCGCCATCCTATTTCAGGAGTGTGGTCTTCTGAGGAGATAGCAGTAACCCACCGGTCCCTGTCCGGGCACTGAGCAACCATGAATCACCCATTTTTCCAAGACTCATAAGGATAGTATCATTTGAGGTTGGCCAGCTGCTTTACGGGCTTTCCTGACACTGTTATGTGGGTGATGCTGGGCAAGCAAGTAACGGGAAGCAGGAGAGGGAGCGATCTTACTCATGACCTCTTTAGCAACACATTTCCAGCCTGGATGGTGCTGTGAGCTCCCCAGGATGAGAGCTGCCCAACCCACTGCTCTGCTCCAAGAGCCTGCACTCCCATAAACTAATGTCCTGAGGGTTTTAATTTCCTCTGCAATGAGTAACTAATAATCTTTACAATTTTTTTGTATGCATCAGTGAGCTGGGAGTGGACACCAAAGGTGGTGTATTCTGCTTGCTGTCTACCAGCTTTCTATGTTGCTGTTTCATGTTCCTTTTCTATAAATTTTCTATAAATAAGCTATCCTGTAGACACTTCAGAGCTCTATGGCTTCACGAGAAGTAAAACAACGTTGATCGCTCCCTTGCTGCTGTTTTTCAAAGGGGAACGAACAGTCTCTCTCCAGCAAGTTCAAACTCCTGGAGGAAGAAATGTGCAAAGATGAAATCTCTCTGCTAAAGGAGCAAAAAAGTCAGTGTGTCCTTAACTTGTCTCCGTTTAGTGAAGTATTTAATCACATGCCTAATGTCTAAACGTGTGTCGTTAGCCCTGCTGACTTCAGTGAGGTTTAGCACATGCACTAAGGACGTGCAATGTGCTTTGCTGGATCAGAACAGGCTAGCAAACAACTACCAAGAACTTGAATTGTATGCAGCATGCACACAGAAGCCTAGAAAAACTCTGGAAAATTGGTTTGCATGGTCTTTTCCAGTCTGTCATTCTGCAAAAGGCAGATGTATGGTTTTTTGACTGCAGTTGTCAGGGTTTTTTGGATTTGGGTGATTAAATAAATGGGTTAAGTCAACATTTTCAGCCAAATTACTGTGTGAATGACTCAGCTCAATGCCAGCTGGCTGGACTTGTTTAGGTTTGCCAGCTGCAAGCTGGACTTGTTTGAACCTTTGAGTCTGAACACTGCTAGGTTCCCACTGAGCTAATAACCTATGTTACTGTGATACCAATGCAATCTCCTTTCTGGGCAGAGGAAGAGGAGCGCTCTGCATCTGTTCAAAACAAAGACTTTGTGCTTCGTCTTTGGCAATGCTGTTCCTCTCTGAATTTCACAAGCTGCTCTAGGATGTGCAGACCAGAGCTAAGCTTATGCTGCTGTGAATCAGGGGCTTGCTCTGAAGTTGCTGCTGGTGGGCTTCTCATCTGGCTGCTTGGGTTTGACTGCTGCTGAACAGCTTTTCTGCTCTATACAACTGAGTTTTACATGCGGCTTATGTTTGCAGTACAGCTAAACCTTTCCTTAAGCTTCTTATTCCCCAGGTTAAAGATGCACATGAATGTTTGTGAAGCATGAGGGAGGCTGGATGTTACATCTAGTAATTAAAGTGGAAGCTTTAAAGGCTTATAAGAAATCAAACTGAATGCAGGTAGGGTATGTGGAAGTATTCATCTATTTCTGTCTAGAGAAGTGTGTGTGCATGTTTCTCCATGCAGTACACAGATCATCTCTGATACCATGTTTAGACTTTAAATATACTGTAGGTATGGAGGAGCATAGGATGTCTGTAGTGACTTAATTTAAGCACTGTTCACTTCTCTGTGCTTTTTACCAGTTAAAGATGCTTCTGTTTTCTTTTGAAATTTCTGGTTGGTGCTCTTACTCAGGCACAGATGTGTCTCATCATATCTATACATATGCTGCACAGTTCCCCAACACATGTATGTACCTATAATATAGCACTTGCCTGTATCAGTAAATATTGGTGTGCATGTAGATACATACATGTAATGCTGTAAAGTTGGTATTCAGCTATTAGGGAGCACAACCATAGGGATACCACTGACAACCAAAGAGATTCTGGTTTTAGACATCACACCTTGTGGAGAGAGCCTCTTCTTCCACCTGATCCTCAGTTCTTAGCAAATGTGATTAGCTGTATTTCTCACTACATCCTCACTTGAAAGGTAAATAGGTTTCTAAGGATCAGCAGTTCCTCAACTTAAAGGCTCCCTAAAAGCAGCAGTTATTTAAATCATCATCAATAAATGAGTGACTGAAATGAAGTTTTAGGAGATGGGCTCAGGGAGACAGGCTGGTTCTTGTGGCACACACTTTTTCCTTGCAGGTGGAAGAAGTAAGAAATGCAAATGGAAAGGAACTCACAAGTTTCCCCTACCTGAATATGAGTGCTGCAGCTAGGAAAGATAAAGACCCTTACCCAGAGCAGTGTGCCTGGCTGGGAGCTAGTCTCTGCAACATGTCTGAAGCTGCAGCCCTCTTGAACTGCAGCTAGAAACCTTGCAGCAATGCAACATGCTTCTGTCCCTGCGGGACTGGCAGGAAGTCTTTGGAAATCAGCACTCCCCAAATTAAAATAACTCATTTGCTTGTGCCATGCCCACCGGCTGGGGAGGTGTCCTCAGACTGTGGGACCTGTTGAGCCACACTGGTACCTTAGAAGTGCACGGATGCACCCTACAGGAAATTTAACCTGGCATCCCACACAATTTGGCTGAATAAAGTGATCTCTGCCCTTTCCATACTTATTTATATTTTTAGTTGACTGCATAATCCGCCCCTCTAGAAAGTCCCTTCAGGAGGTCACACAGCTGAAATAATAGCTAATGAATTTTTAAAAATGATTTGGGAATTATTAAGCACTTTCTTCTTCCTTTCCTTCCCTCCCCTCAGTCCCTCTTTGGCAAACACTCCTGGGTTATTCCACTGGAGCGCTTTTCATTCCAGGGCAGGGCATGCTGCAAAAGCATCTTGATGTGTATGAAGGAAGGACCTACGCTCATCTCCAAGTGTTTGCATGCTGCCCCAAAGTAGGTAGGGCTGGAATAAGAAAGCTGGCTGAAGAGTGCCATGTCACAGCAGCTCCAGAGACTGAGGAGAACTGTTGGCACTGCTTTTCCTTCCAGAGATGTCCCTATTCTGCTCCCATCACCTCACTTGGTTGTTTCATCTCTGGTTATGGAATGGTCTTAAATCCAGGGGATGGGGCTCTTGGACTTCTCTAGTATTAAACCATCCAAACTATTTCCATCTATGCTCCATTAATGAAAGGAGCTGAGTTTATTCCTTTCAGTGGAGCTGTACCTGGTTACACAAGCTAGGTTCTGACTGCAGAAATTGGTGGTTTGTATCTGTTCTGGGGGAATCTGCCCTCCTTTTCCATGTCTGCAAAGATCCTCCCATGTGCATGGGCTGTGAATGAGATGCTTGGCTTTTGGGGGCTCACTGGCTGGCCAGGGGATCACCTCTGATGAGACCCAGTCACGTCATCTTGTTGGCTGAGGATTGCTCCTAGGCACAAGAGAGCCAAGGGAATGCCTGTGGGCTGCCTTTCCAGGAAAGGGGGCTGTGGTCTAGTCCAGGGACCAGAAATGTCTGTGGAGACGGCCTGGGCTACTGCAGTAGCAGGACATGTAAGGGCTGCTCTGAACCAGCTTGTGTCTTCTCCCGGACTTCCAACTGTGTACTTCAAACCTGAAAATGTTGCTTTATCCAGGACTTAAGACCAACTTATGTTGGTCTTGTATATTATGGATTAAAGTTTTTCCAAGAGATTCAAAGAGCAACTAAATGATAAAGGCTCTTGGACACGAGCGTAGGCTGGTGTTCTCAGAAGGATCAGGGAAATCTAGTGCCCTTCAAAACAAAACAAAAAAATCTCAGATCTGGAGGGGCCCTAAATCTCTTTGGCCTCACCTCTCAGCTCCAGTCTGTTCATCAGACCCTCTCACTTCCCTAATAACAGATCAGAGGAGGGTAGTCTTGGCTGTTTGAAGGCCAAGTTCAGCGTGATGCTCTTGTGTGGGGAGTGAGTATGCACACACAGTGAAGGTGAAATCATTTTATGGTTCAGCTCAATGGTGTTTGACCATGTTAGTTCTTTCCTTTGATTGCCTCCAAAACAGTTTGGCTGCCTGCTGGGTGGGGAACTGCAAAACCATCTGAGTGAATTTTGAGCTACCTCAGGTTCAGTAGCAGGTGAGAGCTGGGGATCCCTGGCTGCAGGTGGGGATCTGAGCATCTACTGCTCCTGTGGGAGAGCTGGTGGGGGCTTCAGCTCAACTTTGAGTTAAGGTTGGAACCAGGGTGGGAGAGAAGGTAGGGAAACCTTCCAAGTACCCTACAGCCAATCTCTGGGAACCCTGTTTACATCTTTTCTCCTTCCCTGTTTTTTGTACCCCTGGAGGATGTGCAGGTGTGAAAAGAGTGTTGCTGGCTCCTGGGAGTCTTTCTGCCTCCAGCCTGTGTGTTTCTTGACCCTGATGCTCATGTCAGGTCTGGCTGCTCCCCCTTCATCCCAGTTATTGTGCCTGCAACATCCATGTGATGCAGTGCTCTGTTGTCTGCACAGCAAAGCGGAGATCCCCACTGGGACCAGGCATGATGCCTGGCCAGTCTCAGCCTCCCTTTGTGATAAACCCCAGCCCAAGCTGCTCATTCTGCCTGTTGCCTCTTCCTCAGACTCCAAGGCCCTTTGCTTCCTCTGCTGTCATTCTCCTGGGCTCCTTCTCCTGGTCTGCTCCTCCTTTTTCCCCCTCAACTCCCTTCGCTCCCTCTGTGCTTTGCTCCATCATTTGCCTTTGCCAAGATGAAAGGACAGAAGATGATCCTAGCTCTTGGTTTAGATTCCCCCAGCTTTGTGTTGTGCCTTCTTCCGGTTCTGGGCTCCTTGCTGTCTGTCAGGCTCAACTCAATACCAGCAACTGATAGGGAGATGTGTGTGAGCACATGTGCTCCTGGCGGCTCTCTGTAGTCTCACTGATTGCACTTCTTAAGGCTCCTCCTTGCACAAAGCTTCAAAAGCAACATTGATTTCTCCCATGTAATCAGTGTGGGTTTGTCCTGCCTCCGAGGAAGCTGATGCTTAAATCCTCTTTACTTCCCAGGGGCTCCCTCCCACCACCAGGCATCATCTGTTACAGTTACACTGCAAAAAGGGGCCATCCTACTTCCCAGGAGGGGCTGTGGCATGGAGGAGAATCCTACAGTTTCATGTCTGTCTGTAGCAAGCAAATACCAGTGTGTTAGGATCTACAGCAAAGGGGGAAAAGAGGTGAAAGTACAGAAACACATATTTGAAAATGGCTATCATTTGGGAACACTGCTGGCTCATAGCATCTGTAATGCAAAAATCTTGATGTCTTCTGCTTCCCTTTCTGCACCAGAAACCTCATGTTGCCATGTCTAACCCTACTTTATGGGTATTTTCTTAAAGCCCCATGTATCTTTTAAAATGTTATTAACAGAGCACGTCATGTCTTAATTAATGTACTATTTTTAATAAGGTATGGTTTTAGTCTTCAGACTTTAGGTGGAAAAGGTTGAACGCATAATCTCTGAAGAGTTCAAAACTAGCAAAAAGAACTTGAAGTACGGTCTCTAAAATCCTGTCTCATTTCACGTTTGATGCAGGGGGCTGGCAACTCCCTGGGAATCAGGAGGAACCAGGGACACAGGCTGTTCAAAGCTGCAGAAACACAAGAGGGCTTTCACAGCAAGGTGGAGAGAAATGCTGCAGGTATCAGCATGATTTTTGACGAAGAAATTCAGTCTTGCATTCAACAGTGGTTATCACTTCTGTACAAAATGCGGGGGTGGGGGTGAGGTTGCATCCCTGATGTAGGAAGCCGGGGGAGAAAATTAGTCCAAGAGGTGTTTAGGTCTGAATTATCATCCAGCAAGACCATGCAGGCAGTTCTGTCTTTGCCCTGAGTTTTGCATCTGTGTTCTGACCATAATGGTGATTTTTTTTTTTTTAAATGCATCCCCATCTCCACACAATCTCTGGTGGCTGTGAGCCACAGCACTGCTGATTTAAAGCATGCCTAAATATTTAAGGAAATTCTGATATATACTGTAAATGTTTGCTCATCAGTTTTCCTTTTAATCATTGCAACTGTTGGGACCCTAAAGCCCCCCTGGCTTCCCCCAGTCACTTTGCATGGCTTTTTAGCGATTCTGCTTTAACTGGAGACCTCTGGATGGCTCTGGCCCAAGTGAACTCCTCAAGATCCTTGTGCAGTATTCTCCTGGTGGTACCCTGAGATCAGCAGATGCTGGCCTTTCTCTCAACTCCCACTCAGTGCCTCAAATCCCAAGGAAAGCTCTCCTTCCGCTGCTACACCCTGTGCTTTGAAGACAAAAATTATTCAACAAGATCTTGGGGGTTTGTATGGTTCAGCTGCCTTCAAAAATTCACAGGGGTTTCCAAAGCTGAGATAAGGACACCTCCATGCACAGCCTGCTCTGTGTCTTCAGTGCCAGTCCTCTCCAGAGCTTTGTCAACACTGATGCATGCATACCCTGCCTGCATAGTAAGACTTGCCTGCCTGCGGTAGTGAACGCTCCTGTCTAACTGTATGCGATGCCTGTTTGCAATTATGCACTAAGCTCTTCCTGAGTTACGCAGCTGAGATGTCCTTTGCCTTCAGCCTGGTGCTTCTAGCTCCCAAAAAGCAGCAACCAAACAGCCTGTGGGTAAATAATTTGGGACTATGATGGATATGTCAAGTCCATGCAACTCCGAGGAGAGCCTGGATGCAAACAGCTCTCCCGCACAAAGTGGGTGCTGGTGCCTGTTGAACCAGAATCTAACTATTGACTTCAGCGGGAGCAGGGTTTGAGCTGTATTTTCATTTTTTTTCATTGTGCCGTGGCTGTGCAGCCTCCCTCCACTTGTTTGGAAAGTTGTTGCTCACATTGTGCTGCCTAGAGCAGTTCCCGGAGAGCAGCACAGCCTGCGCTCTATGCTCTCTTCATTATCTGCTCTGTTAATGCATGCGCCTACCTCTGCCTTTCATGTCTGCTGCTTTTTCTTTTTTCCCCTCTTTAGATCACTTGCTTTGGGTCACTTTTTTCTTGGTACTAACTCCACTGCAGCGTTTTCCAGACTTCTTGTTTTTCTGACTCTGGAGGGATGTTTTATTGTCATTTATTTGTTTTGCTGGCCAGAATACAAAAGGCTAAACAGTTTGGAGAACTTTATTCTGTATTTACTGCCAAGGTAGGTTTCTAAATCAACAGTAGGTTGTGTATTGGAGTGACTCACAGAGCTGCTTAACCTTTTTCCTTCCGTTTTGTCTCTCTCCAAATCTGAAGTGCACATCTGCAATTTAGATTGCTGAAATGAGAAGCTGTGAAATACATATAAATTGCTGTAGATAGGCTGCTCAGCCTGGCCCTGGTGCAGAGCTGGTTTCCATGTGGCAGTGGTTGGATCCTGCTGCGATGCAAAAAGAACCTAAAAATACAGGGTACTGAGAGGATGTTTTGTGCCATGGGGGGACAACTAGCAAGGGGGATGGGCTGGCCTGGAGGCATGGGGCTGGGCAGAGAGAAAACAGTCTGATTGCATGTGGATCCCTTCTCTACATGCACTGTTTGTAGGAAGGTCCTGTCTCACAGGGAGGTTACAAGGTGGGCAGGCAACAGGCATGCAAAGGAAAAGTATTAGCATTTGCTTTTCAGAGCGGAAACTAAGGCACCATCCATCCACCAAAATTGTATGGGCAAGCTGGGTCTGAATCAGGAGTAGGTTCAGCCTGGCTCCTTCATCCTTCATTTAGGGCACAGTGGAGATGAGTAGGATGGGCTATGGGTGCAAGGAGGGCAAAGCCTGCTGGCCCCAGCACACCAAATAGCATGCAGTAATGAAGGAAAAGAGCTGCTGTCCATACAATTAGCTCAGAGGCTCTGATATAAAGGACTGCCCCAACAAAGGACCTCAGCTGTCTGGCCAGAGCAAAGCCAGCCCCAACATACCATGGCACTTGGGGCACAGGCATGCATAACCCCAACCAAAAGCAGCAGTGCGAAATGGGCTGGAGGTGAACAGAGCAGATGGGAGCAAGTAAGGGGGCTCCTTCATCAACTACCATCTCTGCAGAGGCTCCCAATTTGCTGTCCTGTAAAACACCCCATTTCCTAGCAGCCAAGTGTATAGTTACAGAACCCCCTCCCCTTTTCCCTAGCAGCAAGGCAGGGGTGAGACATCTCCACTCCCAAACTGCAACCAAAACCCCACATTTCTTCTATTCAGCAGCTCTTGGTGATTGTCTTCTAAGAAATTTATGGAACAGCCATATTTTGGGTTTTGTCCCTCTCATCTCCCTAACCAGATATCTTGATTATGGTCCTGAAATCTCTCCTGTGCTGTTTTCAGGTGTCTCGGCTTAAAATGCAGCTTTTGAGCAGGGGCTGCTGAGCAGACTGGTTCTGCTGGGACGCAGCTGGGTCCAGCCCGGTGCTGAGGTGTTGCAGTGCATAGAGCCCTGTGGGTACAGCAACTCGGCGGGGCTCAGCTTGTTAGTGTGCACCAATCTTTACATTTTAAAGGAGTTCAGTCCCTCAGTGAAGGGTAGGTGCGTTCTGGCAGGCCTGCGGGTACCAGCAGCTGGGAGTGATGCTCACTGCATCCCGTGCCTGCACAGTGTTTGAGCTGCTTGGTAGGAATGGGCTGCATCCCGGCAGGGGTTTGTCACACTGGTACAACCTGATCCATTTACTTGCTATTGCATATTACAAGTTGTGATGTCAAAAAATATTGCTTTTTCAGGGTGCAACCTGTGGCTCCTGGCTGTCAACCCACAATGTTTTCTGCAGTCATGTACAAGGTATCTGCATCTGCCATGCTGCAGGGTGGCATGCCATGGTTGCAGGATTAGGGCCTCACAGCAAGGAGGCCTGGGAGGCTTGAGAGAAGTTTTTCTTGTGTTTAGACCACAAATTACCTTGCTCTTGAAGCCTGCCAATTCTATGAGGCTTTCACTAATGAAAGGACTGCACTGCATGATGCGCTTGGAGTAGTCTTTTAAATTTTTGGGTGTTTATTGAAGTAGCTGTCGATAAAGGAATGGAGTAAACCTGTACTTGTTTTGTTTGGAGCTAATCTAAAATGTCTTATTAAGATGAGGACAGTACAGCTTTAATCATACACATAGAAAAACACACCAGAGAAAGTAATGAGATTCTTTTAAAAAAACAGTTTTTTGATATAGAAATAGTATGTTGACAACTGCCTGAGCATCAGCTGGTTGATGTGCATGAAAAACATTATTTCCAAGAATCTGAGCTACAGCACTTGCAGTGTAGCTTGTCTGTGCCTGCTGCACAGATCTGCCAAATGCTGTTGATCAGAAACTGCTGTGCAGTGTCAGTGAATACTGCTCAGAGCATCCCCCTTCCAAGGCAAAATGTTTCACCTTGAATTACTTGGCTGGCAAAGCAGCAGGCAGCTGTGACTACAATGTGGTGGAAGCGCTTCTGATGCTATTTGGCATTCTGACCCTAAATTAAATAGCCTAGGAGACTGTCCTGATGATCACTGCTATGGGATGTGCTTGGTGCAAAATTCAGGTCTTCCTTGCTTTGTGCAGTGAGGCAGCTCCTGGCTGCTCCCAGCTATGCCTCATGCTCCCTGTTAGACATTTGTGAGATATGCCCCTTGGATGCAACCTCAAACCCACCTTACTCTTTAATATAGTGTATCCTGCCCTCTAGTGCCAGCAGATACTTAGTCAGCAAGAGCCCAGGAGCAAGCTGCGCTGTGCTCCTGTGACTTTCCACCTTGTTCATCAAACAGATGTCTCTGAGCCTGGGAAACTGCTAATTATGGGGCTGCTAGGATACGGAGAGCTGCTAAATATGTTTGTGCATGATCGGGATGTTTGTGCAACAGTTTGGGGACTGGGTACCTCAAAATGGCTTTGGAGCAAGCACGGCCCCTTGGAAGTATCTTTTGGAGATGTTTTCAAGGAAAATGAGCTTTATAATGGAAACAAGAACACATGTGGCAGGATATGTGAAAGAAGGCTTTGAAGGTCGGAAGATTGTTTCACCGATGAGCTTAAAAATAAATCTTGAAACCTGGGGAGTGCTTGGCTGTCATGTAGGTGACAGATAGAGCAGGGATAACACCTGGGAACATGTCTCTTCTCCTAAAGAAAAGGAAGAAAAACTTTGTGTTTCTGTTTAAAAAGAAATCTGAAAGCCTTTCATTTCATTACCCGCTCTGCTGGGAGGGGAGCAGAGGTTTCCCCCATCCGTTGCCTGGGACTCGCAGGAATGCTCCCAGTGGGTATCTGCTGCGAGCTGGGCACAGCCCACCAGTGCTCCTCGAAACTCCTCCATGCTCATCACATCTCTCTCCCTCCTCCTGATGTGTCCCTTCCCTTCTGCTATTTTTAAGACCCCACCAGGCAAAAGCTTCAAGATTTGCAAAGCAAGGGCACAGGCTGGGGTGGGTTGGTCCTGGCTGCAGAGCTGTGCATGCCTCCAGCCAGGCAGGATTCGACCCACTGGGGTTTTTGCACAATTTCCTGGGTTATTTCAAGCTGTTGGGAAGGTCCAGCCACGGGAGTGCTGCAGGGGCCATGAATGGGAGGGGCGGGCTGCCTTGTTATACGCAAGCGAGGCTGCAGAAAACGGAAAAACAGAGTTTTGTATAAACTACTCTCTTCCTCTCCTGTCCCCTCATCTTGGATCAGAGATGCTGGAGATTGGGGAGAGGGGGGGAAAAAACCCCAACACCAAACACAAACTCTGAGAGGTCACCCATAGTTTTCCTCTGATGCACAGTGGAGTGTGAGTGCTGGCATAGCTGTTAGGGTGGGTTTATTTCTTTAAGGTGTCTCCCAGAGGGAGGATCAGCAAAATGCAATGTGGCAGCTATGGTAACTCCTCTTGGCTTTCAGCACAGCCGTTGCTGATCACACAACTTGCTAGTGAAGAAGGTACAGCTGTCCAGGCCTTGGCAGGGATCCCCACCCTCTGCTTGCTGCCAAATGCTGTTTTTCTTTTTTTTAAATTAGTTTCCTAAGAAAATGAAAATGGGAGGAATGGCCTCATATGCCTCTCAGCCCCATCTGATGCCTCCTGGACCTGCCGGGGTAAAGCCTGATGGTGCTACATCCCTACATGGTGCTGGGATGTTGTCAGCCAGGGGGATGGAGAGCCCAAATTCGAGGGCTCCTGTCCTGCTGTGGGATGCTGGGGCTGGAGGGGGGGACCAGGGTTAAAGGCTGGGGTCCCAGCAGTGCATGCTCAGGGCTGAGCACTTGGGCTGGAGCTGTGCTCAGGGCTGGTTTGTCTTTCCTGGTGTCGGCATCCCCATGCCCTGGCTGGCTCACATGCACACCTGCAAGTGAACCAGCTGGAAGCGGTGAGCTTGCTTGGGGGCAAAAGCCCTGCTGTGTGTTTGTGCCACTGGGCCAAAAACTTTCCTGAGTCACGTCCCACGGATTGTGCCATAGCTGCAGAGCTGCAGGTGCCTCACTGACCATGTTTGCACCTATGAAGCACAACAGAGCAACTCAAAACTCACCTGTGCCCCATATAGTCACAGCAACCAAATCCCCTGCAAAGCTTTAGGCATTGAGTCCTGGCCTGGGCTCCCTGCAAGAGGTCCAGGAAGCTTTCCTCTCCTCCTCTCCCTCTTTGCATCCACCATGGCAGTGTTGGTCCTTGCCTCCCGAAGCACATTTGAGCTATGCTGGCCTTGTCCCATGAAAAAGGACTGTACCCAGCTCCAGGACATGATCGACACCACCCCATCCCCAGGAGCCTGCCCTGTGCTTGCTGCCTGCACTGCTGCAGGACTGCTGCACCGGGGGCTCCTGCCAGCCCCAAGGGACAAGTCAGTTGTGCCAACAGCACAGGCAAACACTCTTTGCATGGGGAGGGTGCGGTTTGGAGGACCTTTTTAAGATGAGCTTGTACTGGGGTTGCCCAGCATAGGGTGCTGCAGCTTGCACAGACAAGCTGCGTATTGGTATGCAATGGGAAAGCTTGCATGGAATTGCTCCCCTGGGGTTCTCCAAGCTTCTTTGTCAGGCTGGGTTTGCTGGTGTGACACGGCAGAAATGACAGAAAAGCCCCTCATTTTGAAATATTTTGCCTGTGTGTGCAATTTTAAGGATGTGCCAGAAATAAAGAAGAGCTGAAGGGCAGAGCAATCAGTGCAATGGATGAGTAACTCAAGGGGGGACCCTATGGATTTCCTATCTAGAAAGAGGTTTTTTATGTTAAAATAATGCAAATGTTGCCAGAGCTGTGTGAGAACTTGTGTAGTAGTGTTTAAATGAAAGATTAAGAGCGGCTGGCACTGGGGAACAAAAACACATTGCAACTGATTTGCATGGCTGGTGAAATTATGACATTAGGAAATAGTGCCGAACATGCTATAAACAGGAGGTTTATTTTCTGTAGGAGCAGGGATGAGTGGGCAGATCTAAAATATACTCAGGACTTGTACACATACCTGCTCAGGCATTATGTGGTACTTCTAAAAACCTTTCTAATGACAGCAGAAAATGGACCAATATTGATATATTTGAGAACGATAAACCAATATCAAAAAAGGGAAATATATTTGAAGACTGTCGCTTTTTAAGCCAGGTATTTCTCTTTCATTCTGACATAATTCACAGCTAAGAAATAGCTCCAATCTTCAAAGCCATGTCTGTTTCCCTTCAGCTCCTCAACCACTTTAAAATATTTACCTTTTGCCACCCACTGAGAGTGAAAGTATTGCCTGATTTACAAAATAACACGCTGACTTTCAATAGGATTGAGTTAAATCTGAAAATTTTACTTTTAAGTGCTGCTATTTTGTAAATCAGGCAATACTTCCACTCTCAGTGGGTGGCAAGGGAGTTCAGAACCCAGTGCTCTGAACCACCTCTCTGCACCAAAACCCAAGTGCAAGCTCACAACTTCTTTACGGAGAAGGTAGTGAGAAAGCAGACGCTCAGCTGCGCGGCAGCTCCCCTCCAACAGCAAACATTTCAGACCCATACAGTATAAAAGAGAGATTATTTAGTGCTGGTAATAACAGGAATCTATTAAAGAGGCCTTCTCGTGGCAAAGGATGAAAAACCTTTTGCAAAATATCTGGTTGTTCAGTGCATAAAACCCCACCGAGCTGGATGAGAGCTTTGAACGTGGAGATTGCGGTGTTGTGCCTGAAGCATCACGCTTGCAATTAGAGACAGCAAAAAGGGCTTGGTAATATTAGAAATTTCCTGAGCTCATCAGGCAGAACTATAAATTTCTTTAACAGATGCAGAATCGCCATCTTTTCTAATGTGTAAAAATACATATTAATATGTTGTATGCATAGATTTTTTTAAGACAATATTATCTCATCTGGCCTGCTTTTATCATGTAGTTTTATGCCCCAGTATCTTACTGGGAATTTTCCATGGTGGTGATTCCCTGGTACTCCCAGAGGCACTGCCATAGCCAAAGACTTTCTGGTTCCATGCAGATACTCTTGCATGGGCTCAATTCCTGCCACCCAACCCATGCTGTGGCACCCACTGATGTCTGGTGTGCCACAGCCTGCTGGGCAAGCTTGCCTGTACATTTGGGGGAAGAAAGACTTAAGCTCACAAGAATTAGCAAAAGGTGCCTGTGGGATGCAGTGTGTACGTGGCATGGAGGTGATGCTGGGCATCCCGGTGGGAAGCATGCAAGAGGGATAAGGAGACAGATGCTTGGTTTTGACACACTAAAAAGCTATTTTCTCCATCCTAACTCCTTTGATTGACAGTCTGACTGTGCCCAAGATGCTTTTCTCCTAGGAGCCCTGCTGTGCCCATAGCAATGCTCTTACGAGGGTGTATCACTCACATCCAACAATGTGCTCCTGGGGAGGACGACACCCTGCTCTGCCCCTGCGCTCAGGGTGGGTGGCATCGCCAAGCACCCATGGATGCTGGGGCTCCTCCCAGGCTGTGCCACGTGTGCAACTCAGCCTGCAGCACCGTTTTCCTCCACTGTTTTTACTCTGAACGCCCAAGTAGGAGCCTATAGCTTTTTCTTAAATGGGCAGCACTTATTTAAGTGCTATTATACATATGTTGCCGTTGGCAGAGGCGTGCGGCAGGTGTAGTGGGATGGGGCTGTTTAGGTGTCGAAAGGAACATGGTGAAATGCAGAGGACCAGCAACAAAACACTGTTTCTGCATTTCACCGCTTTCCTTTCGACAATGAAATGCCGTTTCATTGCTTCTCTGTCCTGAGCACGTTCAGGGTGGGGTTTTTGTGCTGCGGGGTGAGCACACTCCTGACAGTATCTGTGGGGTATTGGGGTGCCACAGTGCTCCCCCAGCATGCTTTCTGCAGAGGGATTAAAGTCCTCTCTTGTTCTTAAATAAAGATAAACCGCCCTGTTACCAATGGCAAATTGTATGCTGGGAAGAATATGACTGTTTGTCTTCCTCCTGAGTCTGCCCTTATTTTTTGGTTTTTGGTTAGTTTTTTTTCTGACATCCTAATGATTTTCTGAGCTTCCTCTCCTGGCCAGAAATTTCTTCTAACAAGCCATATTACTCGGTGAGATTTCATCACGGTGTGCATGAAATTTGCCATAAATGTCAGTCTTAAATGTGCATGTTTGTGGCTGTGCGAGATCCCTCTGGCACATTAATTTTATTAAGGAGCTCGGTGTTGGGGACACTGGATGTGGATGCGTTGGGGAATCCCCCAGCCATGGAAAATGCTGCTTTCTATGTGAAAGCCTCTCCCTGGCTCCATCCCACCCTACCAAATTTTCCAAGCTGGATCAGCTGATTTTTTTTTTAACAGGAGCCTCAGTACCACCGTGATCCCCCCCGCATCTCTCTTAGCTGAGCAATTAGGTTTATTTACATTTAAGCACAAACATATGATTTTTAAAGGAGGTCCGACAGCTTAAAACAAAGGTATAATCACATAAATTACTGCATGAGGATTTTTGGCGGCTAAATTCATCCAAAACCTAATTTATACATTTTAAAGCATGCATTTGGCAGGTCTAATATCTCTTAAGGAAATGGTAAAGCTTCTTCTTGGGGGTGACAGTTAACAAGGCAAAACTATCTTATTAGGAATTCAATTGAAGCTAGTACAGGCTTACTGGACCTCTTCCAGTAAATATATATCAAGCTGAACCAGTAGACATTGGTCTCTTCCTCCCCCCCTTCCCCTTTTTTTCTGTTTTCCAAGCTATGGTTAAAAGATGGAAAGGAGAAGATGGGAGGAAGAGGAGGGACTACAGCTCACTTCCAGCTCACCGTACAGTGCAGGGCACAAGGGTTATTTTCTTTTTGATGTCTGATCACTTTTACAAGCTGTGTGAGACTGTGTTTGCCTAACTCTCATTCCTTGCCAAAATGCAGAAGCCAAAAAAAGTCCCGAATCAGGTGAAGACTCACAAATGAAGCCCCTAGGAGGGGTCTGGGGGTGCCCAGCTGCCCCCTGCCCGGGGAGACCCTGGCCCGGTGGAGGCGCAGGCAGCCCTGCCTGCAGGCAGGATGAAAGCCTGTGCACTGACAAACACCCACTGGCTGCTGGTTTGGGAAAACGTCCATGCTGCCTTTCCTGGGTTCAGTTCGGAGGATTAGATCAAAACACCCTTTCCACCCAAAATGCTCAGACCTTAGGGAGGACTGTCTGGCGAGATCAGGGGTCTAATGGCCTCTTTGAAACCCTCTGTTGGCAATAGGCTTAACAGTTGTTGTAGCTTATTTAACATTTTTATGGGAGTAGCACCAAAAGCCTCCCTGTCCCATTTACACCCTCTTCCAGCAAGGTCCTCCTGTCTCCAGGTTCCTGATGCTGCTTCCCATGATGTGACGGCTCATTTTTGGAAGAGAAAGGCTGATTTTTTTTTTCTTCCCTTTCCAAGGGAAAACCCTCCTGACTGCTAAATGCTGAAAGCCTCGGACTCTAAGCGTGACAGATAGTGAAAAAAGTTCAAAGGGACATCCTCTATTTTACCAGTCAACGGCCCAAAGAAAGCCCTGCTTTAAAGCAGGAGGAGAAGCACATCCCAAAGAGCTACCAGAGCCCCGATCCCCACCTTGCACGCCCATCCACATGCATGCAGAGAAAATAAAAGCGCTGGCCGTGCCGGGGAGGTTGAGCAGAACCTAACAAAGAGCCCAGCTGAGGGGGTGTTTGCTAGACAAGAGCCTCTTTGCTGCTTAAATGGCTCCCCTTGCTGGGGGAAGGACAAGGGCATTGCAAAAGCTGGCCCCGATGGTGGAGTTGCTGTGCCCCAGTGTGGGCTGGGTGGACTGGCTTGCCATGGGCCAGGTCTGGTGTGGAAGGGGTTAAAGGGACAGGTATGAGGGTAAAGGGCTGCCTTGCTTTGATTTATTGGCTGGCTAAGTTAATTTGTTATTTGTGTATGATTAGTTGTTGTTGCTGAGTGGTCATCTTCCACAACTACAAATCTAATTAAACGCTGGCGTGTCTAGAGTTTTTTTCCCTGGTAAATATTTCTACTGTTTTAATTCTTGAGAACTAATCATTAATTAGCACAAAGCTGCTAGTATCCAGCTGGAGGACTTCTTGTTTTTTCTCACAAATTTGCCTAAGAAGTAAATCATAAGCGATGGTGTATAGCACTCCCCAAGTCACTTAGAGCAACACACTGAGGTGTCTAATGTGATCGTCAGCTAGCAAGGAGCAGCAAGGTTGTTCAGAGCCAACTGAGGATCTGGCCCAGCATGTTTTTCATGGCAGAGCACTATTTTAATCAGCTTTTTTTCCCCTTTCTAATCTTCTGCGAATCCTGCAGCGGGGAGGGGGAGGGGTGAAGCTACCCAAAATGTGTGCTTTCCCCGACCAGCAGCTGTAATTCCCTGATTACATGTCAAGCTTGCTTTGTGCTTGGGGTTGTGGTGGCGTTCCCTTACATGTTCATGGCCTCATCAAACTATTCCTACGGCTCTACAGCAAGACATAAATTCTGGAGATTTCAGGCTTGGAGATTTCAAAGTCATGTTGAACCACATGGAAATGATTCTCAGAGCTACAGCTATAAAAATAATTATATTGCTAGGGGGGAAGAGTGACAAGAAATGTCCCCAAAAGAGATTTCAGTGGTGATTACAGGATATGTCCCGGCTCTGTAAGAGGCTGCTATGATCTAAAAGGCTAATTTATCACAGCTACCTATAACTCTGAAATATGCCCCAAAAAGCACTGAAGGAAGGAATGTGAAGCGAAGTTGCAAAGGAGAAGCGTTGCAGTCTTCCCCTTTGTTTTAATGAGGACGCTTTGTATGCTCTTAAAATTAGAGCTACTCTGCACAGATGACTGGTGTGAGGATGACTAATTTGGAGACAAATTAGGTATACTTAGCTGAAATGTATGCCTTGACTGTTCCCCTAAGGACCCTTCAATGCACATCTCTCCCGATAGGACTTTTACCACAGCCCTGGCTCCGGCAAATTAAGTAATAACATGCTTTTTGCCGCTCTTTAAGCAGTCCTTCGGTTTTGATCCAACATTTTCCCTCCACCATGCGTGTGTCTAACTCTTTATGATTGGTAATTAGTTTATATGCATCTAGCCTATGGCAGATTTGTCTTTTGCATGTCTCCTTCTCTGGAGCATTTTCCTTGCACCCTCTCTTTCAAAGGTCTCTGAGCCCGAGTGTTTTCTGGCTGACTGCAACGTATTTAGTGTCCACCGTGTAACAGATTTATTCTTTCCCAAGAAAAGACACAAACGTAAACAGAAGATCCAAAATGCATTTCGCTGGGCTTTTAAATGCACTAAGATGAAAACCCTCCGCTACAAGCCTATTAACGTAAATACCAAACTTTACAGTTCTTCCCCTCAAGGAAACATATTTACATTTTTCTAAGGATGCGTATAAAAAAAATAGGGCTTTTGGGACAAAAAGGGCTTAGTTCCAGTGTCACAACATCCCCAGTTAACTGTACTGCTCTCATAAACTATAGAATTAGGTGGTTCCCAGGGCCAGCAGAGATAACATCTGTTTGCTTCTTTAAGGACAAAATGAAATAGGATGCTAGCGTTTTATCCTGGAAACAGCCCTGGAAGTCTGAAGGGGCAAAAGTAAGAGGGCTGTGTATTACAAGCACGCATTGCATGCGGCATCCCCAGTACAAAAAAGATAGGAAAGGCGTTATTAGTGCCAGTGCCAGCCCAGGGGAGGCAAAAGGCTCATCCCAAGCCTTGCTGCAGCGAGTGGGAAGAAGGGCGTTGCTGGCAGACTGGTCTTACTGGGATGAGGGTTAGGGCTACATCGTCCTTTACACTTTGCTGATGCTCCTGACGTCCCAGTTGGACAGTATTTTTCCTACTGAATGGAATAACAGGAAACGTATTTTCTTTTCTCCTGAATTTTTTGCAGTTTAGAGCATCTTGAACATGTTGAAGGAAAAAGAGAAAGGTGGCTGCAAGGGAAGGGGCACAGGTGCTGGCTTTGAGGATGGGGAGATTTGGGAGTGGAAGTCTCAGCTTCACATGTCTGTCGAAACATCCTATTCTGCTAATTGAAGTGCAAAGCTGTGCCTGCTTCCCTTGAAACTACTGGAGTAAGTTGTCTGTAATTACACAGAGCAGACAGGAAAACCTCTCATGTCCAGAGGAGCGAGCAGCAGTGACCTGCGGGCATTCGCAAAGGCCAGGCGGCATTTTACCAGTTCCCAAGGCTCTGATTTTCTAATCAGAAAGCTCCTCTGATTTTCTTGCAGCCAAAGGGGAACGACCATTCCTCCAAGGAGAAAACCTTTCCTTGCCTATCTCTCCCCAAAACCCAGGGAAAAGGGAGGATGGCTGCGGCAATCCAGCCCAAACGGAGCTCACCCCTTCATGCTGACCAAACATTTGCAGTGCTCGCTACTCCTAGGAAAGGCAGGAGCTGAACCCAAATTTAGATAGCTTAAGGGTATTTTTTTTGCCATCGAGACTGCACAGGCTGCTCCCTTGTTATGCATAAAAACTCCTCTGGCCAGGACAGACCCATGCAGAAGTCCGTGACACGCCACCCAGCTAAGTTTGCCCATTTTAGAGGGTTTCTCAAGGATCTTGTCGTATTTTTTTTTTGCTGGCAGACGTAATTTTTGTCGCCATAAACGATAGAATTTGACACCGCACCGCACCAGGCCATTTGTCAACAGCGTTTTCAACAGTTCAACCGCATGCATGTGCATGCACACACAGGCACAAAAAGGAGAGGAAAGGGGAGAAAATCCGGGGGCTTGGAGAAAGGTGACCTTTTTCTATAGGGGATGCAAATGCAGAGCAAAAAGCCATCTCTAACCACCAGGCTGGAAGTCGGGTTATGGCAAAGACGCCAAATACCGATTCACTCCGAAGCAAACTGAAAACGCGTCGGGGTTTGGCTCTACGTCATGTTTTTTTGCGCAGTCTGAAATGTCGCTCGCAATTTCTTTTAGGTAGGAACAGTCTGAGCATCTATATCTAAAATCTGCCTCGTAGAAGCAATGCTAATTAAAAATCACAGTTGGTTGAATTACTAATATGGTTAAAAAAACCAGGTTTTGCTGCTAAAGTACTGTGTGATAGAGAGGAATGGTTGTATATTATATAACAGTTTTAAAAACATCATTGGCTAATGGCAGCACATCATTTGGGAAACAACAGAATAAATGCATTGTTCCGTCCCAGCACTTTACTATTCAGCCAATCTAAACTGCTGAAGAAATATGTGTTTGGGACAGTTTACATCTGTTTTTGACAAGAAGCCTGGGTTTTTGCATGTGTGTTTTTTTTTTTTAAATCTATTTGCTGCAGCTTTTTTAGCTAGATTAGCATGGGAAAAGGCACTTTGTTTTATAAACAGAAGGTTTATCCTTTTTAAAAGTGACTCGACTTTGGCTTTTTGCTGTTGAAATGAGTGCACACCATGCAAGAAATAGTAACACCAGCAATAGCCATAAAACCCACGACAGCAGCATTACCGGTTTAAACAAAACTAAACAACAAGGCAGCTTATGTGATGGATAGAGTAACCAATTTTTGAACAGCCTAACATTTTGGGGACTCCATAGAAGAGCGTGTGGAAACCCTAACTGCAGCACCAAAATGCAAACCATTTCAGCACGTGAGTAAAACATTTACTTGAAGTGGTTTCTAAAATGGTTTTAAGTCTGCATTTTACACCACTAGTAAGCCCTGGCTGAACACTTTTTGACTTTTTCAAAGTACTGTAGTTGCATCCTTTTTTTTTTTAAATGAGCTGTTTATTGCTGCTAAAACAAAGGTGTATTTGCCTCTTTAAAAAAAACTGGCCAATGGGCTGGGATAAACTTTCTTTTCATCTTTAAGAAGCTGATTCTCTGCATGATGAAATTATTTCATTTTACATCATGTGCGACATTACAAGGGGGGGGGGGGCAAATTTCCCTTTCGAATGTTTGCTGGGCGAAATGGGTTTGCGGGCTCTGCTTTATGTACTGAGCCCCAGACAGCGACCGGCCGTATGCAAACTCTGGCTGACACAACACAGAGCTGCTCTGCTTAATTAGCTTGAGATGAGGGTGTTATTAAGGGCTTTTTTTCCTCCTTTCTTACTGTTTATTCCTCCCTCCCCAAATATTACAAAGGCAACTTAAGAGGAAGTAGTTTTCTGCTAATGGAAAATGATGAGGAAGGGTTCAGTGATGAGAGTAAATAAGAAACTGCATCTAACACCAGCCTTTGCTTTACCAGCACTTTGAGGAAGGGAAACTGAACAAATAAGAAAATTTGGCAAAGTTTCTTCTGTCTTTGTTTGCTTTTTGTTGTGTGAGGGGGAAGGGGCACAGCCTGGTGTTGCAGCCGACATCTGCTGCTCGTTTCTTTTAAAAGAAACGCAACCTAGGGCAAATTCGTCACTGAACCCTGCTTGGGTCCTGCGGACCCCCCGGCCAGGAGAAGATGCGGCTGCCCTGGGACCGCTGGCTCTGCACTGGGCTTTTCGGGCACAGGCGCCCATGGAGTGGGGCAGCAGCTGTTTCAGATCCCCTTGTCAGCCTGTTGTACTGATTGCCTTTTCCTCTCCTGAAGCAGTGCTTTCTGGCAAATCTCATGCAGTGGTGGTTTCCCCCCCGAACCCTCATCAGCCAGCTCTCAACACCAGTCCCGTCTTGGCTCCTCCATCCCCACAGAGCAGAAGCATGCTGACTTGTTTTTTCAAAAATAGGGCATATCTCATTTTTGCCTGCCTGGAAGTTTCCTTTTTTTGAATTTTTGCAGGCGTGGGGGAGTGGGAGGGGGCTGGACACGTCTATGCTGCTCATCTCACCTCTGCGTTGGTGGCCCCAAACCCCTCACCTAGCAGCATCCCCACGCCCCACTAAGACATGCCACCTCTCCCCAGGCAGGACCGAGCCCAGCGGCAAAGCCGGGCTGGCAAAGGGAGCCGCAGGTACCAGCCGCAGGTACATCCTGCAGCCAGACAGACACAGAGCATCATCTGGGAGAAGAGAAATCGGTACCTACCCCTTCGGCAGCTGGGCTCGCCTGGCCCGGGCGGTGGCTAGTGGGAGGCCGACATGGACCACGCTCCCTCCATCCTCCATACAGAGAAGGCATAACTCAGCCTCTCATGAGCCACGTAACTGCAGCTCGTCATCTTACTGTCCATCTCGTCGCTCTGTAGCACCTGGTAGAGGAAGTCTATATACCGCGCCGCCAGCTTGAGGGTCTGGATTTTACTGAGTTTGTCAGAGGGCAAAGTGGGGATGATTTTCCTCAAGGCAGCAAAAGCTTCATTGAGAGACTGAGTCCTCTGCCTCTCTCTGACATTGGCCAGGATCCTCTGGCTCTGCAGTTCTTCATAAGATTGGGAGCTGGGACTGGACTTTTTCCCCCTCTTCCCTGGGTTAGGGCTGCCATCTTCGCTGGACTTCTTACTGTATCTTCTCTTCCTGCCAAATCTCTTTGGCTGCCTTTCCAGCTCCTCTTCACTGGTCCCCAAGCTATCCACAGGGGAAACAGGAGAACTGGAGCTTTCTTCCATGCTTTCTGCAAGAAGGGGAGGGGAAGAGACTTTCCCCCCCTTCTTATGTTATGTGAGTGTGTGTGCGTCTTAAATGTGCTTTAAATTCCTGAGACAGATCCTTTGGAAAAACAGGAGGGCTTTT
>VYZW01036889.1:12125-55181 GCA_013401315.1 Balaeniceps rex | reverse complement strand
GAGGGGTTTTTTTTTTTTTTTTTTTGCTGACCAAACGTTTTCCAGGTTGCTTGAAGGGCTCTTATTTCAAGGACCGGGGTTGTGCAAAAAAGTGAGGTCTTGGAGAGAGGAAGTTATTCTAACTTTTTGGAAACTTTAGCTGAGCTCAGTTGCTAAATAGTTGTCAGAAGTGAGGGAGGTGCGGGGCTCCCTTCTGATTGGCCGGCCAGGTCAGTGGGAGGAAAGCTTTTCCCCTGCTAAACTTTCACAGTTTTTTGTTACACTTAACTAAAATCTTGGGAATGCACCTCAAATAAAAGATAGCTGGCGACCACCCCCCGCCACCCCCCCACCCCCCATAGATGATGAATTTGCAGCACTCCTCCAGGGTAACCCTGCTGCCAGGATTTTTGGGGTGCTGGTCTGCTTGCTGAGTGCTTGCAGGCTGCCTCCCAGCCCATGCTGCCAAGGATCCTACTCCTATCTCCATGGCCAGGCTGCAGCGGTACCTCTCCTGAATTGGGGTGCAGGGTGTGCAAGCCCTTGCATGCCCAGGAAGGTGCCCCAATTTTTGCAAAATGGTGCGCTATTTTGCACCCCCTAGTGCTGGGGGTCTTGCAAACCCCCTGCTGGCCCTTTGTGAGCTGCCCCTCGCAGCACCCTGCTCCCCAAATGCCCTGCCCCGTGGAGATGGGGTGGGGACCTGCCTCCTGGTCCCACGGGGTGACTTCAGGGTGGCAGAAGTCCCCTGGGGCATGCTGAGCTGCAGGAAGGGTAGAGGTTTGGGGGCAGCCAGGGGAAGCCCCTTCAAGCCCCCTACTTGTCAGGGGCATGGAAAGACCCTCCTGGACTAACCCAGTGGAGCCCAAAATATGGATCATCTGGAAAGCAGCTAGTAGTTTGTAGAAAAATCCACGGGAAGTACCCTGGAGAGGCAATGCTGGCCACGCAGCCCATCTGCCTGCCATTTTTCTCCCCACTTTTTCCCCCCCCTGTTAAATACTAAATAGTACTTTTTGGGGAAGCAAGAGCCGAGGTAGGTAGGGTCTTTTCCTCCAGAATATCCTGCTGTGGAAATTGTGGTATCCCAGCACATAAAAATTGTGATAGCAGCTCCAGCATTTCTGATGTATCAAACAGAAGACGACGGATCTATTTTTCCTCTCCATCACACCAGGGAAAATGTGGGAAAACCCTGCTTGCTTCCGTGGAGCTAAGGCAGAGCAAAATCAGATTTGGACCTCTGATTTCAGTTACAGCCCAAATTGCAGGAACAGATGCATTCCTGAGCAGCAAAGATCATGTTTTCAATATGGAACAGGAAAATAAAACAATAATAGTAAAAATAAATAAGACAAAAGAAACTTGTAAAATGTAGATGTCGTATCAGAAGAATTAGTTTGGAGTAGATTTCTTTGCAAAGTTTTCCAGTAGGTATCAACACTCATTAATGGAAAAAATAATGTCTGGTTTGCTTGGAAAGTGTTCCTTGGTAGGAGAAGGAATTTTGGCTTGCCTGGGGCTGACTCCACTACTGGTAGGTAATGTTTATAGTGGAAAGACTTCCCCAGGCAGCCCCTGGGGAGAGCCTGTGTTTGCTTTCAAAAGGAAAGGTTTTCAGGTGCAGCACAGAAGTCGGAAAGCAAGGCAATTCTGCAAATAGATTTTTAATCCAATTTATGACCCCAGCGAGTCGGGTAGGATGGGTGCCTCTGCTGCTCACACCCCAAAGCCAGGTTTCCAGAAGGGCTCAGTGCGTGAGGCTGGGGCCACGGGTTGGCAACTGCTCTGACTCTGTGACCTGGAGGTCCACGAGTACCGGGGGCTGGGATGGTGTCTGCCAGTCCCACAGGCCTGAAGGCAGATACCACCCTCAGCTGAGTGAGGGCAAGTGACATTTATACTGGGGAAACCTGAGTAATGGCCCCTCGGCTGTCCCGCAAGCGAAATAAACTGCTGTTGATATTGGTGCTGATGTGAAACTGCATCTCGGAGGGCAAAACACCCCTCGTAAGGGGTATTTGGTTGTATTTCCAAGTATTAAGAGAAACCATCACTGAAGACTAGAGGGACACCTCCGCTCTCCAGCTGAACGAGCATGGTTTTCCCAGCAAACAGGTTCCCTGCTAACAGCACTGGCTCCTCCGTGTGCTCGCACCACATTTACAGTGGTGAGCTGCCGTGGATTTGCAGGGATGCGCAGAGCATGGGAGCACAGTTGGACTGCGGGGCCGAGCACCCAGTGTGTGCTGCCTGAAGATGCTATAGGTGCCTGCAAAAGGCTGCTTGGGGAGGGAGCAGGGCTGCATTTTGTTCTGTGTTTGAGAGCACCAGGAACAAGAAGAGCAGACTCGAGCTTGCGACAGCAAGTGGAGCTGCTCATTGCTGCCTCTCCTCCCCCCTGCCCATGCCGACATAATACTTATTCTGCATCTTCTTTTTGCACTGCCGTGACCACCAAAGGCAGAACTTGATTTCTGGGGGAGTTAGGTGTTTTCATGGGGTGGGGCTTGGTCCTTCCAGGGGTTGGGGACAGAGGGGTTTTGGGGATAAGCTGTGTGGCTGTATCTCAAAATGCCCAATTCTCAGCTGGCACAGGCTTTTTGCCTTTGTGATAACCACGGGCAGGGCCCATCCCATACAAGCACAACAGGAGACATGCAGCTCCTGGGCATAACATCGGAGTCATGGTGGAAAAAGGATGCAGCCATGTGGTGTAGTCCTGGTCCAGCCGAGCGGCTGCTGCTCCTCGTACTCTCAGCCGTGCCTCTCTGGGCTGTGTGGTGCAGAGCAGGAGCAGGCTCCCACAGCAGAGCAGCCCCTTGCTCCTCCACACGCCATTGCTATATTAAATAAATAAATGAACCACCCCAGCCTCCTGCCTGGCTTCGGCGAACAAGGCCAAAGGAGTGCTTGCATGACAAAGCGAGGCAGGATTTCTCCCTAAGCGGTCTGTTGCTGTGCGTAACCTCTAAATGTGCAAAGCTTTTTACTATCAGGCAGGCTTCATTAGGGGAAATTTATGGTGAAACTTGTCTGTGTCATAATTATGAAGTCTATAAGCTGGGCTCCAACGAGCATCGCTCCAGAGCTGCTGTGTATGTGTGTACTCTTTACAGCTGCCGAGTCCCCTAGCAGTACTTAGTGCCAGAGCTAAGTACAGTGTTGACAATACTGCAAATATCTTCCCTTGGAGCAGACCAAAGGCACAGTCTACGTGTGCACAGACCCGGGTGAAATGTGATCTGGCTCTCCTGAAGGAAGAGGGAGTTTGAGAGGTTTGTTGGGGAGCCACGTGGTACGAAGGTACCGCTGGCCAAGGAGGACGGGGTGGCTGCATCCTTCCTGCTGCCACAGCAGGGTGGGAAAGAGGTTATGAAATAAAAACTGCCATATAAAAAATAGTTTCGGTGAAAGTTTAATGCCCTGTTTAAATGTGACATCTACTATGATGCTGCTGCTTTTCCACTGCCATTACCAGGCTCCTAAAATTTCTAAATTAGAAGAAAACAATGAACACAGACCGGGCTTTGGGGACAGTGCTTATTCTCTGTAGGAATCCTGTGGTCCAATTGTCCCCCAGGCAGGGCTCAGCCAGCAAATCACCCTTCAGCCCCTCCGCTCTGCAGAGGAGAGCGTTTGGATTTCTGCCTCCTGCCACCGTTCCCTCTGCCCAAAGTAGGAAGCAGGGAAAGGTTGGGTGCCCTGGCAGTAAAGGTAATAGCATTTCAACACGCTCAGACTGTTCTTACAGCTCCTCTCTGTTGGGGGAGCTGCCAGGGACACAAATTTTTGGAGCAAACTGAAAGAAGAAAGATGTTGCTGTGCTTACTGCCGTCCTCCTCCTCACCGCCTACTGCTATAGAGAAAAGCATGATCTCTTCTTTCAGAAATTACCCTGTTGCAAATTGCATCCAGCATTGAATGGCCTCTACTGTAGCCAGGTGTAGTTAAGCTGATTTTTTTTTCCCCCCTTGCCTTCGGTGTGACTTAGGGGATAATTCCTTAATGCTTTTGTGCAGCAGCCACTAAATGCGATCTAGTGTGTGCATCTTCCATGTTCTTTCTTTGCAAAGGCAGTCATGTTTCGCCTTGCACTTCTGCTTTGTGGGCTTTGTTTCCTTATTCCTTGTGCTGCACTGCAGCAGTGGCCAGACGCGGCAGGCGGATGTTTCCCAAGGCATTCACCCTGCAATGACAAGTTTATAATCAAAAGCAAAGGAGCAGCGAGTGAGCAGCGCAGATAAGAGGCAGGAGGTAAGGAGAGCAAGGCTTTAGGGATAAGACAGTTGGAGCAGAGTACAGTTTCAAAGTAATTGGATACGCTAACATCGGAGTTTTGTGCAGGAATGTACATCTGTTTCTGAACAGTTACCAGCTGATGTGCCCGCTCTTCCTTTCTGCTTCTTCAGTCATAAACCCTCAGAGCAGCAGACACAAGCAAAGGAGAGGCTGACCCAGGGACAGCAAGTCCTTTTGCTTGCTAATCCTGCTACTAAGTGTAGTCAAGGCGTGCTTTTGATTTGGAAAGGCGCTGCTGGGGCAGCTGGGTGCACTGATGCCTGTCCCATGGGGAGCAAGGTGGCAGCTTTTCCCTGCACGTTGTTTGATGGCTCCATCTGGCTTCCTCAGCTTTGTGCTTGAGGAGGTGGGAAATACAGACCTTTTTAGGGAAGACTTTACAGGAGAATGACAGAAAAGAGAGAAGGGAAGGACTTAGAGATTTTTCCAGTGGACATCTCTTCCTCCTGAGAAAGCCCCGCAGGCCCTTCGTCCATCTCCTTTATAAAGCTGGCAGCTGCAACCAACCTTTGACCAAGCAACCTGTGAATTGCAAGGGCCATTTTTCCAGATCTTCCTTTATTTGCTGTGTATAACATCAGGACAAACTATCTGCAGTGTAATAATGATCAACGCAAATCATAATTAGTTTTCAAAAAATAAATACTATGGTGAGTCAGACTGTTAAAATGCACTGTAATTCATAGCTTTTCCACCCAAGGCCCGGATTTTGCAAAGGACTGGATCATGCCTTGGAGAAGAGAGGTGCATCTGAGTCCCACTAACATCCGTGGGATGTGGGCAGGTGTTTAAAGTTACATAAATGCTAAATACAGGCCTGAATTTCTGATCTGAATCCCCTCTGAAACAAGAAAAGAGATTTTCATTGTCTTCAACAGGTTTTGGATCAGGGTCTCATTCACTAAGCTGTTGGAGGACCAGTTCACATCTCCTGGTTGTGCAAGCTCCATTGTCGGTAGGACAAGGATAATGTAGACCAGACACGGTTCTGCCTCAAATGCTAGGTGCAGTGTCTCAGGTCTGATCGTTGATTGCTGGTGAGATTAGAAATCGGTGTAATTTGTCACGTTAGTAGCGCTGGGGAGGTAGCGTGTGTCCTGCTGCAGGAAGAAACCAAAAGGCAGTGGCATTGCAATTGTGGATTCTATTTTTAATGATAGTGCAAAGCAAAAAGAAGAACTGGCATTTGGAGGACTAAAAAGTAGTAGCTATCATGATTCCAAAAATAACATTTCTATTTTAGATCATTTACCCAAGGCCACCACTAATTGCAGATTGGAGCAGAATGTCTCCCTGGGAATCCACAGGAAAGACAGATATTTTTCCTCTTTTTAGAAGGTGAAATATTAATTGCAGCTGCAGCAGTAGTAAGTGTAGCTTAAAACCTGGACTAGGAAAAATGAAAATATTGTTTCATGAACTGGAAAATCAAAGCATGTGAAGTATTTTGTTCTCCTTGCCTTTTCCTCCCCCATCTCCAGCCACATTAAGCCGGGGAAGAAGCGCTTCCTACCAATGTCAAGGTGAATCCAAAACCAGCCTGGCTGTTCCAACAGCATTTGGGCACTGTTGGGAAGGGTCAGGCTTCTGTTCATTTTTTGGACAGCAACACACACTTCAAGGCAGGTATATTCAAAACAACATCAAGTTTGGCTTCCACTTTATAGCATTGCTTGACAGCTTCTCCAACCCCAGAAGACGGAGGACTGCTTCCACTGAGGAGCCAGGGCTTGTTCCTGAGATGAAACTTTGGTTGACTTTAGTAGTGCAAGTGCAGTCTGTGGTCTGGGAAGGATTTGGCCAGGCTGATGCTAGTGAGACTGACCTAATCGCCCATGGAGAGAGGGACTGTGCTTTCTGGGTCCCCATGGTGGATCCTCTGCCTGTGGATTACAAAACAGGTCTGCAGAAATTGATGGCCTCAGGTCAGTGCTTTGCTGTCGTCTTTAATCTGTGAAGCCCCAGAAACAATGTAAGGGTAGGCACTGATCCCATAAAGCAGATTTAAGGCTTGTAACTCACTTGTCTTAGCCGCCTTCCACAGCCACCTCTGAAGGGGACAGCAGGATCCCAGGGTAAAAACCGTTCCTGCTGGGTGCAGGTTGCCTTTGCAAACACCATGCTCCTTTGTCCATCTCTTGTTTTGGACCTAACCACTGACTGTAGTGGTGTTTTCCTGAGCACGGTAGTCTGTGGTGCAATTACTCTTTTTACACATCTTGAAGCCCATAGTTACTCTGAATTCACATGGCTGGAAAGCCCACCAAGAAAAAGTCCAAAGTACTGTTGCTTGTATTCCTCCATTTCATTACTTTTGAGGATTAATCAGGACCCTAGAGAGTTAAATCAGCCTTGTAGTTAACTATTTTGTCAGGTGAAAAGATAGCAACAAGGTACTGGAAAGCAAAGCCCCGGGCAATTATGCTGCTATTGATATAAATGGGTCCACATAATCTTTCTCAAAGCATATTACAAATCAGCTTTCCACATTTCCCCCAAATTAAATCACTTAGAAGGCTATGTCAGGTGGATGCGTGGCAGTGGTGACATGTCTCCTTGTTGCTGGCCAGAGAAATGCCTCCTAACTGTACAGACACAACCTGAAAAATTGGATGATGAGTGCAAAGGCAGATCCAGAAGCAGCTTTGCTTGCCTGGGTGTATCGCTCAACAGATATGCACACAACAAGGAGGGATTCATTGCCCTGAACCTTAGCCAACTAAGTTTTAACTGTTGAGGCTACCTCTAGAATTTAACCACCAAGGTACATCTTGCAGTTCGGATGTTGGGTAGAGAGGAAGCCAAAATGATGAAGTTGGACACAGATAGCTGTAAGATAGCTCTGCCAGGGGAAGGCAAACCCCTCCTAAGAACTGGGGGCATGTGCTGGTGGCCCCAGCACAGCCCCAGGAAGCGCTGGAGCCCACTGGGGTTTTTGGAATTGTCAGAATTTGGAAAAATCACAATTTTGAATGCCAGGGAAAAGCAAAAGGGAACTTTTTAAGGTTTCTGAAGTGAGAAAAACTGAATTTTCAAGGAGAAGAGGATGGGGTCAGTTAAAATAAACTATTTGTAGCCTCTTTGGCCAGCTCTGAACTTTACCTTGGCTTTGGCTGATACCTGAGCTACTCATAGTTTGCAAACCCTGGAGCCCTCCTTTGCCCAGATAAAAACAGGCAATATCTGTCCTCATTTCTCATCCCACAACACTATAATTCTCCAATCAATTCTTCCAGGGTTTAAGCCATAGTTGAGGCCATGTATGATGTTGCATATGTCTTCTGGTTAAGGGAGACTGGACAGCTCATTAGCAGCACTTGTTGATGGGCCGGATGGGTCACTGCTGAGTGACAGGTCATTCATCACTGTTCCCAGTGGTGAAAAGTCCTGCCTTTGAAGTGTTCCCACTCCCCATCAGCCTGGTAGTGGGATCCTAGAGATGGGACCTTGGTTTCCTGTACCAGAAAGGAAGAGGTCTACTGGTTGGGTCATTGTCACCGTTGGGCCAACTCAAGCAATTGGGCTAAACCTCCCCTAACATTCACCTAGTTAAAACAGGGACCTACACCTTCTGTCTCAAAGGCTATGGAGCTAGTTTTGAGCCAAATGGCAGCTGTTCTCCCATACCTTGATGGAAAAAACAAATGCCTATCATTTGTTTTCCCTTTCTTGGAAACACTGCTCAAAAATGATAGCCACTCTTCCTTTCTTATCCATCTTTTTTAACCACATTTTAACTTTTTATTAAGTTCTTTCCCAGCAGTGCTTCTCTGTGCTCCCTGTGTGCCTTTAAACATTACTGCACAGGACAAAATATGGCATCCCAGCCCCCAGCCTGCTTTTTGTTTGAAGAATATGGGACTAACTCATAGCCCAAGGAGAGCCATGGCTCACACTCTGTGGAGGTCGATGGTGCTGTTTAATGTCTTCAGTGGTTTAGTGTCTTTACAGGAGGATGCAGCCTGGTGATGATCCCTTGGATATCAACCAAGAAGTAAAGTGAGCTGATTTAGGTCCTTTGTGTCTTGCTTTTGTGTATTTAAATGGCCTAGAAGAGGGAAGGGGTATCGCCTTGGAAACCCCCCGGCTGACTGGTGAACTTCTCACCAAGTAGATAAAGAAAAACCTGACAGAATTAGTTATTGAGGGAAAAATGTTTGTTTTCTAAATAGAACAACATTTTGTGAAACATGGCAACATTCCTAGGAAAATACGATTTATTTTGGAAAACTAGGCGACCTAACTCTGACAGCTTTACTTCTGTGTGTTGCAGTGTAAGTTTACTTGTTACTGTTGCCCCTACTTTGGACATCCCCGATAGACCATGGCAGCTGAACAGGAGGGAGCTTGCCACGTCCCGGGTTGCCTGGCCACGAGTGGAGTGGACACAGGAAGCCAGTGCTTCACTTTGAATTTTGCTGCAGCAATGGGCTGGTACCTCCTGATCAAATTGCTTCATTATCAGCTGATTTGGTTTCATTTTGGTATTTAATTTAATGCTGAAAGGTTGAAATCTTCCATTTAAAGAAAAAAAAAAAGCTGAGTAGCTACACTTACAACATCAGAAGGGACAGTCAGCCAAACATGCTCAGCTGAAAGAGGAAATTATTTTTCTTAGACTGATTAAGACTTCTGCTTTTTTTCCTTTGTCTTTACCAAAACCTGTTTAACTCAAGCACCTGAATAAATTTTGAGAAGAAAAGATAGCTTTGTTAAAGGCTCAACTGGACCCTGAAAGATCGGGTTCCACTTCTGGGACCCTCAGCAAATCCAGGGGAAACCAGGCATGGCATTCCTAGTGAGACCTGGGGAGAAAAAGCAGGAAAAGCCCATCATTTCTTTCAAAAACAATTAGGTGAAAAAGCCCCAAACCAAATAAATTCTCAAAAGTTAAGGTTGGTAGAATTTAAAAGAAGCAACCACAAAAAGTCATAAATTACTATCATTGGTTTTGGACAGTTGTTCCAGAAATATTAAGTGAACTGGTTGTTTTCTCAAGAGTAACAACCTTTACCTGTGTAGACCATATTGTCTGTTGGGACATCATGAACCATAGCACAAGTCTTCTTGATGTAGATCTGGTTGTAAATACACCACTGGACAGACACCAAAGCTGGCATACATATGTGTGTGTAGTAGCTGAAGCAGTGAAAATGAAATTATCAGGGAAACATCTGTAGTCCTCAAAGGCACAGGGAAAGCATTCCTGCAAAGTATCTGTGGATTGCATGTGTAGTGTCAGGGAAGATGCATGTTTGGGTATTTTAACCTCCCAAGCCTGCTGCATCCAGGAGTCAGGGAATCCTTCCCCGCTTCCATTGGTGCCTTGCTCTGTTGTGTCCCTGGTGTTCTTCTCTGGACAAGGGTGACTTGCTCAATATTATCCTGAGCCTTGTTGTGTTGGGATTGGATGGTGGGAAGCAGTGCTCCAGCAGTATTACAAGAAGCTGGGCTCTGATTTATCTGCCCACATTGTACTTTTCAGCATCACAGATGAGAAGTGGGTTTGAGAAACATTCCTTTTGGTGAGGCTATAAGGTGCACTACAGGACTGGATGCACCACTGCACTCTTTGTGGTGGGGCATATTTTGGTCTCTGTGGGAGACAACAACGTCCTATATGGTCAACTTCAAGCATATAAGTTGTTGCACTGAAGTTAAGAGGGTGATGCATGTGCTCAAACCTTCTCCAGGAGCACCCCAGTTCAGGAGGTGACATGGGCAGCAGCTGCAGCCTGAGGATGTGGTCTAGTTGCCATGTTATTCAATCCTTGAATTAAAACGATAATAGTAGCTCTGTTTGCTACAAGGACAAGCACCAAAACCTGTAGTGGATTTCAAAGTATTGCATTTTTGTGTATTTTAGCTCAAGAGGTCTTTTAACTTGCATTTAATTGTTGAAGGAGAGCTATAAAGCATACCTGTCCTCAGCCTGAACCTCCCCCAGCTTTTTCATTATCAGTTGAGCTTTGCGATTTTTTTTTTCCTGGCATCAATACTACTGTGATGTTTCATTTCCTTCTCTTTTGCGCTTTTGGCAAAGATAAAGTTTACTGTCGGTTCCACTATATACTCTATCAGGTGACCCGGAGTCTGATCCACAACTTGCAAAGTCAGCAGAAACCGTTTTGTTGCTCTCAGCAGGCTTTACAGCGACCTTTAATAATTCTGCCCTCCCAAGGGGGCTGCAGTACGAATCCAGTAGGCATTTGTCATGTCTCAGTCTCCTAAAGGGCCAATAATTTCTTGCAATATTTTTGTAGGCCTTTGATCCATCACTGTTTCTTGATTGTGCTTTGAAGACTTAATAGTGCCCCATATCCAGCACTTATTAAATTCAAATTCTCCAGTTGCATTTCCCTGGAAGATACATAAAAATAACACATGGAGGAAATATAACTGGAAGATCCTTTGTATAAGCTGGCTTACATTTTGTATGGGGGGAAGACACTGAAACCATTGCTTTTGCACTCGTGACAACCATCTGTATAATTTTGATATAGTGGAGTATATCTGAAAAAGCAATAATAGGTCGGGGAGCTGTGTGCTAGCTTCAAAGGCTCAATTTTCAGTATGCCGCTAGGCAGCCTTTCATTTAGAAAGAATTAGCATTGGAGGCACCTAGCTGTAGAAGTTGCAATGGGCTCTGACAATAGCTGTGTCTGGTGGGATTTTAGTGCAGCTCTTCTGTAGTTCTACTGTCGTTGGGAGGTAGTTATTTCAGGGTTGGGATAAGGATGCCATTGAAGGCTCCCAGAATTGCTCAGCTGATTGAAAAGGAATGGTAAAGCAGTGTGATAAGCCATTTTCTGGAGGACGGTAGAGAATAGAGTGGGAGATGCACCCAATTTTGGGTGGAAACACTCTGACATCCAAGTGGGAGGACAGATGATCCATTAACTGCTGGAAGGACTGGGGAGGGGATCCCCAGTTTATGAGGTCCCTTTACCACCCTGCTCATGTAAAAGAGCTTCTGCTCAAGAGTGACGTCCTGGGGACAGCACAGATCCACAGTGAAACTAGGGAAATATTTTCATCACTCTATTTTCTGGGCTCACACTAGGAGGCAGGTGGGACATTTATAATAAATTCTAGTAAAGACACCTGATTTCTGTGCAAAGTCCCTTGCAAGCATCAAGCTACTTGCAGGCACGTGAACGGCCATTTACTCAGACTTCACCTCCATGAAACTATGTTATCCGTTAGAAAGTTCTTCTCTCTGCCTAAGCAGGGAAAGACGCCCAAGGAGAACAGAGCTTGGTTGCACCAAAATCAGAGAAGAGCAGCCTTGGGCAGGGTGATTGAAACACCTCCACTGACTTTGATTTGCCCTGGGTCAGCATCACTTTGGCAACTGTGAGATTTGGGTGGCTAATAAAGAGCCAAGGTCTCCAGTTAAACACCACGTAAGCACAAACAGCACTTTCCCAACCTTTGGCGGGGCTGGTGGGACACATACCTTCTAGCTTACGAGGCAAAGCCTAAATTAAAAGCTAGAAACATCAGCGTCTCACGGCATGTTGTGCAACCAGAGCTCAGTGATATTTTGTAATTAGAGTTGCTCTGTGCTTTTTTGGTTGGTTTTTTTTTTTTCAGTGGCATCTGAATTTTTTTACGGGAGCAAATGCTTAAAAAATTGATTAAGAATGCAAATAGAAAAAAAATTAGTTTGTTGAAAATAAAAAACTTGGTTTCAAGGAAGTTGAGAACTTCCTAAAGGAAATTGTCACAAGCATGAAAAGCTTTATTTGTGGGAAAGCAGAAGGCTATATACAGCAGTGCTTACTGCAAGTATTACAAAAGATGAATCTTCAGCCTGACCTCACTGATGCAACAATTCTGAAAGCCCCAAAAAGTGACTGCTCTTTTAAAGTAGTCCTTTCTATGTACAAAAATACTTGTATGGGCATGGATGGATGGAGGTTTTTAACCTGAGATCTTTCCAAGGTGGTGTTGCCTGACAAAGGTGCATAGAAACATGATGTGTGATTGAGGAGGTGCGTGGGACCCTGGAGGAAACAGCTTTTGTGTGCTTTCTTGTGATGATGGGAGCCTGCTAACGGCAGAGTGGGCTTGTTTACTGACACTTTTAGGTCAGTCAACAAGTCAGCTGTGCTCACTCTGTCGATGCTGAAGGTCCACCTATCACCCCGATGCCCCCAGACCCTTCCTCTGAGCCTTTGGTCACCAGATGTGGGCTTCATGCAGGAGCTTTCCAGCCTAGGCACCTCTCTGCATTGGCATCTTCATTCTGCTGTGTGGCAGGAGACCATGAACATAGAGGAATGAGATGGGATGTTTTTTTTTTCTCCCAGTGCATGTTCCCAGCATTGTATCTCACAGCTGCTGTTGGGATTTATCTCCCTGCAGTGGGAAGGAGGCAGGAGCAGGCTGGCAGCATTGCTCCGCATACACAGTGGGGTAAAACACCCAGTGAATGCAGCGGGAGCAAAGTGAGGCCAGTGCAGACTGATTTAGAAATTTGCAAGCAAACATCTGTCAGGCACTCAGCACAGATGAATAACAAAATCAGACCGGAGCAGACGTATGACGAAATCCTTCCATGTGGAGGGAAGGGGGAGGGGGACAGCAATCCAACGTGTACTAATATTTTCATTATAATGCAAGGCATATCAGTAACACACACACGTGAAGCTATGGAAATGCGGGGTGCGTTGTTGTGCCATATGTTTTAAATATCATTAAGTAGGCCAGTTTTGTCGCATATTTGATATTCCAGCTGTTGTTGCTAGGACTGGACCAACCGATTCGTATGGAATACGAATTGGCCTTGAATTCAGTCTAATCACTGACCCAAAGAGACTTTTGCAAAATACATTTCTAACCTGAGAAATGATAGGCTAAATCAAGCGCTGTGGGAGGAGGGCGATTGGTCGTACACTTGACCCAGATACAAATCTCCGGGGTTAAAAATAAAGAGGCTGTTGGATACCAGGGACCAAAACATGTCACTGATAAGATTGGTTTTCCTTTTTTTTGTTTTTGCTGGAAAAAGCATCTCAGACAAAAACTGTGATCATAATTTTTTAGAAGTTACAGTTTTCAGTATTTTCCCCTCAGTGTTTCACAGCAAGGAGGAAGTAATGAAATGTTGATATGTCTACATTTTTAATTTGGACATTAATGTAAAACTTCCACTTTCTTTCAGATTCCCCACACTTTTTCAGGGAACGATTAAATGTGGAAGAAATCTTTCTTGTATTTTTATCTCTTACCTCTTAGAAAGAAGGGAACCCCACCCAAATCCTCATTTTGAAATATTCACATAAGTCTCCTAAGAAGAAAACCAGAGAAATGTTTCTGGGGACAAGTTCTTTCACTCCTTTACTTTGCTCCTTTTTGCTTTTCCTTTGGGAGGGTCTCCCTGTCAGCAGAAAGGGAGAGAAAAGGGGGTAGAGCAGAGAAAATCAGGGTGTGGAGTATATATGTATTTTAATTATATTATGAAGCAATTCCTGATTCTTACACATTTTTTTTTCCTTTTGAGAAAAAGAAGGATGAAGGAATCAATGAGAGGGGTAGTGGGGAGCACCCGTGCATGACAGATCCTCTCCCCTCTTACCCCCACCTCTTGGCAAGGAAATCGAATTCATGGCGAGTTTCAAATGAGAGCACCGTGCTAGGGGCTTTTTTGGGGTGGGAAAAATCTGCTCCCTTGTCTGGGCAGCCCGGGTGTTTCTTTGCAGGACGTGGGCTGGGACCCGAACATCTCGCAGGGCTCCTTCCTGTTCCCACGTCCGTGCCAGGAATCAGACTCCGCGGGAGGATTTCGGATAATGTGTCCTGGGAAGACAGGAGCCAGAGGGGGATGGAGCTCCCTCTCGCAGAGCCGGGCTGAATCTGCAGCTCCAACACACCCAAGAGCACGAAAGCTGGTTTTCTTGCTGGAGTTGGCAGATATGTGCACGAGGATCACAGCTGATGACTCAGAAGGTGCTGTTTTTACAGACACTTTGCTGACTACAAAGTCACTCTGAGAGTTTGGTTTTACCCTGTAAAAGCCAAAATGTGTTGCCTTTCCGCAAGAGAAATCTGTTTGCTTTCAGATTTGCTTTTCTTTGGTGCTACCGGTAAATGCAGAATTAGCTTATCATTGAAGTCTAACACTTTCAGAGACGTGAAGATTTGCTAGCTCCCTGCATGTTTTCTTTTCTCTTCAGCTTCTGCTCAGGGAAATCAGTGCAAAGTAGTGGATGCAGTGGACTTGCATGGCAGCGCTTAGACTGTAACTTGGTCTGCAAAACCTGCATTGCTGGTGATGCAGAACAGAAAGGGAGAGAAAAGCATCCATCACCCTGATTTTTAGGCTCTGGATTGATCAGAGGGGATGCTCAATAATAACATTTGCTGCTGGTCGTCTTTGCTGTGACTGCTTGCATTTCATTTCACAGGCTAGTGTTGAGTGCAGAAAGCACCAAGAGGCAGAATTTGTGGACACTTCTTTATACAACGGCCTTCTTTTGAGCAAAACTGAGGAAATATGGGATGGGCCAAATCATGCTGATCCGGTGAAAATTCAGGCTGTCCTCCTGGGAGCCATTAGTGCTCTTCACTGATTTAATCAAACGTTCAGAAGTTTAATGCCAAAAGGGACTGTCTGATTGCTTTGACCTCCTATTTATGGCAAGCTGGAGCACTTTGGTCAGACACCTGTGTTGAGTCCACTGACATGTTTGTCTAAAATTTGTCTTTCCCTACCTCTCTTTTTCATCTTTCCTTTTCAACTTTAATAGTTTTTTTTTCCTGTGTTATTTTTCCTTTTAATCCTTTAAACAATATCCTTCTGCAAGGTCCCTAGCAAACGATGGCATCCCTGCCGTCATGGAGATGTCTGGCTCAGGCCCATCCTGAGCCACTGAACAGTCCGCGACTGAATTTCAGTCCATTTACCAAATGTGACAAGAGCAATCCTGGCTCCTTCACTGCAGTGACTCATAAGGACAAGTTATTAAGATATTAAATCCCAGGACCAAGGCCAAGAGGATTCAGACACTGCCTGCATCTCTGTTGCTGTCTCTGTCCTTCTCCATGGCGTGTTTACATATCAGCTGGAAATTTCCTAAATAAGCTGATTCTAACCATCAACAAATACCGTTCAGATAATGCACATTTTGTGGTAGTTTCCAGTATTCTGCCTACAGGAGGATGTAAAAACTTCTTTTGTTATAATATAGCCTCCTTGGCAGCTTGTAACTCAGTGGGAAAGGCTCTGGATTCCTGGAGGAGCGCACTGTGTCAGCGATTTTGGGTATTTCAGGGAGCGTGAGGCCTCACTGGGGAAAAAAGGAAAGCCCAAGAAAAACTCTGCTCTCCTTTTAAGATGAATTGGTAATCAAATTAGGTTGAAAATCAAAAAGTGCAAGTAAGGGGTGTGAAAAGGCATTCTCTCTCTCGGCAGATCTGGTGGGCTTTTATAGGAAGCGAGAGCACTGCCAGCCGTCTACTGAGCGTGTGTCTGTGTCATATTTCATTTCAAAATGAACATTCAAGGGAGCAAAGGCTTCCATGCACACTTCTCCCAGGGCTTCTGTTAGCTTAGCAAGGTGGCAGCAGAGGTAGCCTCCATCCCTGGCGGGCGCACCCCAATGAGGGGTGCACGGTAACATCCAGCACCTGGGGTGTGAGGACACTTTGGAGACTTCCGTGATCTACCTCCTCTCTGAGACAGGTGTAAAGTGTCCCCAGCCAGGATTTCTTCCATCCAGGGGGTTTCCCATTCCCTGTTTTCCTGAAGAACCTTTGTATTTTCAATGGAGATTTTTTTCTGAATGCAGGCGATCCAACCAAAAGATTCAAATAGGTTAAAGTTTTCTAGTGTTCTAAAGTTATTTCCCCCCACCCAACTGACTTTTTTGCACTATCAAAAGTTTTTCTGAAAAGGGTCTGCTTTCCTTAGAAATTTGAGTTAATCTTTAAAAATATTTCTAAAGGTGGGGGGAGGAGGTAAAAATTTTTAAAATTTAAAACCTTTGCAAATTTATCATTTTCACTGAAAATCTAACCCTCAGCAAATTATGGATCTTGTGTAGAATTTTGACTGAGGCAGTTTGGGGCTTTTTTTCTCTTTTTTTTTTTTTTTTAATTGTTGGTCCCCACAGAGCCTTGCTCTCTGCTTCATTTGTTCTGACCACTTCCATAAAAAAAATATAGAGTTCATGTACCCAGTCGCGAAATACATCACATTGTTTTTCTAATGATCTTTCAATAGAATGGCTTTAATTTTAGTACCTCATTGGAAAACAAAAAATACAGTGACTTTTTCATTGTCCTTCTTTTTCCTCTCTATGCTGCTCTGCACAGAAAAAGTATCTTTTCAGACCAAGGCTTGGAGGGTTGTTGGACAGGCATTGTGTGTGTCCACCAAAGAAAATGTTGCCAAGGTAGAAAACCTTCATAAAAGTTGAAAGCGGTAAGGTTTTTTTTAACATCTCTTGCGCTTTTTCTTGAACCTGTGGCTTGCAGGGTGGGCACACCTTGGTGGTGTGCTCTTTTGCTCTGAGATATATAGTTTTTCCATGCAATGCTTGCAAGTGGGAAAGAAGCACATGATGCCTGCTCTGAATATCAAGGTGAAAAGCAGCTTGAAATGGCTTTAAAAGGTGGAAGAAGAGCCTGGGAGCTGAATTTAGGATGGTGCTCTCTTCCAGGGGCCTTCCCAGACCCCTGCTCTGGGAAGAACTGCAAAAACCAAACTCCTTGGGAAAATGCACTTACAAGTTGTTGTTGTCATTTCTTAGCTGTCATATTAAAAATGGAAGAGAAAGATCCTCCAAAATATTTCTTTTCAATAAAGGGCCTTCTTTCAACAACAGAAAAAGACAATTCAAAAGGAATATTTCAGGCAGCTGTTTTTAATTAACTCACGCAATCAGCTGGTGGAAGAATTAAATTAGAGATGCTTGATTTTATTATGGGTCCATTTTATCTACAGACCAACAAAGGTTAGTGGCAAAGCCTCCATGGAGGGGCCTGATCCAGAGCATACTGGAGGCTTGGAAAGTCTCCCTCTGACTCGCAGCATCTTTCAACCGGGCTCAATGGTAATTTGAAATTTACCTCTCCATTTATCAGCTCTATATCTTGAACCGAGTATATTCTACATGAATTTATTTTTAATCTTGTGCTGTGGTGCAATGGGCTGCTTGGTGAAGAGGCTATATAGACCCAACGTGTGCGCTTTTTTGGGAAGATAATTACACGAGTTCAAAGTCTCGTCAGCCAATCGTATTTTGGTATTCATGCAAGCTGTTTCATAATGCTGTTTTGAACCCTGTTGGTGGCATAATTAAGATTTAATTAAATACAGGAATAGAAACATGTTGTTCATTTGACCATCTGTGAGTCAATGACTACAGTGGTTTTCTAAGTTTCTACGCTACATGCTGTTAGTGAGTGTTTCATATTATTTTCCATCTCCCCAACCATACTTGCACGTTTTCAGAGCCACCGAAGAGCCAAAGCAGATATTATAATCTTGTGTTGATGATCATCTTCTTCTGCTGTTCTTAGCTATTGATTGTATTAAGCAAAATCAAACCTTTCAAGTGTAGCAAGAGCTGCTAAGATGATGGGGAATGGGAATGCCAAAGAAATGATAGCTTAATCCAATGATAAAAGGAAACAAGGGGGTGCATTTTGTTCTGTGCATTTTTTTGATGGTTGACTGCCCAAGCCAGCAGCACCCAGGCTCCCATAATATTATTAATAATAATAATAGTAATAATAATAATGCAGATACTTGTATTTTTCTCAGAGTCTTTCTACAGCACCTAGCATGAAGCAGCCTTGTTCTCAGCTGCAGGACAGATATGACAGCAATGTTCAAACTGGCAATAGTCAAGTACCCAAAGTGCATGTGTAGGGCCCCAGAGTACCAGCTTCTACACAAGCCAGAGCTCAGAAGATGTTTAGCTGACGTGCCCCAAATATGCATTTTTTGGTTTGACAAAAAGTATTTGTGAGTTGGTGTTGAATATAAGTTAGAGTTAACTGAAAAAGGTGGGTTTTTCCCTAATTAAAATTGGGTTTTTTTTCTGAAACTTTAGAAGGGAAATGTTTTGATTTCAACAAGATATTATGAGACTAAATTTAGTTAAAAGTTGTGTTTTTAAATAGTGTAAAATTCACCCCAAACCAAAAATGAAACATTTTGTTTCAGATACAATAAAATGTCGTGTTTGATCTGAACATTTCTTTCCCTACTGTGTTCTGGTTTAAGGGATGAAAGAAAAAAAAATGTTTGAGTTAACTCAAACAATATTTATGTTTTCTTGAGTTTTTCTTGGGGAGGAAAAAAGAGGTGGGGTCAACCACCAATCCCCAAAATAAAAGCTTTACAAAGCTCTAGCTGAAGCACCTAGAAAAGCATAGAAGAAGGATTTGCCTTTGCTCCTGTTGATTCCCTGTTTTACAGTCTACCAAAATAGGTTTTGCATTTTCTTTTCTCACAATACAGCTTTTAAAATCAGAATTTTAATACACTCGGTTAATTCCTTTTTCTATATTTACATGCCTTTTATTTCTTGTTTTCACTCACTTTTTTGTTTTCTGCTTTGGGGCACAGATGAGAGTGACCGATCCAGTTAGCAACAGTAGGAGGATACTTTGAAAAATTTTTAAAAATGTTTCAGAAAGTGAACATTTTTCAGAAGGGGGGGGAAATATGTGGAAAAATACTAGTGGTTTATTTCACCCTCATCAAGAATGGATCTGTGCTTTCACTGTCATGATAGACAAGAGAGTTTGTTTCAATGCTTTACAGTGATGTTCTTGCTAACGATGCTCTCTCACGAGCATGTAAAAGGCATGACCATACCATCTCCTCTGACTCTTAATTTATCTCAGTTTCCACGAATTTTCAGAGCTCCAGAAATTATTGTTAGTTGCCATATTCTTCCACCTGATTCCAGCTGCTTACTAAACGGATTGGAGGTGGGGAGTGATCCTGGTGCTTCAAAGCTTACCGATGGGCATTTTGGTCCCCACCATCGTCAAGTGGTGACAACAGCCCTATGATCCCAATTTCCAAACCAACCCTGCTCTCCTCTTGCTACAATATGCCCCAACCATCTCTGGCTCTGCTGCTGTTCTTCATGCCTTTAACACTGTCTACATCACATTGTGGAGAGCTCACAGCTTCCAGTGCACCAGCAGTTTTTGGCAATGCATAAGGGGGTGCTCCAGGGAGCTGCAGAGAAGGGGGCACTTGTCTGATCTTGAGACTCAGGGACATTGCTGAAAGAAGGATCTAATATAACAAGGACTTGCTTTCGTTCTTATGCCCGTCCCCTATTTTAATGAGGTTTGAAAGTCCCTGCTGGTTTCGGTTCCACTCTGTGGAAAGCCTTGGGATTTTGCAGGTGTTAGGACAGCAGGAGTTTTAAAATGTTTTGCACTCTGTCTCTGTTCCTGTTGAAATTGCCAGTCAAAATCTTGCTAACATCTCTGGGCTCAACAGTGAGTGCTTTGGAAAATTCCGACCTTTGTTTCAACAAATGCAGGTTGTGTTAAAATGAGCAGAAAAGGTCCGTTTCACAGCTGCTCCCCTTGCTTTGCAGCCGATGAGCGGGTGGCATGTTGCTCGCCTCCAGCTCTGATTTCCAGCAGATGAGGATCTGGCTCAGCGCGCAGTACCAAATGGTGCTGCCGGCCCCATGCCGAAACGTACTGTGGGAATGGACACGAGTCAAGAAGCTCTGACCCTCCTGGCCCCACAGGTGCTACCTCCTCGCCAAAGCGCCCCAGGAATGAGCAAACCTATACGAAATGCCAAAGCTCATAAACACCTGAAGTCATTTTCAAAGGGCAAATATATAAACTGATGTAGTACTATTGCACAGTGATATCTGTAATTTATTTCAAGTGATCAGCCTATAATTTGAATATTATTTCAATTTTGAATACCTTTTCATTTTAAAAAAATACAGTGCATGAATATTTCTTGTCCTCAAAGCAGAGCTTAGCTACTTCTCGTTACTTGACATAAGTCTAAGTTATCCCTGACAGTATGCATATACAATGAAAAATATATGCAGCACGTATGGCTGTCGCTGTGAAACAGAATTTCCTCCAGCAGAATTTGCCTCTGGACAGATGTGGTTAAAGTCACCTTTCTGCCTGCTGGAGCAGATGGGCTCTTGCAGTCTCTGACTTCCCTAGGCAATGCAAGAAATGATAAGAAAGGCAGAACCGGGACTTGCGTTTCTGCATTATTCAACTTCATATCCTCTCCCAATTGCTGTTAGAAATGGTTGGTCAGTTTTTAAAGATTTTTTTTTTTTTAACAAAGTTACATTTTCCATGGGAAAAGGTGGGTTTTTTCCCCCTGCATTTTGATTCCAAAATTTGGAATGTAAAATCAGAAATCGGTTGCAAACAAAAGTAACCTCAGTTTTTATTAAATATTTTCAGTTTGCTGTAAAATCAGTGTTAGGCTTCTTGGAAATACAGGTATTGTGAAGGAAAACATTGCATTTATTTTGGGGGCAGGTACATTAGATTCCATTTTTTGTGAATTGCCTGACACAAGCAATTAAAATAGGAAAGATGACTGATATTTCCCTTGTAAAAGCTGCAATTTTCAAGCAGCTCAGCTCACTTTTGAAGTTGTTGCTTCGTCTTTGACCTAGTGGAGGGACATGTTTAGTCCTGGCTTTATTTAAGGTCCTGCTTAATCCCATGCTGAGCATGGAGGGTGTTAAGACCCCATGAGCTGCGTTACTGGGTGGCAGGGAACTCACTGGGGTTTTTATCTCTAACTACGCACTGTGAGGAGTTTCCCTGAGCTCAGAGGAGCTGCTCAGGGGGAATAAAACGGAGCACATGGAATAAATCGCTGCAGGATCGGGCTCGCTGTGCATAAAGCACTGTCATAAGCTGTAATGCTTTCCAGGCTGCTGGCCTCAGCTAGCTGCAGCTATCCGCCGAGCATCTTCTTAACCTGTTTTGACTCCTGCAGTATTGACAGCGTTGCTTCTAAAACACAGTATTTTGGGAGCAATATTTTCTTCTAATGTTCTTCTCCTCCTTGCAGTTTCTAAGTGGAAAGGACAGATGTTTATTTGCAAAACGGTGAAGAATACTGTGGTATTTTCCCTTTCTCTTTTTTCCCCTAAATGTTTTTGGCACAGCTATGAAGTAATTTTAAAAAAAAAATAATAGTTGCAAATGCTTAAAATTCTGCTGGTGTTGTGGTTCCCAGAGGGACCTCTCCCAACTGCAGCCCCCATGTGCTGTTACCATGACAATATCCCATTTTCCTCTAAACTCTGGCACGCCGCATTCCATAAAATTTGCACAAAAAGTGTCTTTATTATAAGCAAAATCTGGTCAGTCAGGTACTTAACGTCCTGTACCAATAAACATGCCAGTAGAGCTGACTTTCCCTTCTCAGGGAGAGCTGGAGGGTTGTTTTAAATATATCTACAGAAGATCCTGAGGGCTGGTTTACAATGGAAGTAGGAAAGGGGGGAGAGTGAATTTAGCTATTTGTTGTCTCTGCAAGGAGATACGCAATATGTACACATCCAAGCAGGCTTATATTCACGTGCCTGTATTTATTTGGGCTTCCTCTTATGAACATGAAACTTCAGGATCTCAGCGGTCTGCAAGCCTCTCATTAAAGCGCTATGCCTCTATCTCTGCTGATAAGAGCGTTTCCTGTATTTAGGCGCAGTTTAAACTGAGCTTTCCATGTGAAACAAATGGTTATTTCATACGGGTGTGATTCCTATGTCATGATAAAGCTCATTTGCAAAATATGCCATCCCATGTCCAAACAGCCAAAACTCAGTTCCTGATTCAGGCATTTTCTCAGATGCCAAACAAACGGGTCCAGCCACAGTAATTACAGCAATATTCTGACCCAAACACCTGGGGACACCAAAATGTACTGAAACCTGTATGTATGTCTGACATATCATTTTAGATAAATTGTCAAAGCAGCAGGTATGTTATTCAACGGCTATCTTATATTTGACGTATGATAAAACATTTTTGCATGCTTGGATGTCTTCTAGTGAAAGATTTTGTGAAAGTACAAAGTGTTGTGGTTATATTGAATGTGAAACAAAAATAAGGTGTATTTTGGTTCTTCCTTACAGGAGGCAGGGAGAGGAGAGTATTTTTATGTTAAAAAAAATTTGTAATGCGGAAATAAAATGGTGCTCTGTAGCAGCATAACAAAACAAAATTCCTTTGCAAGCTTCCCAGTAGAATATGTATATATATATTTATTTAATGGAGTTAATCCTTGTTTGTTTACCTTCTTGATTATATTAACTAGCAAGGTAGTGATTAAAGGCAGGAGTGTAGCTCATGTTAATTATATTTAAACCCCTTGAACCTGTTTCTTTTTAGTGAGAGATGATTACAATAAACACACCTGCACTATTTTACAAGCAGGCTCAGTCCTGGCTTGGGATACCACGCGGCTGGGAAAAGCCAGGACTTAACCCTGCTTGTGGACACCTTCGTACAAAGCTTTTTTTCCCAGCAATCCAGGAGCTGCTGCACGCAAGCGTGCGGGCACACTGCATCCGTGAGGGTGCTAGTTGCGGGAGGACAGCCCTGGAGGGACTGGAGCAAGCAGCTTGTTGGGTCTTGATTGAAAATTGATTAAATGCTACAGTTAAATTCCCTATATCCCTCAGTGTGTAAAGCAAAGGCTAAGCGTGCTTATATGCGAGCGTGTGTGTGCTTTCGTTGGTGTCTGTGCTGAGTGTGGCAGTCAACTTCAACTGACTTTAAAGGACCCATGTTTGTGTTAACCTAAACCAGTACAAACTATTGGCCCTGCCAGGTTATACCTGCTCAGGAGCTGCTGCCTTGTTATCTTGGAGCATATAAATATTCTCATAGAAACTAAATTCTCCTTCCGTGTGCTGGGTTTAGATTGATATGCAACAGATTTTAAAAAAATACTAGCAAAATTTAATTCACCGCAGCAGAGTGGTTTGGGGAGATAACATCTTATATTCCTGCTGTTTAATTAAAACCAGATTTTTATTTGCTATACCTTTTAATTAAAGAGGAATAAGATATTTGCCCTTCTAAGGCATCTGGTTGAGTTTATGAAATCTGGGGGGAGGGTGGTGGTGGTGGTGTTTTGCTTTTTAGTTTAAGATTCAAATGTACCGATCCGCTCCACCACAGTTTTTATCGAAGGGAGGCTAGACAGCTTTCTCCTCAACTCTGGAGGCAGGGAGACAACCACAACCATGAAATTTCCCTCCGGATTCAAGCCGATCTGCTCATGGGGGGGGGCGGGGGGGGAGCAGAAAAAGCCCTCCCTGCAGCTGTGAACTTGAGCTAGCAATAAGTAGCAAGGTAACAGGAATTGCAAAGAAAAAGAAGAGGAAGAAAAAAATCCAAGTAAGCCAAAAATCACTTCCATCGCTGTTTATTTAGGGTCTTAAATTTATTTAAGCAGTGAGAGAAAATATTTTTGAAAGTACTTATTTTGCATTCATGTGCTAGTGAAGAATTAAAACAAATTCCCTGAATACTTATTCAATGCAGTTTTCTAACTACTTTTTATTGCTTTGAAAATATCAGTATTTTTATTAGTTAGGCATTTGGTCTCACTCCTAACTATTTGTGCTAAATGCCTTCAGAAGAGAGGGTGCTCGGCTCTTCCTTAGATAATGGCTAGTTTATGAACTCTCTCAAAAGATAAGGGCAGCACATTTTAACATCAAAATAACCAAGGTTAAGATCACTACAGATTTCACTTCAGTATTCCAAGAGCAAGTTTTTTTGATAAGGTGCAATTCTTTCTCTACAGCATTTAAGATACTTTGAAAATTGGTAATTTCTAATTTTTTTATCAGCAAAACTTCAGAGGGTTTGCCAACTTCTTTCACTGATTTAATTTCACAGTTTTATAGGGTTGTTAAGTTACTATTGATTTTTAACATTATTAATTAAATTCACTGGGAAGATACCAACTGCGTATTACTTTCATTTTGTGAAGCAGTTCAGTTTCAGTGCTGGCTCGGAGTCGTGTGCTTTGCTGATGTTTTACCCCATGGAGAATAGCTTGGCTGTTGAAGAGCTGCGCCAGGATCAGTTCACAAAGATGTAAGAGTCAGTAGAAGAATATAATGTGGAAAAGGAAAATAAAGTTATTGAAAGACCTTTTCTGTTTTCTGTTTGGCTTGAAGATTTTTTGGCCCCTGGAAGCAGATCCCTCATTCTGCTGGGGCAGTGTAATGTTTCTAATCCTGAAGTTTTTGTACTGTCATGATGCTGCAGAAATCCTAGCCCGTGGTGTCAGGAGGAGAGTTGGATAGCGTCTATTGGAAACTTACGGATAACATGGAATTACCTTCCTGGAAAAGGTTGATTCAAGAGTGCAGCATGTGTTTCGATAGCAGAAAGGAAAACTGATGAGCTACTCAATGTAAGGTGTCAATCCATCAAAACACAGGAGTCTATCCTTTGTAATAATACCCACTGAAACCAGCTCAACCTAAGCACATGCTTATGTTTAAGCATGTACTTCTTCATTTTCCTGGGCTGCTGGGTGGGATTAAAGGGCAGAAATGCTGCAAACCAGCCTGTTAGGTGGGCAAAAATCTGTGCAAGGGCTTGTGCTAGCAGGGAAAGTCTGCCTCGCTATTGCAAGCTTGCTATTGCAAACTTGTCTTGCTGCAAAACACAAGACTCTTAAATACGGTGGTGACTTTGGGTGGGTTGGTGTGTACCTCCACAGCATGAGGAAAATACGGGATGAGGGAAATGAGTACAGTAATATAAGTATCGGCTGTGATTTAGACAGTGTGAGGAGAGAGGCGCTTGCAGCAGGGGGTGTGCAAGTCGAAAACCTTGGGAATCACGGGTCTGAAATGCAGGTATCTGAATAATGAGAAGATTTGATGTTTGTTGAAAACCAGGTCTCAGATTAGCTCACTGGTTGGGTCTAGTGCTATAACATCCAATAATGGTTGCTACAGTTCATATAACTTTATTGTCCTCCGGAGAACTGTGTAAATGTTAGCTTGGGAAATCTCTCTTGCACGCTCAAGCAGGATGCATGTGTGTGTGTGTGCATGCCTGCATGCAGTTCAGCATAGGGGATACTGGGATCAGGTTCCCCTCTGAGGAGCTTTGTGGCCATTTAGCAAAAGTCTCTCTCTGGGAATCCCAAATTAAACCTCACTCTGTGACCTAGGAAATGGGTTTTGATAAGCCTCATCTGCGAGTGTGACTTGTTGCTGGAGGGGCAGGTGAAAGGGAAACCTGCCGGGCACTGAAATGCTGTGAAAACACTTGCTGCAAGGAAAAGTCCACGAGGCTGATGTCACTTCATGACTGATAATAATTGCTGATCTCTGTATGTGAATTCTTATGATTTCCTCTTCTCTTATCCCACATTTCCAAGAGAAAGGGATGCATACATGAGCACGTGTGCACACTCCTAATAGCCAAACCTGTGATCGCCCTTCCCTTTGCTTCACTCCATTTTCATCTGTGTAGAGCAGTGTCTAATGGGAACTGCTTGGGCTAAAATTTTCCATGCTCAGTGTCTGCCTCAGCTTGATTATTTTTGGAAAGTGCTTTTGGAGGAGATGGCTTAGCCATTCATGAGACTGTGATGAGAGAAAGAGGCGTCTCGCTGCCGGGCAGGCAGCCTCCAGGACCAGAGCAGGGTGAACAGGGAATGGTGTGCGGCTTCCTGGAGACATTCAAGATCAGTGGATGCTCTGCCTGTAGGTTTTGTGTGCCAGCTTGTATCATCTTGGCTCTCCCAGGTGCTGTGCAAGTACTACACCGATGTTTCTGAGTACTCAGGCACCGCAGACGGGAGCATTGAGAGGCTAAACAATATTTCAGGCTCTTTCTCTATGCAACATTTGCAAACAAGGGCTTGGAGAGAGGGCAGAAAGATGCATAAAAATGGCTTCAGAAAGATAAAATGCATGGGATTTGGTTGAATTGAAGAGGCATAAACTATAATTAACTGTAGAGACAGATAGGTATACATACACTTTATCTGCGTTTTTTTAATAGCCATTTCTGTTCGCTATGTTCCCCGAGGTGATCTGCTTTGCTGCGGCTGAGCTGGAGCAGGGATGCTCGCAGGAGTCATCCTCTGCTTCTGGAAGGGCGAGATTTTAATCCTGTACCACGAGAGGGCAGTGCCTGCAGCTGGGTTTCCCTCTGCTCAAACACCCTCCCGGTACGGCGGCTTTGATTGTTAGCGCGAAATAATATCTGATTTTATTCCCTCTCCCGCCCCCTTTTTCCCCTCTCCTGGCAAGAAATTACCTTTGAGATTGGAATCACTTTGGCTCTGGTGTTTCCCTGTTCAAATGCACTTGGACTTAAGCAAACAGACTGGGTGGGAGTGGGAGTCATCTAAAATTAGGCACTGTGGCTGAAATTGCACTTTGTTCCCAGAAAAGGAGCTGATGTGGCTTGGGAGGTTCTTCCCAAAGGTCAGGGCTTTCTGGTAACCCTTACGGCAATATTCTGGGTCCATACACATGGATTCATTGAGGGTACCCAGTTGGGAAAGGAGGGCAATGTGTTTCATTGTTGTAAGGGGACTTCCACAAGGCATTTAGGTTGCTAACTACATATATTTAACCTCCTCTTGAAAGCCAATACAGACTGCCTGTTTGCCTCCCTACATGTGCAAACTGATTAGCTTGCTCCAAGGAGTGTCCACAGGGAGAGTCCAAGGTCCTGCTTTGACCAAGGAATTGGCCCTGACCAAGCTGCTCTATGACCATGCAAAGGGAACAGGCTCCTTGCCTCTCTCCCAAAGTCTGACCTAGGAGCAAACAGCTTCTGCTGCAAATCCCAAGGCCCCACAGGACAACAGTACCTATAAGAAACCTTCAGGCTGTTGTAATTTCCTCCTGCTGTTTTCTTGGGAAAGCTTCCTGGGTTGTACCCCATGACTTTACACCAGCCCATGCTTGACACAGTGAGAGCACGGCCCACAGCCCAGGATATCCTGCACAAAATGAAGGTTGTTTGCTCTGAAGGTGAATGAAGGTTGTGATGAAGTGCCAGTCATGCGAATAACACATGAGCTGTTGGGCCAAGAAAGTGGCTAGTGAAGCCAGGTAAGAAATAGGAATTGCTAATAGCAGTCCTGCTGCTGCTTCTACTTCACCAGCTGGTTTTACATGGGCCGAGATTCACATGCAGAAACCTGCAAGGCTGTACGAGCACAATGTAGGAACTGCCACCAGCCACCATAGGGCACCAGCTCTGGCTGCCATCCCACCTGCAAATAGGTCTAGGGCAGGCCATGTTGGTAGCACTCTCAGGTCTAGGGAGTTTCAGTGTGAGAGGTTCAGAGAAACTTTATTCTCTTCTGCAACATGAAGGAAGTGAAGAAAAGACTACCTGGGAGCTCCTTTGTTGACTGCCCTGCTCCCAAGGTACTAAATGTTCCCATTATTTGAGGAAAGACATTGGGTTTCCTGACCAACCGATGCTCAGCATCCGAAAAGTGACCGGTGTGAAGACATGGTGCTTGGTGTTTGGCTCAGGGCAGAGTTTAACACATCCATTCCGCACCACATTCAGCCCCCTCCTCCTAAACAGGTCTAGCAGGGATGTGTATAGTTGTATGAGTGGAGACAGCTGCAGCCTGGGGTAATCCATCATCATGACGACAGCTGTGGAGCCATGTCCGACCTTCAGAGATTGGTTCCATGTACAAACTGGAACCAGCCACTATGGCTGATCTTGCATTGCTGCAGTGAGATTTGGAAAGACAGCCATGAAGTGCAGCAGGATGGTGTACAGGGCTATGTACAAAGCCAGTGTAAGACCATCTCATCTCATCCACCAGGAATGAGGCTGTGATAGGGGCTGTGTTCTCCAGACAGCTTTACAGGATGCAGCTAACACTGTGGAGTCTCTTCTGCATGAAATGGTGGCTGGTTACTGAAATGCGATAAAAAAATCATTGTGCAGTTGAGCTGTTTCTTCATGCTGAGAGATTTCTGCTTATTAGGACCATGTCTTTCTTCATAACAAAATGTTGTGGTGCCACAATGCTTTGCTGTTGGGGTCTAGCCTCCTTTCTGAAGTCCCTGTGCTGAAAATTTAAGCACAGTCAACCAGACACTTGAAGAGCACCTTGCAAAGTGTCCAGTTTCTGTGCAGGCAATATTGGAGTGACCCTAAGAGGGTTCTCTTTAAATCAGGGCTGTGGATTACTGGAAGGTAGGCCTGCTTGAACACCACAGGTCAAGTAGCTTGTGAATCACAAGATCTTCAGTGGCCAAGCTCTGGCAACACTTAAGAAGCAATATGAAGTTGTCCAATTACTTGTCCAGTCTTGTTTCAGGTGAAAAATGAAAGTCTTTTTTCCATGCTGGCATAGTAGGGCTCTTGGAAATGAACCTTGCTACTGTGGGTCTGTGGCAAAAAAAGGAAAAGCAAATAATCCCTTCACCACCAGATCTGTCCTCTAAAGAAACTAGCAATGCCTTCTCAAAAGAACAACTTCTTTCTCTACAATGGGGATGTGATTTCTTTTGTTCCAGAGTTTCCAAGTTGATGAAGGAGAACCATGGTGTATTGTTTCAGTAGTCAGTAGTTTAGTTCTGGAAGAAGGAAGGTGTAACAAATCATTCTCACTTTTCTTGGCGAGGACCCTGGTGAGCTGGAAGCAGGGACCATATTTCTAGTGAACAATTCTTCTGCTGTTGATGGGCCCCTAAGCTGGTCCTCAGAGGTTGCAATACGAGGGTACCATTCTTCAGCACCTCCTGGCTTCCTTCCGTAGGAGGTTTGGCCATTGAATTTCTGATGAGAGGATCCTGCTGCTTTGTTAGAGGACAAGGAAAAAGCAGAACTGATCTGTGCTGCATTGCAAAGGAAGCAGAGCTGGAAAGACCAGGAAGCGGGGAGCCTGAGTCTCAAACCAGGGAGATCATTGACACCTGCTTTGAAAGTCGGTGTGCTCCTTTGGGAACATGCTGATGGAACTGAGGAGCCTTGCATAGGCCTTCATCTTCATAAAGTCATCTTAAAATCTTGTTCTCTGCTAAGGTGTAATCTACTGTGTATGGGCTGCTGTACAATTAGGTTGTGTGTGTGTATAACAGAGTGTGTATAATTTATGGGAACTCTATAGTTGTTGTTCCTGCGATAAAATTTCAGGATTCAGGAGGTGAGATGAAGAAACAGAAAAATGAGGGTGAATATCAGAAGTAGTTCCCTGGCAGAGAATCACATTGTGCTGCCCGTCAAGCCTGTTGACAGCAGACCAGAAAACGGGGCAAATTGCTACCAAGCATGACACAAGAAATGAGCCAGAACTGGCAGGAGAGAAGACGGGTGGACATGGAGCATGTCTGCACACAGCAATTACCCTGGATTGACGTGGAGTGTAAATGTAGTGCACAGAAATCATTGCCCCCCTGGGTCTTTCTGCCTTACAGTTCACTTCCAGGAGCTGAAGTTCAGTCAGAAAAAGGCAGGCTTATTTAAGAACAAATGTGCCCAGACCTGGAGCTATTCAGGAATGGCTGTCCTGGAAAAAATCCTTGAAGAGCCAATTTGCCTTTGTACTGTTCAGCAGGAAGAGGGCCATAGCACCGGCTTGGCTTCCTTTGGGCAGAGAGAGATGATACCGTCTTAATTTGCTTTTATTCATCCCAAATGAATGGGATCATCAGAGAGGATGAAATAGAGACTGATCTGATGGCATGACACATTCACCTTTTTAGCAGCCAGTTGCATCCAAATGATTTAATAAGCTGTCACCCAAGAAGCATCCTTTGGTTTAGCACCTTTGGCTGGTGTGTCAGCTGTAACAGCCTGTCAGACTCCAGGTAGCCTGGGGAGGGCAGACAAAGGTGGACTGTCCCCTCCCACCAGTGTAAATCAAATGTGGCTCCACTGAAGGTGATGGAACAATACCAGTGTCAAAGCAGAGTGTGCGTGAGGAGAAACAGCTTCATCAGTTTTAATGGTGGCAATAAATGTATTGACTCCTACTTACTGACTCAAGAGCCCAGGATTAGAGTTTTAACTCCCAAAAGGAATATTTTTATTTCTGGTTTTGACTTCAACCCAAACCCCAATCCTTACATATCCTCCTGCAGGATTTATTGGCTACAGTTTTTCCAAGCTTAGAGTCATCATCAACTTCCAGCAGCCTGTTCCTCAAAGCCATGCCTTGTGCAATGATTCCTTGACAGCAGCAGTGATAGGTGGGAGTGCCTCCACAGCAGTGTGTTTCGCAGAGCTTGCCAGCCTGCAAACCACAGGCCAGCTGCAGTCAAACAGCTGGCAAGTCCCGTAGTAGCTCCATGGTGGTGTTGGTGGAACTAGGCTGCAGAAAGCTCGGCAGATATTTCTGTCTTACCTGGCATCGCTGTTTGACCATGGAGCATCAGTGATGGGAATCTGCATATCAGAGGAGGACTTCAGCTTTAGCTGACAGCTACAGCTAAAGCCTTCCTTATCTGGAGTCACCACACTGAGGAAAATCTCTTTGTTCCAGGACAATTCTTCCTGCTTTTGTCAGTAGGATGCTTTTGGAACTAAAGTAATCTCCAGATTAGTTGTTAGTCCACAGCAAGAAGTGCACAAATCTGAGAGGCTGCCTGACATTGCTTTTATATGAGTGTGCTTTCCTGCTGCTACTGCACACACCAAGCCTGCCTCAGAAGTCATTATCTAGGATTTCTAGGCTGGAGCAAAGTGCAAAGAAAGAGATTTCTGCTTGTAACCAGGTGCCTGCAGCAAATGTTTATTTGTTTCATAACGTGGCATTATTGTCTTGTATCCAGCACAGACCTCTGCTGCAGTGTAAAGAAAAGCAAGGCAGATAGTCCAGTCTCTGGTACCATTGAAACAGGGGATATCTGGAGCCAGGGATTTTGGACACCCAAAATTAGCTTGGTGTGAAGGACCTTTTATAACAGATACGTTCCCAGTTGGAGGCTATTCCACCACTAGCCATGACAACACTAGAAAGGCAGTTATTGCTGCCTGATGACTACGGGGTGTGACCTGTGGGGTCTGTCTGAAAGCATCCTGAAGGATGAGTCACAGGTCCCTGTTGCCATCAGTAAGGACCTTGGAGAAATACACTTCCTGATGAAAATTTGCAGAAAGCCCTGTTGGGTTTATTTGGACACTTTCTAAATAGTTGTCTTGGTTCAGCCATCCCCTTCCCATGCTGACACAGATAGTGCCATTTTTGCAGACACAGGTTGGCATGTTACCTCAGGAGATGGGGACATGCAGATCTTTGTGTTTCCCACTGGTGCAGAGCTGCAGGCTGGCAACCAAACTGCATAGATGGCTGAGCATCATGCCTTGGGCATGGAAAAATGGCACATGGCTATTCCTGCCCCTGCATGCCTCAGTGAGATTGTGGGTCCTGGGTTACTGAGTGTGACTCTGAGATAGGTATGGAGGTCTCTCAGCCCTGGGAGGATGTATGTGGTCCCACTGATGAGACTGAGCCTGCCTTAATTTCACCAGGAAGGTGGCGATGTGACCACTGCTCCCAGGTGTGCTGCAGAGCTTAGAGGCTATAGGCTGAATGGTTTCATTTCCTTTAGGTCCCAGCCAGGTGCTTGGGGATCCTGGACCCAAGCACCAAGGCATCTCTGACCACCCATTGCTGAGTGGTCACCTCTGACTACCCATTGCTGGTAACCTGTGACACTTGTGTCACCTTCAGTGACACAGAGGATCAGCATTGCCAGAGCAGGTGGGAGGGAGGGAGAGTGTCAGGGCGGCTTTTTCTTGGTTAGTGTGCTGTGCTGCTTTACAAAGGGTCAAGCAGTCCCTCTGGAAAGAGGTGGAGAAAGTCTCCTTTTATTTGCCTCTGTCCTGCTATTTAAGAGTTTGAATTCATGGTTGTATAAGCCCTACTCTTTGAGGTAAAGATTAAGGCGCATCTCCCTCATAGCAGTGGCCTCCTCTGGGTGCCATGACACCTACTTTCCTAGAAAAAAAAACAGCTTCCTGCTTCTGTCTCCCTGCCAGGCAAACCTGAATTGTATTATTTTCCCACCCTTTCATAGTACAGAGGCCACCAGTGAGTAGTTGTTGGCCAGGAGGAGGATAGTGTGGAGACCCCCCATGCCCATCACTTGTCCTGCTGGTCTTGCACAGGGGCCTCTCATCTCAAGGATTGTGGGTCCTGTTGATCTCCTCATTGCCTTCATGTGAGTGGGTAGTCACTAGGGATTTAAAGTACCTCTCACCTTCTCCACCACTGAGCGCTGCTAAGCTCAGACTATGAGGTGAGCTGAAGCAGGATAACACAGACCTAGGTCTTTCAGGATGCAAAAAGGTGGACTTATATCCAAAAGATCAAGCGAAGCATTGGGAGTGCTGCATTGATACAGTGTAGGTACTGTGTGGACCCACCTGGAGTGCTTTATCACTGCAGGAAAAGTAGAGGTGACTTCAGCATCACTAGCATTGCAACCCGACTGGATGTCCCAGCTGGGTTCCTGTGTGCGAGGCATTGCCCAAGAGCACACAGTGAAGCATTTGTGGGCTTGGAGGGACTGTCAGGTAAACAAAGGAGCAAGAGGAGAGTGGATCAATGCATCAGTGACATGCCCCAAGTCATGCAGATAAGGTAGAAACAGGCACCTCAGCCACGTTCCCTGATTTCCCAGACATGTCTGTGTGTGCAGGACCTGCTGCATTTCTAGCAAAGGAGAGTGACAGATTCAGAAAAAAACAATAATTTCGTATTTTAGAGATTGTAGACATTTATATTATTTACTTATTCAAGTAAAATCCAATAGTATCTTTGTGGTGGGGTTTTGGTTTTGGTGTGGGGTTCCTCCCCCCCAAATGAGTAGAGAAGTAGGTAAAAGTGGAAAATTGCATTTTCAGGTGTTTTTTTAAGGTTTTCAACTTTTCAGGCAGTGTTTCCTGTAAAAATTCATCCAAGAGTCTTAAGTGGGCGAAAAAACAGAAAGTCAAAAGTTTGAGGTGAAATGTTTTATTTTAAGTTGACTGAAATACATTGTTGCATCTGAGATGAAATGCCTTCTTTTGTTTTGACAGAAAAATTGAAAAGGTAAAAAGGTTCTTTTCAGTTTCCCCCTCAAAGGCCCCTCTTCATTTTTGCTTTACCCCAAAACCATCAGTTCCTAATATGGTTTTGCTTTGTAGAGATCAAAGCTCTGAGGAGAACTAATCAGTATGTTAAAAAAAATACATTCTTGCTTATCTAGATCTAGCATCCTATCTGCTAAGAAATTATAAAGTATGTTAAGGCAGAATGGTTTCAGATCTCTGAGTGCACTAGCGGGGCGTTAGAGAAGATGCAAGATGTACAATGACTCTTCTTTACCAAAAAATTGATTCAGAGCCTTTACAGTATAGGACTGACGGAAAAAAATGCATTCAACAGACAAACACAATTTAGCTTTAGGGTACATTCAGGTAATATGGGAGAATTATGTCAGAAACAGGTATAGGCTTTTCTTCGTGGTTTTATTTTTTGCTAATATGAAAACCCTCATTACTGCCATGGGCTGCAGAATAGGATGGCTACTCTGTGAAAACAGCTCTTTGGTAGTCATTTTCCAAATGAACACACTACTTCGCCTCTCTATTTTGTTACAGGGGGAATGTGAGTGGCATTTCATGTTGGAAGAATTTATCAGAGCCTTCCTGATTGTTGCTGGAGCAGCATCAGGTCATTGACATTTGCTCAAAAAATCACAAACCAGAAACATTATTGTAAACATGTCAAAAGCCAGCTGCTGCCTTTGCCTGAGCTTTTAAGCTGACATGTACAAGGAGTGTAGAGGAGATGGTGCCCAAGTGCTGGCAGTCATTGGCCTTTTCATACAAAAATGCCTTGGACTCAGACCTCCCAAAGTTGTCACACTGGGAGGAAGGCATGAGAAATTTTGGAGAGACACACAGACAGAAAGACCTGCGTCTCACCTCCTGAAAACTGGGCCTTTCATCATCTCTGTGCTCTAAATCACTGGTGACTTTTACAGTTATGGCCCTGGACATCTTAAGCCAAGCAATAGGTTGCAACAGGTGGTGTTTAGTTTTCTCTTGTGATCAGGGGTAGGTTTTCCCATGCACTGGAAATGTGATTTGGACACTGTTCTCATCCAGTGGAAGAGAAAATGTTGTTGCTGTGATTGTAATGACACTGATTTTTAATCTGTTTTGTTATTTTCATGCAAGAGCAGTCTATCAGTATGTGGGAAACTAGAAGAAAGAGAAGCAGAAGGCCCTACACAGCAATGAATTAACAGCAAAAGAGGCTGGATGCTGGACATGTGGCAAGAAAGCAATCTGTGACACTAAGTAAAGTTGTAAGTGCCATGCTTTTGCTTGTGGTACTGAGAATTTAACAGCCGGTACCCAGCAGTCAGGTCATCAGATTTTGCGATATGCTGCCTTTAAAGATCTTTCTTTTGGGTACTGCTTAATCCCACTTTACCCAAGACAGGCGGGCTGTCAGATCTGCACAGAACAGAAGGGAGAAAGGAAAAAAAGTAAAGACATACCACATGAATTTAAGAGCATTTAAATTAGCGTTTAACAAGTCAACTATTCAGCCCCTACAGAAAAGCAGCCTCATTCATTTAGATCTTTCCAAGTGGAGCTCTTCAGAAATATTAGTTAACTAGAAGCCTGACAAAAGAGGTGATACCTATGAGAGCCATTTGTGTTGTTTTAAAACCTGTTTATCTATTAAAAATGGAGGCAGCTGGAAAATAAAACATAAATGTGTCTTGTAGTCAAGAGGGTTGTGATCAGGATTAATTTTCCCGGTCATGTAGCTAATGGAAATTAACAGGAAAGGAGAAAAGACTTAATTAACTTTTCCCTTAAAGTAAACTGATTGCTTTTTCCCTGTAGGCTTTGTCCTTTTGACACTTCCCTTTGAAATCAAAGGGGAATATTCTTTGGAATGATTTTTCTCTACTTATGCTGCACTTTTTGAAGGCTGATATGCTTCAAGGCCCATTTCCAAAAAGTGACAAAATCCAAAGGAACTTATGCTGCAAAGGGACAGAGTTAGAAAGGGGGTTAATACCTTACAATGCAAAGTGCCAGGAACTAGTGAAAATCCCCCTCTGCTCCTCCCTGCACTGCTAAGTAACACAAAAACTGTTGCTTTCTATCTGAGACTTGAGGCCCTGTGTTGGGCACTTGGGCAATTTCCCATCTTCACCATATGGTAGACTGATGAAGCACCGTATTCTGGTGCAAGCAAGCACAAAATTCAATCCCACATAAGTCAGAATTAAGTACAAGCCAAATAGAAAACAGAATAACAGTCCTTCACTTTAAAATAGAAATAATTATATACAAATGTAAATTGCAAATAGGCATTTGCTCCCCTATACTTTGAAAGAAACATGAAATTTCAGTGCACTGTCTTGTGTATCCCGTTTTTCAGTGGTAAACTGTAATAACTCTGAGAAACTCTTGGTTACTTGAACATTTGTATTTTAAGAAATTAGGTTCTGTTTATGTTCAAAGCCAGGTGTTTTTCAAAGTCAGGTACAAGCTAAAGAAAACTTGCAAAGAAAATAAAGAAAATCTCTACAGGCTCCATCAGCTTGAATTATAAAAGAACAACTTTGCACAGAATAAAAAAAAAAAGTCTAAAAATGTATTCTGAGAATAAACAAAATCTTCAGTCTTGTTTGTAAAAGGAACCATTCCCATGAGCTTAGTAAATTGTTCTTTTATTTTTTTCCCCCCTTTTTCCTTTTTTTTTTTTTAAGAAAAAGATCCTTAAAGCTAGAAGACAAGGTTGGAATTTTTTTTATTGAGACATTACTTAGCTAATCTTTTTTTAAGATGGAGTTGCATGTTGTCAGAGCCATTTGAATGTGACAAGTGGATGTTCAAAAGCAATTGGACCAATTGACTGCCACTGACAACCCAAAGCATCACTGTGATCCCCCAAAATACAACTCTTCATTCACTCACCGCTTGTATTCCAGGTTGCCTGCTGTTGGCTTTGCAAACCGTTCTTCAGGCACTGCTCCACGTAGGATTTGGGATCGCATCCGGAGAGGAGGATCTCGCCAAGGAGAGTGATGTAGGCAATGGCCAGCCGGAGCGTGTCGATTTTGGAGAGGCGCTTCTCGTACGGGAAGGTTGGTACGTGGCACCTGAGTTCGTCGAAGGCCGAGTTGATGTTGAGCATCCTCTTCCTCTCGCGGACGTTGGCGGCGTGCCGCTGGTGGAGGTGGCCGGGGGGCGGCGGTGGGGCGGCGGGCCCCGGCGGCGGCGGGGAGCTGTCCGTTTCAGCACCCCCTGACCGCCCCGCCGCTCTGCCTGCCGGCTCCCCCAGGGCAGGCGGGCAAGCAGGGGAGGGCCAAGGGGAGAACTGGTCTGCCAGGGAGGAGCAGTCCGCTAGGAAGTTGTCCAGCTGAGCGTTGGGATCTGCCTGGTCCCAGAAGAGAAATTCAGGAGTGGAGTCTTCCTGCTCGAAGCTGTAACAAAGTTCCTCCATCCTCTGTACCAGTCTGAAGCAAGCTAATGGAAATACTTACAACTTCAGACTAAACTGATTATCAGGAAAATGGGATTCTAATTTCATTAATATCCCCCACTCCAAAAAATATCAGGGGCAGAGAGTCCTGGTTGTGTCCTTGAGGAAGACTATCACAAAAGTTTCCCCAGTTGCAAATCCAAGTGGGACTCATGATTTAAATACTTCATGGCTCCTCAGTAGGGGAATGGTCCTATTCTTCTCCACTCAAAACTAAACAATGCACGTGCTTCTCTCTTTATTAGCTGTTGACTACAAAACAATATGAATGAATGTAGCAAGAGAGAATGAATTTTCTATTGACTTTCTCCTGGAAAATCCGTTGAAGCAGTTATTGAGTTCTTCCACAAGTTCAGTCTCTCCACTTGCTATTTAGAGTAGGGTTCACACAGGGATTTTGTTGTTATTGTTGTTGGTTTTGATTAGGAGTGGTTGGAGGAAGAAAAAAATACAGTCCTTTATCTTTTTGGTGAAGTGTTAATAGCCCTACATTCTCTTATGGCTGGACAAACAAAACACTATTATAATGCTGTCAGAAACACATGATTCTGCCTTCTTTGACAGCAGAAGCTAGTGGCATCTTCTGTACTTCTAGCAAGAGAATGGTTGCAATAAAGATATGGGATTCACTGCTGTCTTAAATTGGAACACAGTGGCACCTCATATTAAGTAAGCCAACACCACCTCATTTGGTTACTGCTGATTCACACTTAAATTACGCATATTTTATGGGCAGTGCAGACATTCAGTGCTCTGTCTCGGACCATACTAAGTACTGGAAAATAACAGCAGCTGTAATAACCACAATGGGTGCAGACCTAGAATGGTGAACCAGGTGGGCCACATCTTGAGAAGTGTTGGAAGCTGGGAGAGTAGCAGGCATCCAGCATCTCTGTGATGCTGGACAAATGGGGTGGAAGGTGTTAAGCACCACCAGAACTTTAAAGCGAGTGCATAATATGAGTGGGTGCTTTAGTCCCTTTGATTTTCACAATACTTAAGCCAATGTTTAAATTCATTCAGAAGTAGTTTAAGTGATATTTTAAGGGCTTAAATGAATGGAATGAAAATATGTTTTAAGTTAGAGAAAACCTAAATGCTTTTCCTGAAGCATGTCATAAAGAACTGTTATCAAGACACTTAATCAAATGCTTGACTCCATGCACAGACTCATGTCCTGCTGTGTGAAGTTTCAGGAGATGTCTACTGCGAAGTTTATGAGCCACAGACAGCTTCCTGATAGGACAGTTGAAAGCACAAATCTCAACAGCTTCAGATAAAGAGACAGAGAGCAGAAAATGGCCTGTGTTTTCAATGGATCCAGAACGATGATCAGATCCTCCATCTAACAATGACTTAGGGTGCAGTCCTGGTAGCTTTGCCTTGTGAGTAGAGGGATTTATTTTAAGATAAGGCATAGGCTATTAATGACTCTTCTTAGTAACCTGGGATTTTGCCTTGTGGCAATTCTACATGCTCCAGGAAGTTTAAGGCAACAGAAAACAGGCTGCAGGAAAGATTTTTGCAAAGAGTAGATGTAAGAAGGTTGCAGTGTATGAAACACTAGGACTATCTTTTTTCTTCTTGTTGTGCAAATTGAACAAAAAACCCATTATCTGTAAACCTGCTTGACAAAGGAAAATACCAAGTGTGACAATACAGGGCAAATAGCCGTTAAATAACGAGAATGTGTCTTGCTTTCTATGGGCAGCTCAGGGCACAGATTTTGTACTAGTTTTGTACAAACTAAATAATTTGTTATGATACCAACATACCCAACAACAAAATATTGGTATTGTGAAAGTCCGTTGTGAAGGACAGCTTCTGCTCCAGATGAATCCCAACAAGGGACAAGGCAGGTAGCTACAGGGCAGGAGGGGATATGGGAGTGGTGAAAGGAATGGCCACAGTCACGGATGGCAGAGCTGAGACTTGAACTTGGGCCAATCGATGTGGAGTTCATTCTTCAATGGTTTCTTTTAAATCATATCCCTGTATTTCCCAGTGTCATGTACAAGCAGTGTTCCCAAAAGAAACAACTTACTACAGTCCCCATGCTTGGCAGTGGGGCTGCATGTCTGATCCCAGCAGTCCCTTCTACACCCTTGTAAGCAAATTGGGGCTCAGCTATTGCAGAAAGCAGGCAGCAGAAAAGCCTCCCTGCCTGAGCTCCCTACCTCTGCACGCTGCACCACCTCTACCCAAAACACTTCTGCAGCACTGCTGCTGCATTGTTGGCCTCCCATGGATGCTTTGCAGTTCCCAGATTTCAGATTATCTTTTAGATTCTTCTACAGCTCCCTGGTCACTGTTTAACTGAGCACTTGGTAGTGCTCATTTGGCCACCTTAGACATAAACGTAAGACACTTGAAAATACCGAAACCAGCAAGAGAACAGGTCTTCTCCTGAACAGGGCTCTGGAGGAGACAGTTGCTGTCCACTGGGAGCAATGGGCAGAGACAAGGAGGTTCAGCAAATAACATGGTTAGTTTTATGTGCTCGGTTCCTCTTTCTCAGCAGATGCTTCTTCAGTGCTTAATGTTCCCTTCCAGATCCATCACTGCTAATAGTGTTGCCTGGGGATATGTCTGGCTCCACAGATGGAGAGCAGATGTTCCAGAAAACCTACTTTTAGCGTGTTCAAGGGGAATTTGGCTCTTTTAGAGAGACTCTGGACAAAGCAGAGGGGGGGAGGGTGGGGGAAGAAAGAGAGAAAAGCAAGAAAAGATTTCCCATTAGAAAGCCAGCTATGAAAGAGGTCAGGTCTCAGAAGAGAAGCTGAGGTTCCCATCCCTCATATGAACAAACCTTACCACAACTTCAGACTTGTTGCACTCCCAGTGTTTCTACAACTCTGTTAGTCAGAGAGGAGGGAATGTACAACTAATTGGGCTAATTTTTCGCTTGTCTGGGAGATGTGGGTGAAGGAGTCTCCAACAGGGAATGAGGTAGTACGGGTACCACACTGAGTGGGGGTGCTGCTGATTATTTGGTATAATTTCAAGATCTGCTCAACCACTGTTTCCCCCAAAACTTCCTCATACCCAGTGGGATCCAGGCTGCTGGTCATTTTAAATCAGTAGGGTCTAATGAAAGCAAATTCTTGAGTCAGAAAGTTTGTCTTGGGTTTATGTCTACGACAGGGAACGAAGCCATGGTTGTTTGGGTTTAAATTCTTTCAGGTCTAGATATCTACATCTCCCTTTATAATTTTCCCTATTCCTGCTGGGAACTATCTTCCTCAGCCCTGTCCCACTTTCTCTGTTATCTAAACAAATCCACGCACAGCAGACTCTGCGATTTTGCCTATTTGATAGAATTTTGGGTACAAATCTGTTTTCAGGAAATATTTCCACTGCAGTTTTTTCTTCACAGTGCCTTAGCAGCTGAAAGCTGTTACCCTGTACCTGTATCTCAAAGATAACAGGGTCTCCTGAGGTTATTTTGGAAGTGAATTTTTCTCTCCCCTTCTCATCCCATTGGCCTTGTTTCAGACTCAGCTTGGGGAACCTTCCCAATGACATTTTTAGTGGAGTCAGCAAAACCTCCAGGTTCTGGCAAAATGGCATTTTATTTTTTTTTTTGCTGGGAATTTAGTTTGAGCATGTTTCCATCATCTTTAATTGCTTAATAAAGGGAGTCAGTCCTTGGCCTGGACAAAGAACAGATGTAGAAAGGACCAGATGCTTTACTTTCAAGTTAGATGACTCCAAAGTACAACAAGTCCATCATGTCATTGCTGCTAATCCAACGTTATGCTGTTCAGCTCATCATCAGAGCTGGGAACTGGGTCCCAGATTAACAGAGAAGACCAGATGAAAGATGCCAAAAAACATGGGGAATGCTTTATTCAGGTGGGAGAGTGCAGCTCTTGGTGGTGTGGCTCACTCAGCATGTCTTAGTAATGGCACTGCCGAACTACAGCTACACAAAGGGATCTCCAGGACCTGAGCTGGCCTCATAATTGGCTGGTTGAGCTCCTTACAGCCACAGCTAAAGGGTGGACCACCAAGCTCCCGTACCTTCTTTTGAGCCATGTGCCATGCCTGGGATACCTGAACTACTGGGCACATTGTGAAGTGCTGGGGACAAGAAAAGTGCAAGTATTATCATTTAGAAGTGGAATGTGCTTCTTTTTAACCTAAAACAATAGCAAATGTAATGATGTAATGAAAAGCAGAACAAGGATTTCCAGGGCAAGTGAATTTCAAAGGGATAATGGTTATTTCTGAGATGCTCAAATAATTGTGAAATGAAATGTTCATAGCATGTGCAGGATGTTGATTTTAAGAGAAAAAGGTAACAGGACCCTTATTATTTGCAGGGTAGAAACACCAGACGCCAAAGTTTGTGGAGGGAGGCACTGGTGAATGATTGTTAATATAACTTTGATTTATTTTGTTATTACTATAAACTAGTCAAGACAGTCTTTGCTTTAAAAGTCTTTGGTGTTTAAAAGTAAACACAGTCACTTTAACCTTTCTGACGGGTGTTTGCAAAGTTACAGAAAATTAATCCCAGTCTCTAGGAGAAGGAGGGTACTTTCTCTTATAAAAACACTCACTCATGGTTCCCCCCTTTTCAGAGCTTTTTATGAATCGTAGAATCATAGAATCATTTAGGTTGGAAAAGACCTTCAAGATGCTGGGGGATGACCTCTGGGCTGTTACTGCCAAAGAGTTCCTCATTCAGTCACTGCAATGGAGTCTGTGACTGTTTATGTGAGTGAACGGTCATCTTTGGGAGACAACATGTACATCAGCCTATGCTTAGCTGTACAGTTTTGATCTCAAGGGGATGGAAGTGCTCATGGGAATTTCTGAAAGAAAGTGGTGTTTCTCATGCAATGGCCTTAGGAGGGCTGCTTGTGCTGCATTTCACTGCATCTTCTTCATCTGAAACATACCCCTAGCAAGGTTAACATAGCACTACCTCCAGGTGTTACAGATAGTGCCCATGAACAACCCTGTCTCTATAACTGATGAGCAGTATCTCCAGGGATAGGAAAAACTGCCATTTGTGTCACATCTAGTGCTGTTATTAGTGGTTTTATTTGGCTATCTCAAAGCAGTGACTTTAGGTACCTTGCTCCCATTCACGGGTAAGTTCCTTAAAATCTAGGTACATCAGAGCACTGAGTTCAGTCAGCATTCAGCCAGTCAGGAACTAAGAAAATTATTCTGCCACTTTCTTCTTGAGAAAAACAAATCTTGGCCCCTTTGCAAAACCGTTAAAGAAAATATGTGTTCTGCAAGGTGCATGAACAGTTTTCAAAGGGGCGGGTTATCAATTCCTGTTGGCCAGCTGCCTTTTCTTTGGGTACAAGAGATCCAGAATATGTGCATTGTTTGTAGTCTTGATTTCATAGAATCATAGAATCATTTAGTTGGAAAAAACCTTTAAGATCATCAAGTCCAACCGTACCTCTCCACTACTAAACCATGTCCCTAAGCACCTTGTCAACCCGTCTTTTAAATACCTCCAGGGATGGGGACTCCACCACTTCCCTGAGCAGCCTGTTCCAATACTTGACAACCCGCTCCGTGAAGAAGTTTTTCCTAATATCTAATCTAAACCTCCCCTGGTGCAATTTGAGGCCATAGCCTCTTGTCCTATTACTTGCTACTTGGGAGAAGAGACCAACACCCATCTCGCTACACCCTCCTTTCAGGTAGTTGTAGAAAGCGATAAGGTCTCCCCTCAGCCTCCTCTTCTCCAGGCTAAACAATCCCAGATCCCTCAGCCGCTTCTCATAAGACTTGCTCTCTAGACCCTTCACCAGCTTTGTTGCCCTTCTCTGGAGATGCTCCAGCACCTCAATGTCCTTCTTGTACTGAGGGGCCCAAAACTGAACACAGCACTCGAGGTGCGGCCTCACCAGTGCCGAGTACAGGGGAAGGATGACTTCCCTGGTCCTGCTGGCCACACTATTTCTGATACAAGCCAGGATGCCATTGGTATTCCTGGCCGCCTGGGCACACTGCTGGCTCATATTCAGTCGGCTGTCGATCAACACCCCCAGATCCCTCTCTGCCAAGCAGCTTTCCAGCCACTCATCCCCAAGCCTGTAGCATTGCATGGGGTTGTTGTGGCCCAAGTGCAGGACCTGGCACTTGGCCTTGTTGAACCTCATACAATTGGTCACAGCCCATTGGTCCAGCCTGTCCATGTCCCTCTGTAGAGCCTTCCTACCCTCAAGCAGATCAACACTTCCACCCAGCTTAGTGTCATCTGCAAACTTGCTGAGGGTACACTC
>VYZW01036887.1:0-13731 GCA_013401315.1 Balaeniceps rex | reverse complement strand
AGTATATAATAGGAAAGAAAATATTAAAATTAAACCACATACAGGGACTGAAAAGCCTATTATGTTCTAACTTAGGATGTGGGCTACACAGTGTACTTTGTTTTTTAAAAAGGAAGTACTTTTCAGGGACTAGAAATTGGAAAATAGTGTTTGTTGGCCAAAACATAAATGTACGTGTTGGCGTGATGAAGGCTGATTAAAACTGCACCAGTGCCTTCTGCTAGGAAGACAGCTGATAAGTTTTTCAGGTGTCTGGTTGCATAGCAGTAGCTGCCTGGGTATAACTTCCCAGATAATACCATGACCAGCAAGAGCTAGGTCAGGCTAACGTGTCTACAAAAGTTTTGCAAGGACTGTGCCGAACAAGTTTTCTTTACAGATGGCTCATAGGTGAAACTGTGAATGCACCACCAATGGCCCTTCCACTATTCGCTTTGGTTAATACACAAAATGAAAGCTAGATTTTGAAACAAATATCAGAATTGTTTGTTTCACCGTGTTAGAATGTAAAGTGAGAGATAAGAATCCTGGGTGTCAATGGTCGCCCGTCATGTAGCTGGCTGAGGGCTGAATATAATATCAGGTAAGAGAGAGAGGTCTGTAATAAGCAGGAGGCTGGATACTTGCAAACAAATCATAGGTCAGTTGTGTTTTGTGCAAGATAATGTGAATCCTATGGTAATACACTTCTAAATTAAATTCACATGATGAAATATGACCATGAGGGATGCTGGAAATCTGTGAGCCTCACATTAATACTGCCTAAAGTTCGTATCTCATTTAAGAATTAATATTAGTGCTTATATACACATAGCCTTCCTGAGCAGGTCACTTGGTAATTCTAATGTGTCATTTGTTTGTTTTACTTAAGGAATCAGCTGGAGGGGATATTCAGTCTCCTTTAACGCCAGAAAGTATTAATGGGACAGATGACGAGAGAGTGATGCCGGAAGTGACGCAGAACTCGGAACCAAGGGCTGAACCAACCCAGAACGCATTGCCATTTACCCATAGGTACAGATTCCATTCCCACATCCTGATTAAGTGATACCTATCTCCTTTGTCATCAAAGGGACCTTCTCCCATGTCGTGGCTTCCACCTAGTAAAGTTAAGAATTAAATTATGTGAACAATAAAAAAAAAAGACTGGCTTTCAGATTTGCAGTATAATCTTTGTTTTCACAAAAAACCATGAGGAAATCTCTTTGAATAAGATTTTGGGGGGCATTATTTTATAGTTTAATCAGCTGAATGCGAGCCCTTGAACACTGGTTAGTGCAGGTGTCCCTTTAACAGGAAGCATTATTTCAGTGTTTGAGATCTTAGTAAAGTTAACTGCTTCTTAGAATATTCCAATTCAATTATTTTTTCACACATTTTCTTTAAATGACTGATAGGATTGGATGTCAGCCAAGGGACTCTTACAACACTTTCGGATTATAAAATTTAAAGCAGCCTTTAATTGAACAGTTCTCTGACAGCTGAAAACATTTTTCAACTTTTTTTTTTTTTTTTGAAACATGAGAGAAGTGTAGTTCTGCTTCAGACTGAATTATAATTCATTGCGCTAGAAATACTGTACTCTGTTCTTTAAGAAAACTAGGACTTTTAATTTAATGATACAAATGATGAGTTAAGATGGGTATATCTTGTCTATTAGAAATGATTGTAAACGGGACACTCAATAAAACACATTATGTACTGAGACCATGGAGAGTAACTTAAATATTTAATAAACTTAGAACAAAGCTAGAAATACTAGATTTATTTTTTTTAAACATGGTCTGAATCAGTTTGAATAGAGTTTAAGGGGTCTTGATCAAAGGTTGGGGAACACTAGGATGTCAGATATATCATGCAAATAATTCAGAATGAGCAGAGATGGAATTGGAATTGTTCAAAACTTCTCATTTTTTGTAAGAGAATAATAGTATTAAATATATCTGGAAAAAATGACATTTTTCAAATGAGAAAAAAAATTATACTTTTTTAGCAGAGTGATTGTGTTTTATTTTTATACTTCAGTTGTCACCAGTGCATCTATTGCGTGTTTTATAAGAAATGGTGCTTTGTAAGAGAGCTCTGTGCATGTTGAAGGAGTATTACAAATGTTGCACATCAGTGTTCTGTAACGAGTTCATTTAAACTTACTGTTTGTGTGTTGGAATTCTCTATCAATATTTTTGTGAAAAGGAGTAGTGGTGTTTGTTGGTGGTATGGGTTGGGTTGTGGGTTTTTTTGTTTTGTTTTGTTTTTTTTGTTTGTTTTTTTTTTTAAATGAGAGCTGCAAGATCTTCCCTCTTGCTTTGCATATGTAAATATGTTTTCTGGTATGCCAATATAGTAACTATGCTTTGCTCTGCATTGACCATGACTGAAGATATTTTTTGAAACTATCCAGTTGTAATTTTTGATGGTGTAGAATAGAGGTTACACAATTTTTACATGCTTTGCATCTTTCTATCTACTTCATGTATGCAGTGTGAGTGCCTGGTTTTTGTTCTGTTAAGTACCACTAGCCAGAATTGATCTTCTGACAGTAACTCTGTTTTTTGAGGGTCACTTCTCATGATGATTCTCATGAGAATCATTTGTCTTGCTAATGGTAGCTTCAAGTTTGTTAGTGAGCTATTACTGAAGAAAATGCAAATTTTTTCAAACCCTTTGAAATTAATTGAATTTTGGACTAGATAAGGTTTTTATTATAAATAAATGAAGATTCATATAGGTTACTTTTTTTCTTAATACTGAAAAGCTCAAGTGAGGACATTTATATATTATTATTTAACCCAGACAGAAAATGCTTTCAGGTGCTTTCTGACAATTTTTTCATATAGAAAGAAAAAAATCCTTTTGTGTGTGTGTGTGTGTGTGTGTCAAGGAACACTGTCTCAATCAGAGGGAAACTACCATTTTAAAAATGTATATTCCAAAAGATTCCAGTTATTTCCCAGGCACCATTATGTTTTTCAAGTTGATGACAGAACTTAGTTTGGAAATCAGCTGCTTTGATTGGATTTAATTGTTAGCTGTAATGAAGGCTGTCTAAAATGGCACTATGCAACACATGCATGAAAGAGATGGAAAGTGAAGCCTCCAGGATTGTGTTAGTGCTGGTTAAATGGGCATGTTTTTGTAGAGGCATTTCATATTAAATTGGCAACTAGGTAGACATACCTAGTTGCTTGTGCTGGCTGGAAGGGTGCTCTCTGCAGGTGGTCTGTTTGCCCCTGATATAAAAAAAAAAAAAAAAAAATTAAACAAAACCTTACACCCTGATCATTGGAGACTTCCTGAGCTTTTCATGTGTCAGGGGTACAGAAAGGGATTGTGCTCCTTGTTCCCTGCCCTTTTGATGCTGATGTGTATTGGTGACACTCCATGTGTGATGGAGAGGAGTTGCCACACTGAACCCTTTCCCTGTGTGCCCTGGTAACTCCTGCCGATCGCTGAGCCTCTTCCACACCCTACGTTTCAGCAAAGTTAAAGTTTAGCCAGTGCTTCTGGGTGAGAAGGATAATGCTGGAAGGGCACGTGAGTGTTGTCTTGTGCACGGCAATGCTTTTTATGTATTTGCCTTTACTCCTGGAGCTGTTAATCAATCACTAGGTGCTTTTCAAAAGAAAAGATGGTGTGGTCTTCCCTCCAATGAGTTCAGCTATAGGGGACATGAGAGTTGCTGAGGCTGGCCATGCTTCACTGAAATAACACTAGCGTAACGAGTTCATTTCTTCCATGATTAGGAAAGCTATATTCTGCTCTGGCGTGACAGTACATACTTACCCTGTGAAGGTCCAAAAGGAGTGGTCCTCAGTGTAGGCTGGAGCACAGGGAAAGGCACGTGTGGGGCCACCTGGCAGGAGCCCAGCCCAGGCAGCCATGGGGCAAAGGTTGGAGCTTCGTGGGCAGGACGAGGTGCCACAGCACCACACAGCAAGGATGGCTGGTGAGGTGGGAACTGCGTTGCTGCAGGAGAGGGTCAGCGAGCTTAGCTGAGTGCGGGCACCTCTGCGGCAGAGGACAGGGGTAAAGGGCTGAAGGGGATTGTTGTCAAGACAGTGATCTAGGGAAGAGGTTTTCATGTCTGTATGAGCTGAAAGGGTCTGACAGGAGTTAACAAGGTCAAAATGAGAGGTGTGGAGGTCATGCTTTAGTCTACATCTTACTACTTGTCATTTTTAATCTACACACACCGAAAAATGTTCAATTTCATTTTGTTATAACACATCCTCTCTGGCCAGATATGTCCTCTTCTGCAAGCATTCTTCTCTGTGCTTTGTATGTCTTAGTGTTGGTAGTTGGGGGCTGTGTTATTTCAGTAGTGTAAGTGTAAACTACTTTGGTATTTATAGTTATTTTCTGACCATTTATACCCAAAAGCTGAAAAAAAGCATTTCTTAAGTCACCAGAGTTTTGTTATTAGATCTTTATTTTTTTATTATTTCAGTAAATAACTGTGAGTATTGAAATGAACATTCTCCAGTATATGTCTACAATCCTGTTCATATCCCATGAGCATAATAGAGCAAAAGTCTAGTTGGTTCAATTTATCCTTATCTGGAAAGTCCTAATGCTGTTCACAAGCAGTGTGACTCTAGTCAACTGCTTGAGAGATAAGGATATTAAACAGTTATGAGCCTTGCACAGAAAGATAAACTCTTGCAATTAAACTTCTTGCCTTTTTTAAACTAACTATGACGGTTAATGTTGAATTATGAAGTAATATTACTTGGGAACTCCCACATCTTATAATATAGCCTGAGCACTGCTCTCATTAGTAAACGTTGCCAAAACAAATGAAAGTAAAATGTAACCTAAGCCTGGCATTAGAATTTTTAAAAGTCTTGGCTGAGACTCTGATCGAGTCTGATTTTTCTGAAAGATGGCTAGTCCAGGAAGGCTTTTTTCTAACAAAAGCTAGTTAATCAAATCTAATATTTAAAATAATTAAGACTAAAAAAGTGTATATTTTCTTAAGTAAATCTTAGTTTCCTCAGACATCTTCCTTTTTTTAAAAAATATTTTCCACATTCTTTAAATTGTGATTTCCCCCCCCATCTAAAAAAAGTTGTCCATAAAAAGGCATTCGGAGAGAAAAAAGTTGCTAAAAAATTTGTAACCATTTCCAATGTGACTGCACCTGGCTTTTAAATGTAAGTTTTAATCCTGCCGCTGCATAGTATACAATTCCTGATGGCCTGAATGAACCCAAAGAAATACTATACTGAGGTTATTTAGCCTTAGAATATAATTCAAATATTAAAGTTGAATAGTGTGTCTGGCGAACTCTGCAACTGCTGCTCGGGGCTTTTTGGTAACTGTTTAGTGAATGTGCTCTTTTGCCTTTGAAGATAATACATTTGTTTATAACAAGTTTTATTCCATTTTCGGCACCTCATGAAGCTGTGGGATAAAACACTTTCAGAAACAAAACTTAAAATAAGAGGATTCTTCTGGGACAAATCTTGAAAGTCTTCAACTTTCTGTCAACTGTAACTTGTACCTTTTACCTCATTTTTCATGTAACACGTAAATATGTTCCATCTAAATTTAATGAAACTTGAAATTTCTATTACATAATGACAATTACATAGACAATATATATGTGTGTGTGTTTGCTTGTTTGTTAAAATTCCTGTTTTTGTATTCAAACAAGTTTTTAATATGAAATTTTGACTCATTGCCTTAGTGAAAATGGACTTATTTCAAATGATGTTTATATATTAGATATTTTATTGTCTAGATAGATTACCATTTAATAATGCTGCCAGTAAATCCAACGCTCTAATAACAAAGAAAAAAAAAACAAAAATCTTGCTGCTAGCTCATGTTCCTTCACTGAGTTTTCATTAAAAGTTGTATGCAGAAATCTGTTTAGTAGATTTTTCACTTTGTGTATTACAACTACTCACTTCTACAAGCTTAATTATTTTAGTTATTGTCGTGGTTTAGCCCCAGTCGGCAACTGAGCACCACACAGCCACTCGCTCACCCTCCCCCTCCCCGGTGGGATGGGGGAGAGAATCGGAAGGGCAAAAGAAAACTTGCGGGTTGAGATAAAAACAGTTTAATAATTGAAATAACATAACAATAATGATGATAGTAATAAAATTGCAATGAAAAGGAGAACGAGAGAGAGAGAAACAAAACCCAGGGAAAACAAGAGATGCAACCGCTCACCACCTGCCAACCGACACCCAGCCAGTCCCCGAGCAGCGATCGCTGTCCCCCGGCCAACTCCCCCCAGTTTATATACTGAGCATGACGTCATATGGTATGGAATAGCCCTTTGGTCAGTTTTGATCAACTATCTTGGCTGTGCCCCCTCCCAGCTTCTTGTGTACCTGGCAGAGCATGGGAAGCTGAAAAATTCCTTGACTAGTCTAAGCACTACTTGGCAACAACTAAAACATCAGTGTGTTATCAGCATTCTTCTCCTACTAAATCCAAAACACAGCACTATGCCAGCTACTAGGAAGAAAATTAACTCTAACCCAGCCAAAACCAGGACAGTTATGTTACAGTAAAGATACTTTGTGAATCATTCTGAACTGTTAAGTTGGCTTTAAAGAAAAGTTTTGAGTTAATTTTTGTGGCATTTTGTAATTTGAATTTATACTCAAATCCTTGTATTTGGATGTTCTTTACAGTGTTATGCGTAGCTTCCTTACCAAGTAGTTCTGGGGGTGTGTATTACTCTTTCTTTTTTTTTTTTTTTTATTCTTGTTTTTGAATGCTATTTAGCCTGATGACAGGATAATTTCATGTTGTGAGGAAGCTCAGGAAGTCTCTAATCCAAGCTCCTGCTCAGAGAAGGTCAGCTATGAGATCAGACCAGGCTGCTCTAAGCTTTATCCAGTTGGGTTTTGAAAACCTCCTAGACTGGAGACCGATAAAGCTAGGCTTTTTAAAAAGGTTTCTCTATAACATAAAAGGCAATAACTGTTTTCACATTGCACAGTACTATAATGAACTGTGACTGTGCACACTGGAGGAACTCTGGTAAATTCAATTACTCTGTTGAGAAAAGATTATTTCTTGAGGTACACTCGGAGAAGAAACTCAAAGGTGATATGTTCCCGCTGTCAGCGTAAGCAAAGAACTGGTTAATATAGCAACTTAGAAGTAGGTCTTGACTTCACCTCAACCAACATTTGTTTGATGTTGTGAAGGTCCTAGCTGTGCTGTTCTGCCTCTCGTGCTCCACCAGCAAGAGCCTGGTGGTCCCAGGAAGAAGCACATGGAGAGGGATTGTTCTCCCCTCCCTCCCTGACCTAATTCCTACTGCTTCCTGCACTCCTGCACTTTTGCCTAAGCTGCTGTGATTTAGCTCAAGTAGGCTATCCTTCAAAATAAAAGTTCTTGCTAGGAAACTATTAATTTGAAAGGAAAATCTTACCTTGTGTTAGTGTAAATTTTTTCATGTCTCTGATTTTCCTGATTGTGACAATTTCTGAAAATTCTGTAGGGAATCTCTGGAATACGTAGTAAACCATTACATGGTTTTAAACCAGTATTGTGTCAAACACAGCATAATACAGCTCATACTGTAACATTTTCATAAGATATCTCTAGTAATGGAAGGAGAGGTGGAGAGGACTCTTATCTGCTATTAGAACGGTCATGGTGTATGTGTTGCTTATATCTTTAAAATGAAGCAACTCTGCAACTGATAGAGCTAATTTTAATGGCTGGGGGAATGGATGAGAGCCAAAACTAAAAATAGCCCAACACTTAAGAGAGTAATATCACCATCTCCCTTGTGCACCTAAGGAAGTTCTAGTTTGGAGCATGTGAATTACCTACTTCCTGCTGTTTATTTAGTGAGAATTCCAAGGGGTGATTCAGACGATGTGAGCTGGGTGTTTGAAATTAGATGATATAAATACCATCCTCAGGGACAAGTGAGCACTCTTCTAACATATCGGTCAAGTACGTTCTTAGAAGAGGAATATAATCCTTATGCAATTTATATTAAAAAACATGCAACTTGTAACATGTAATTTTTTCCTCCTTTAATCACATACATAAGAATTAAAAAAAAACATAGTAAAAATGAAAAAAAAAAAGGAACTATCTTGCTTAAGGAAGGAACTTTTATTTCTAAAAGAATATATCCATTGTGTTCAACCAATCCAAAATATGGATGACATTAAAAGATTGTGTGTTAGTACTTCAGCAACTGTAAACATTGCCTCTATAAATTGGGATATGAGTTACTTAATACTAAATCAGATTCTGTGGGGTGTGTTGTTTGTTTTTGGGGTTTTTTTTGGTTGCATCCATTAATTCACAATCATGAATTTTGTTAGGTATTTTCAATAATACAGTTTTCTGAAATGTGTTATTCCTTTTAGGAGTCTACTCTTAGCACACGGTGACTTTTTGTTGTCATCTTTAGGCATTGGTGGAGGACCTATTCTCATTATTCTAGATTTTCCTAGTAATTTAGTTGAATAATGAACTTTTTCTATTGTGCATTTTGATACCAGGTGTGTATGCTTGTTTAAATTTGTGAGCAGTGTCTGTGAGGGTTCTTTTATGGGATGATTTGTACATATGTTATTTAGAATATTTGCCATTTTGTTAGTTCTAAGCTCAAACATGCAATCATCTTTTCAAGAAGAATTCAAATTATAGTTATAGGAGATCTTATGTAGACAGTTGATACCTCATGTTTTCTTCACTCATACTTCCATCTTTCAGTGTCTTTGATATTGCTGAGAGTCATCATAGGAAACCTTTCAACCAGTAAGTAGGGATAAGCTGCAAACTGAACTTTCCCCAGACACCATGAAGGAGTCCAAGGTGTTGTCTTTAATACACCAGAGATCTCTCTGGGTAAATTTTGCTGAAGTTAGGTCAGCATTTCCAACTATAACAGAAACCTCTTGCACCAGTGTCTTTTGAAACATTTTTTTCAAAACTGAGAAGTGTCATTAGGATCAAAGAGAATGGACACCAAAGAAATGCTACAGGTATCAATGCACTGTTCTCCAGAAAAAAAAAACCACAGTGAAAAATTTTGAGAGGAAATAGCCACTTTGTGGAATTGCTTTTTATATTTTAAAATAATCTGTGGAAAGACTTAATACTTTGAAAGTACAAATGTCATGCCTTGTTTGGATTGGAAGCCTCAGTGCATACTTACAGATATTTTTCAGCCACCCATTTAAAAAAATATCTTCTACAGAAACAGAAAGCCAATAACATCTGAAGTTACCAGGAAAAAAAAACCACATAGCTATTCATCCCTTGAGTCTCGAGTGAATTTTCTAACAGTCATGACGCTTGAAAAGAGAAGCCTTTTGTGAAAAGCAAAGGCAGAGGAGATGTTTTTGCAGGACAAATATGAACATATTTTTCACAAAGTCTGATTGCTCAAACTTCACTGTCTCATTCTGGTTGGTTAGGGAAGTTGATGTGTGAAAATATATATATGTGAACTATTCATGCTCATACATTCAGTTTGGGATTAATTCTTGATGAGGAGATGGGGGGCTTTCTTCAGAGTCTGGAATTTTGACTATTTGTAACAAGACTTTCCTATGGCAGTCTGTTCTGCAGGTAAGAGTATCATGCAGTTTGCATCCATCTGCACACACACATGCTTTGCTTCTACAAAAATGGACCTCTTCAAATTATGCCCCAACAGCCCGTCAAAAGTATGTTAGAAGATTAAAAGCTCCTTGTAGCTGGTATGTAGCTGCTTCATTTCAAGTGTAAGACTTTGTCCACTTACCTTTACCAACACAAAATATAATGCTTATTTTGTTAGACAAATGCTACAGAAACTTTTCCAGACTTGTTCATTTACTATTTTCTGTCTCTAAATGGACTCTGTAGTCATAATCTGGTTCTATGAAACTAGAGAATAGTCTAGACTTGGGTTTCAGGGTACATATTCCCATCCACATAGAAATTATTGAAAAGGTTACACAGTTTTAGAGAAATTAAAGAGAATTGAAGATTTGTGGCCTTCTGATCACTTTTAAGTATGCTGCAGAACAATCTGCATCAGTATCTTATTTTGATTCTTGTGTACTTTACTCATCTCAAGGTTCACTTATTGTCAACTTTGCATTATTATGTAAAATCAATATACAGAACATGGATGAATTTGTGTAACATAGTGATTGTAGTCATGGTAAAATGCCTCTGTCATATTCCTTAGAAGTACAGGAAATTGAATTGTTACTGAACAAGTTTGAGTTCAAAGTCCACAAGCTAAAAAAACAGCTTAAAAAAAAAACTCAGAAAACAAGTGAAAACTTGGCTTTTTGTCAGTTTTGGTATATTAAAATCTGTTACAACTCATAGCAATATACTTTAAAAATACAGCTTTATTCTTTTAAAGCCCACATAAACCTATGCCCCAAAGCCGTACTTTCTTGAATATTTTGAAGCGTGTGTTTTTAATGAAGAANGGACGGGGCTTTGAGCAACCTGATCTAGTGAAAGATCTCCCTGCCTACGGAAGGGGGGTTGGACTAGATGACCTCTAAAGGTCCCTTCCAACCCAAACCATTCTATGATTCTATACCAGGAATTATTTCCTGCTTTACTGAGAATACAGGAGCTAAAATTAAGTCACCTGAAAGAAAAAAACAAAACAAAACAAAAAAACCTCCAGCAAAACAAAAGAAAAAAAAAGCCCAAACCTTTCAATTAGTGGCTCTTTTCAAATGTAGGCTCTTTGTGTTTCAAAGTCACTTGGCCCCTGCACCTCACACCAGGTATAGTGTCTGTTTTGCCCACTCACCTGCTCTTCTGAAAGATCTCTGTGTTGCTGTACCTCGTCTGTCCACTTTATTCTCTTTAAGAGAAAGGATATATGTTAAGTTTTTTTGGCAGTGGGGCCAAACCCAGTGGAATACTTGAGGGATGCATTTTTTTGGAAAAAAAAAAAAAAGTCTGTAACCAAGTACATTTTAGTGAAGCTGAAGCTCCATTGAATGCATCTGATTGATACCAATTTAGTCCTTCTTTTATTGATACCAACAAGTTACTTGCCTTCTGTGTTGTCTCTGGTGTAGTGGTGGATAATGAGACATGGACTTCTCATATGAGAAGCTGCACATATATATAGATAGAAGATTTTAGAACTGGGTATGTATATGCTGTGTGGTTATGGTATCACTGCTGTCTGGAATGCCTAATGATAAGCATACAAGTATGGTGGCAACATTAATGACTAAAAAGTTACTATTCTTGAAACAGTGTAGAACTAATTTTTCTCAAACTTCCAAGCAGAATATAAATAAATGTACCTTCATCCTTTAACAACTCACATTGGAGATGAAATGATTGATTTACTTTATGGATTTATATATTCTTTTTAGTCTTTTCTGTATTACTCCCTTCTTAACTGCCCCCTCTCCTTGGAGAAGAGGGATGCTCTGGAAGCAGAAATCAGTCTGGCTAGCACCATCCTCTGCAGTTATTTGAGCTTAAGAATTAGTAATTTATTTTATTCCTGCTGGCATTAATAAGGATACTATTAGATATGGAGCAGGGGAATCTATGTTACATCTGACCTGAGTTAGAAGGTGCCAAACATCTTAAGTCATGGAGTGTTTCCACTTTCAGTCTTGGATTCACCTAAAATGTGCTATGTAGATCCATGGAGGAGTGTTTTGCCATTTGCAAAGTGCTCAGGTTGTGTTAATGAAGCCCATATGGACTTACAAATTAGCTAATTTTTAATCAATTAGATAACTTTCTCCTAGAGGATTGACCATGGAAGTCAATCACAGAGCCAATGATAGCTGGCAAGAAATATTTAAGTTATGGATTCTCTTCCTGTTGAAGGTATGAGATAGATGTGCTGCTGTACCAAATTCTGCTTGGGTTAAAAGGAAGAAGAGATGGAGCATGAGTTTAGGAGGTGGCTATAGCTCCTATTCCTTTGCTATCCCTCTCATGCTGTAGTTAAAGCTTCAGAATTAGCAACTGTACCTTGAGCAGCTGATATGGGCTCCTCCAGCAGTTACACAGAAAAGATGATTGGATAGAGCTGAGTGAACACTTCTGTCCCCTGGAATATTTTTCACTCCCAGGCACGTGTGGAGCCTGGCTTAGGAACTAACTGTGCTGTGTCTGTTGACTTATCCCATTCATCGCCAACATACAGTTGTCTGCATGGTGCAAAGAAGTCGTGGTGAACTTGATGAAGCCACTTGCTGATCTTATATGTTTATTGATAGGATTCAGCCAAATGGATTACCTCTGCCCACTTCTTGAAAGAATGTGTATTTAAAAACTAAAGTTTGACAAAGCACAGAAAAGCAGTTTAGAAAACTCTGTATATTAAAAATACACAGCACGAGTACTAACTTAATATATTTTTTAAAAATAATTGTTTCATATTTAAATGAATCCCTTATACAAAAAATAACTTTCATCAAAGTTTTGTTGGTTTTTTGGTTGTTTTTTTTTTTTTTTCTTCCCCCAGAATTTATCTGGAATAGAGCTGACTGAATTTCATAAACTATATAGCTGTGTATGCTTTGAGGGATCACTTTGCATCCCTGCAAGACATGTAGGACCAAGGGCCAGGAGCTCTTAATTTTCACATGAAGTAAAAAGCTTGGTTTTAAGTTTAATCCAAAAGATCCACGCTGTCTTACTAATATGATACTCTTTAGAGTGTGTCATTTTTGTCAGATGAATTAAGATTGCTGACAATTTCTCCCTTATTTAGAGGTAGGCTTTACAAGTAAACCTAGTTAAGGTAGTAATTCCTTTGGAGAATGCTGTGGCCTGGGTTCTCTGGGGGAAAACTGGCAAATTCTGCCACATGCACATGACACTGGTGCCAAAGAATTATGCCCGTGGGGCTTCCAATAGTGCCTGATGCATTTCTTCCTAGATAGGCACCCAAGATGGGTCAGATGAAGTGCCACCTGAGGATACTTACTTCTCTTAGCTTTTAAACATCTAAACCTGGGGAAGATGGATTTCATCCACTAAGTTCTCTTTACCAGGTCCATCCTTAAATTGTACCTCCTGCCAACATTATGATTCAGAGTTGTGCTTCCTGTTTTCTATGGAGGCAACACAGTGTTGCGTTCCCTGGCATTGCTGTCATCCTGCTGTGGCTCCCTGGTGGGCTGTTTCATTCACTCGGCCCGCTCTCCAGGTGATGATTCCTATCCAGATAGCATAAGCCCCCAGAAGACTAGAGTAAAAGCTCATTGATCAAGTAAAAGTCCAAAGTTGCTTTATTCTAAGCCATTTCAGAATGTGTCTGAATGCACAAACAGTGTTCAGGCTCCACCTGCAAAAGCTGTTATTGAAAATAATTGTCATGTTGATTATTTTCTGTTGCATTGTGGTAGGCAGACCACTTGCAGTGGAAGTTCAATAGCATTGACCTACTTCCTGCAGACAAGGATAAAGGTTAGGGGCAGGCACACATAAACACAGAAGTGGAATATTTTGTCTGTCAAAAATATGAAGTACTTAATATATTCTCTTTTTGAGGGAAGAGTTAGCTTGAAGAATAAAATGGGGAATACAGTTAAATGGAGATCAACATCTGTACTTTTACATCAGCTTCAGGAACAGAAGCTATGTGAGAGCATGGCAAATTTAATTAAGCTTCATTTGTCTCCTGTGATAGCCATACAATTACTTAGAGTCAATAGCCTATATAAAAAACCCAAATGAAACCATCTATGGAGCTGTCAGAAGTACTGTCGTGGTTTAGCCCCAGTCGGCAACTAAGCA
>VYZW01036886.1:7544-25929 GCA_013401315.1 Balaeniceps rex | reverse complement strand
GCAGCAGGCTTAGGCTTGTCACAGCTGACATTTTAAAATATCTATAGAAACAATAGCCAATGCCTTAAGTAATAGAGTTGGCTTTGTGATTCTGTAGATTTCTACCTTGGGCAGCCGCTTACTCTGCAAAATTTCCTTCCTTTGTGAGAATGGTGTCTGTAATGACTAACTTTATATATAGATGTGGAAGAATAGGTTTACATGACAATGCTGTCAAAAACTCTATGTTTTCACACCAGTTAAGATATTCCCAAATATAAGAAGGACATTTGCTCAACCAGTAATATCTTACCTTGGGGTGAAAAAAAAAATTAAATGTGCCCACTATTTTCAGTTCAGATAATTTGGACATTCCCATTACCTGGAAATACCAAATCAGAAAAACTTGTGTCCTTTCCAATGTAAATATAAGGAACTCTGGGATTGATTAAATTTAGTACAGTGGTTTATCATTGAGTGGAAAGGAGCAAGACCAGTTGATATTGTAGTGCAAAACCAACACCGACAGTTGTACGTAGAGAAAGTACAGATTGATGTCACATAAAAACACAAAAAGAGCTGAGAAAAATTTTAAAATACTATTGTTATGAATACCAGGTAGGCTGTTCTATACATGTGTTCACTATAACTGCCATGAAGGTAGGATTTCTGTCTGCAGTGCACAAAATGAAAAATGTTTTCAGGCACTTCCACAACATAGAGGAGAATTCTATATCAGACTGATCAAATGATGGCAGTTTAAGTTCAACTACCAATTTACTTTTGTGATTAAAACATTAAAATCATTACCCTCCACTTCATCCCCATTTAGTATACATGCTCCCAGGCATTCAGCAGCTTAATACAGTCTCATTACTGTTTGAAATCATTCAGTTCACCAAAGAAGACCATTCTTTCTATCAAGGTATTTTTGCTACCTGACAATTATGCTCAGCAATTTGCCCATCACAGGAGCATGTATATTACATCTGTCAACTAGAATGGAGGGAATACACACATGACATTTTTCCATTTATGGCCATTGTACAGTATACAAATGTCTTTCCCACGTAGTGCACTAAGCTTATCAATTTTCTCCTTGAGATTTCAATGGTAGCTCTTTTTCTGACAACTGATGTTATACTATATACACAGGAGTATAATTGGAAAAGATATATGTACATACTGCAGGAAGCCCTTGGGCATAGATGCCAAAATGATCTTAGATGCCTTGCAAATTTGCTGTCATTCGACTTGCTTCAAGGTAAGAAGATTTCACCTGCTACTAAGAAATATAATTTGAATGTAATACCTGCATTATATTGCACATATAATAAGAGAATATTTAGGCCTTAGGCCTTCTTCACCTGGGAGAAGAGGAAGGCTTGCACACTGGAGGAGGAGATTAATGTAGGAAAGATTAATGTAGTCTCTCTTTTTTGCCCCTGCACAATCCCTTCCTCTTTCTTTCCATCTCTCTCCCTCTTCCTCTACTCTCCCTCTCCCTGCCTTTCCTTCTCTCTTGCAACCACAAAGAGGATAAAGGATGCAGTGGAATGTATCCTGAACGTTCTACACATTTATAAGCCTTCAGTTATACAAGCTTCCAGTCTGATATAGTGAATTATATCCTACTTACCCTTTTTTCACATTGCAAAATTTTATTCTATTTCTTTTTTTATGAAGTAAAATATAGGATAAAATGTAGGATAAAACAGTGTTGAAATTGGATATGTCTTTGCCTCAGTCTTATTTATTAAAAATTATGTAAATTTTTTCCTGTTTCCAATAAGAATGAAAGCACAGAAGAAATTTTTTTTGCTTGTCATTCCAAAGCCTAAGCCTCAACCTAAAATTCACTCTTCAACTTTTCTCAGGGTATGCCTACCACTGCTCAGCCCTCTAGTCTGTTTTCTTTCTGCCTCATTTGTCTTAGTCTGCTTGCATCTCCACACAGAGTTTGTTGTTCTAACAAACAATACTCGGCAAAATCCCCACATTAGCATAGCTCATTTTTCTGCTCAGTCTTGCACAGCTTTTACTTCTGCTTCTAACAGCAGTTCTTTTACCTAATTATTGCATGAAAAGTAACCCAAAGCAGAATACAGCAGTAAGGTTGTACTTAACATGTATGAAGTTACATATGCTTTTTGTCTCATATGGACTTTCTGAGCTCTGAGCACTAGCAATGCAATTTCTTCCATGGAAATCACTATGTAATACCTCCTCAATATTATTATTGCAAGTAAATAGAAGCTCTGGTTTGCCTCCATTCTTTTTAGATAGATCAACCCCCATAAAGAGGAGTGGGCTTTTTATGCAGTCAGGAGTGTTAACATGTTGGTATTGGCTGAGTTATCTGTTAAATATTTAAGCTTATTTTTTAAATTATATTCTTTTTGCTACCTATTCCCAAGTGGGGACCTGTCTGGCCAGCAAAATTCAGCTTTTGTATAACTACACATTCATGAAAGCCTTGGCAAAAAATTAAACAACTGATGTAGGTCTGTGGTTCATGCTTGTAGTTATGTATTTAGTGAACTAGTGCAATTTCTCATCATTAATATTCATTTAGCTCCTTACAAATACCCTGTATCCATTAGAGATTTGCATGTAGCTGACAGCACTATAAGGTCTTTGTTTCCTTGTAAAGGTATATATACCAGAAGTTCAGTGAGTAAATAATCCAAATTGTAGGGTTTTTTCTCTGTATAAAAATGCTAGCTAATCTTGGTGATCAAAGCTTTGAAAACATGCCCATCCTTTTGCTGATTTATACAAGGAAACATAAAACGAGTGAAGAGAGCAGACTGTTTTAATAGTACCTTAATGCTAACAGCTTATGTAGAAAAGATATAGAAAAAACATAGTTCTGTAAAACTGGAAGAAAAAAGGGTTCTCTAGTACTCTAATGTGTTATAGTAATCAATACTGAGTGCTCAGTTGCAATTTCATACTAGCCCTAGTGAGCATGTGTAACATAAGGCAATTGCATATTGTCTGGACCCTGGATCTAATCATTCACACTGCCTTTAAATCCAGGGTGTTGACATCACACAATTTCTTTATTCATTTAGCTGCAAAGGGATGTTCCGGGTAAGACTGTTAGTTTTTAATTTTAATAAAGATTTTCAGTCCAAATTTATCTGAATAGACAGTCATCGCATGGGAAGGCTTACAGCCTTTCTGGGATGGCTGGCAATTTGGTTACTGAATTGCACTGTAAAAGTAATGCTGATTTTCACTTATGAGAGGATAAAATGTCCAAAGAAACAAGAATTTGCCATTCTTTTATTAGATTGCAAAAAAAAGGATGATCTGGGTGTCAAGATTCTGGTTTATAGATCGAATTACTTTGCTCCTTGATCCACTGTAGGCTTTCCTTGTGATCTTGGGAAGTCAACCTCTGTGTGTGTCTGTGTATTTTCACATGTGAAACATGGGCGATGCTTCTCTATCTCAAAAATTAACTTTCTGAGACATTTGTGAAAGCAATGTCCAGATTCTGCAATAATGGAAGACATAGTTAATGGTTAAGATAAAGTATCATAAAATATTTTGAAATAAACAGGTTTAGATTCTTTAAGATCTACTCTGAGTTGGATGATTAAGTTTGATCACGCTTCCTTTACTCAATGAAGAAACAAAAGGATCTCAAAAGGGTGATTCATCTTATTTTAGAATAAATTTCTAAGCTAAGACAGAGAAAGTACCCTTTGGAAATGTCTGGGGGAAGGAAGGGATTGGTGAGTGTAACGAGAACGTAGGGAACCAGTTGAGACTTAGGTATCTGATTTTTAGATGTCTAAGGGTGAAATATTCAGATGTCTAATTAAATGTTTATTAAAACTACTCTTTCAGAGTTCGGATCTGATGATACTGCAGTACTCATAACACCTATTCTGGTCTGGGGTTGCTTACTTCCTAAAAGACAGCATGCTGGGAATGAATATTAGAGAAGGGTTTAATTTTAATTTTTCTTGATACTTTTACTTGTGTGTTGAAGTGTGAAGTATGTAAAAGACCACTGGAAGATCTGAAAGCAGGAGACAGCATTTGGATTTACAGACAAACTGTGCATTGTGAGCCTTGCTATTCCAAAGTTAGAGGTAAGAGGCAAGATATACTATACTGAACATAAGAAAAACAACACAGAGAACTTCATTCAAATAACTTCAGTATATTACAACACAGCTATTGTTTTTGCTCATTTCTGTGTACTTAAACCTTTTCAAAGTATTTCATTCAGTAAGACTGGGTTGCTTAGGATGATATCCAGCCCCAGGTTCTAGACACAGTGATTATTCTGTACCTGTGAGGGAGATCTCTTAAGGTCTCATTGTAGAGTCCTACCTGTGCAGTCAATGGATACACCTACAGTGATGCAACAGCATCTTGCCCTGAAAGTGACAAGAATAAATTGCAAGAACATCCAAGAATCAGGTTGTTCTATTGAAATGAATAAGCCAGGGTTCAGACGTATTTTCACTTAATGTAGTCATTGTGACCAATACAGAGAAGATACAAAATCTATTAAATCATAGTGAAAATACTACACTGTGAGCACCACTCTTACCTTTGTGAGGAGCATAGTGAGTAAACAAATGTGCAAGTGTTGTGGTTTAACCCCAGCCAGCAACTAAGCACCATGCAGCCACTCGCTCTCTCCCCCCGCAGTGGGATGGGGGAGAGACTCAAGGGCAAAAGTAAGAAAACTCATGGGTTGAGATAAGAACAGTTTAATAATTGAAATAAAATAAAATAAAATAAAATAAATAATAACAACAACGATAATAATGATGATGATGATGATAATTAAAAAATGGTGAAAAGGAAAACAACAAAAAGAGGAACAAAACCCAGGAAAAACAAGCGATGCAACTGCTGACCACCCACTGACCGATGCCCAGCCAGTCCCTGAGCAGCGATCGCTGCCCCCTGGCCAACTCCCCCCAGTTTATATACTGAGCATGACGTCATATGGTATGGAATAGCCCTTTGGTCAGTTTGGGTCAGCTGTCCTGGCTATGCTCCCTCCCAGCTTCTTGTGCCCCTGGCAGAGCATGGGAAGCTGAAAAAGTCCTTGACTAGTGTAAGCATCACTTAGCAACAACTAAGACATCAGTGTGTTATCAATGTTATTCTCATACTAAATCCAAAACACAGCACTATGCCAGCTACTAGGAAGAAAATTAACTCTATCCCATCTGAAACCAGGACAGCAAGGCAGTGAAGAATGAAGCTTTTGTTTTATTATTTTTTCTAGAAGTTGCTAGATTTTAAGTCCTCTCTGTTCACGGCAGTTATTAATTCATAATACTATAAATCAGTACCTCTGTACCAAATAAAGACAAATGGAAACATAGATTAAATGTTCTGACAAGCTGGTGTTCACCTATGTACTTCTGAGATAAGACCATGCTAACTAAAATTATATTAATCAATTTTTTTTGTTAAATATTTTGTTATTATGCCATTGCAAAATTTTATGGGAAGAGTGAATTTTACAATTAATCAGATTATAAAATTAATAAGGCATTGTGACAGTTATAAAACTGTAGAAAGACATACCAAGGGTCTGTATATTAAGCATAATAAATTGACATATCCTATTTCAGCAAATGACAAGATGGGACAGTCAGACTTCAGTAGATTTTCTAAAAAAATAAATTGATCTAAAGTTTCCTTGTGTGACATTTAGAGAATACTGATTTGCTTGGCATTTCTGATCAATCTTTTCTCTCTTGCAGAAAAATGGATCTACTAATTCTGACATACAGAAAGCATGATAAAGAAGTTCCACTAGTGTTTAGTTAAGAGTATTGGCCTGTTAATTCAAACCACTATGGAAAATGATTAATTTTTATTGCTAGGAATGAATACTCTAAATGCAGTCCTAATGCATGGTTCCCAAAGGGATTAATTTCACGAGAATTTAGATGCCTTTTCATACACACATTCCAGGAAGCAAAACAAGATATTGTTCAGTATATTCATCAGATCTGTGAAACTGCTAAACTGTACATAAAACTAATGATAATTTATTGACATTTTCTGAACAGCAGGACATACCTACACATATATTTTGAAGGGGCTGTGTTCTCTTTACTGAAAACACATCTCAGATATAAAGATCTGTTATCTTTATACAGCATAAATGGGATTAATCTCATCAAAGATTAGTAATTTAAAAGCCAGCTATTCAGTTTAAACTACTGTTTTCATACAGAGTGAGATGGGTTCACTCTGTACCTTTGAGGAGACATCAATCTCCAGAGGAAGATTCTTCCCAAATAACGTAAATGATAACTTTAAGATGGAACAAATCATCTTTGGAAAATGCGTATCTATTACTGCAGAAGGATTCTAGACAAAAATGTCAGAGGGTTTTAATTAGAAGTATCCCACTCCATGTTGTAATTCTGGTAAATACTGTATTACCATTTTTTTAAGAAGTGCAGAATTAACAGTTGCCAAGAAATCATGAAATACATACTTTGCATGACATTATGTTGTATTTATCTTTCCTCCTTTATTAAGCTGACTATCTAAACACCTTGGATGGATTAATCTTGCCTAAATTTAAACAGCTGCAGTGTAGACATCTACTTCTAAATTACTTGATCTATTCTGTCTTTATAGTCATATAGAGAAGTAGACACTTTTAGGAAGTGATTCAATTGGTCAGATTGCAAACATCTATTTTACCATGACGTTAACCATGGTCTGAACGTACCTCTTACTTTCCATGGTTTGCAAAGGAACCTGGAGTGAATAGTTCAGATTTCTAGACATCTACGTTAGGACAGATAAACTCCTTCCTTTGAGACTACAGTGAAAGCATTTTTTTTTCCTTTTGGACAGCGTATGTGTATTAAAGTACAGAAACTGAAAGAAGAGTTCATGCTTTGTTATAATACGTTTCCACAACACTCAATAGTTACCTGCCTTATTTGCCTAAAATAATAAATAGTTCAGTAGTTTACTGGACAAACAAAGGTGTTGACTACTAGTCTCTGACATGAGATGTTTTAGATCATGGTTATTCAGAACTGATTTTTCTCTCTTACATCCCAGCTTAAAAGGACTTCTTGGGTATGAATATGACATAGTTAGAGTGCTCAGAGGCTACCGGACCTGAGCAAGAGCTTAGAATTGAAAAGTGCCACAGCCATAGATTAATATTAGACTGTTGAATGGCTGTCCCAGCCAAACTTTCTCACCTCATCTGCACATTCAGTAGTGGAGACAGGAGGTATGGATGTCTGTGTAATTTAAACCATTGGGCCTGCAGCTGAATAATGATGTAATCTGTCTTGCCTGGCTTAAAGGATGTACAGACTGATGTGCAAAGGAGCCATGAAACAGTAGATAGGTTTTTTTGTTAATTTTATGAAAATTTCTTATGAATTAATGGCAATAGCTTTAATAAACCTGTTATTATAGATATTTTTTCCGGTGTGTATTTCTTGCTGATGACATATTCTAGTTAAAGTATACTTGTTATTACCCTGTGCTTCACCAGGAAATGACAAGACTTGCACAACAGGTGGAGAACAGCAGTGGTGAAATTTTAATGCTGGGGTCACAAATTTAGTCCTGTTCAGAGGCCAACAGTTATTGCTAAGGCTCAGTTACAATGGAAGATGTTAGATGTTCATTTGAGCCAGCACATTAGAATCCAGGACTTCCTAGTGTTTGAGGGGATGAGAGATTTTAGTTCACTCCACTAGAAACCAGGAGCAAACTCTGGATCCAAATATCTGCTACTTAAATGCCACTGACAGAGAAGTAGCAATAAGAAACAATAAATAATAATTCTGTGCTCATTAATTCATCCTTGCTGAACAGCCCTGGTAATTTTGCCATGTGGTTTTTTGTTATTTTTTATTATATGTTGTAAGTTTGCTGAAAAGAAACACCGGTTTTGTGATGCTTGATATTTACCATATAAAAGCCAGAATGGCAGTACTCATTAAAAAAAAAAAATCATATTAACATCTCAATACCAATGTATCAAAACTTAATTGTTTTTTGTCCTTTTTGCATATCATTAGCATGTGGTGTTTTATTTGTCTTTGACTAGTGCTTCCATGAAACAATCCAAATGAATAGTTTGCTGGCAGCTGTTTTAATGAACGCGTTATCTTCAATAATGCATTAAATTAGACTGAAAAGCTGTATTGAGAGAAGATGTACCAAATTATGTGGGGGTTTGTGATTCATCAGGCCCATTTTTTCAGTGTGTAATGGATACTTTATTTTACAAAGCTGGGGCATAGCTCTACAGAGGGGAGAATCAAGCAATAAGAGGAAAGGAGTGAAATAATGCATATAATACATATTGATGCATTTAAATACGTAGATGGCTTCAAAGCTACTGATATTTACAAGAACAAGGAATGTCACAAGCACAGCTTTGCTGTATTAATATATTCTTTGTATCCTGTGTAGGTTCTTACAAAACGCTCAGCCTGAGCATCCCCTCCTTAGCAGTGCTTGACGCAAGGTGACAAACATCTGTAACATTGCCCTCTCATCCTCTTCCTCTTGAAATAAAGATCCCTGTGAGTTTGACAAGACATGTTCTCTGTTACTTCGTAGAGTCTCCTTAGCTAGGCTTGTAAAGAACTGGTCAACATCAAAGGGGCCTTGCTTTTAGTCACTAGGTCAGCTCTATTCCTTGCTCCTTGGTATGGAGATGCGTGTCATGTTGGGATAGTTTCACGTGTTCAGTTTATTCACTCAGAATACATATAGGTCAGAACTCTGCTACTCCATTTGCCTTCCTTGATATTTTAACATAATCCTGCTGTTTAGAATGAAAAGTATCCACTTTCCTGGCTGGTTTTGCTTTCTGATCATACTTGCATGTTGCTCACTGTAGCGACTCTGTTACACCAGGAGGTGGGTTTAGCTTCCAGTCAAGTTGGTATCAGACCACAAGGGAGAAATGTAGCCTCCTTTCCTCCCTTCTGCTGCACCAAAACACCTCATTTTTCTTCACAGCAGCGTAACAACAGAGACATCCTTCATTCCATAAAGACAAAGGATAAAGACACTTAATACTGAGGTAGGTTTGATGTGCTGAAGTCTGAAATTGTTGACCAAAATAGCTCTGTTTAGCTGCTTAACGGATGCAGAATCACTGGGCTCTTAAACTCACGAGATATTTCCTTTTTTGACTTCAAAGGCCTACTGTCCTGTTTTGTGCTTTGCCTGGTCTGAGCAACTCAGCTCTAATCTCATGCATCAGTAAAACTGGGACTTAAGAAACATTCCTTGCGTTTCAGGGAGAATCTGCAGATATTCTCAAAACGTGTTTGGCACACACTGCTAAGATCGGACCTTCTCAAAAAACTCCTGATAACTACCGCCTTTTAAAATCATGGAGATGGTGTTCTCCTCTTTGAACTCCAAATCACTGGCCCAGAAAGTGGGAGGGCCAAGTTCAATTTCTCCCCCAACATACCTATGTTTTAACCAAGTCGTGTAACACAGAGGAACAGGCTGGTGTGTGGAATAAACTAGATGTTCCCATTAAGGTTCTTGCCATGTTCCCCAACCTGTGCAGGGTGGATCCTTGTGGCCCATGGCCCACTGCACTGCCCGCATATTCAGTATCATGTGTCTATTGACCCCTCAGGAATGACGGCTGAATAGAAAATATAGAGATAGTCCTGGGAGCAAAGACCAGATCCTGGAATTTCTCCATCTCATCCAAGTGGTCTAATTCATAATTAAAAGCAGTCTGAATGATTCTCTGTTTATCTCTGTTAATGCCGTGTTACTTTCTAGCAGCATTAGAGGAGTGCTGTCTGCACTCAGATTTGGCTAGAGTAGGATGGTGAGGGAGTGGAAGTTTGGGGGTTTTAATCTGCGAGTACTAGAAATGTCTTCATATGATGATCTCTTCTAAGCCTTAGTATCTTCTTTGCCTTTTGTCGTGGTTTAGCCGCAGTCGGCAACCAAGCACCACACAGCCGCTCGCTCACCCTCCCCCCGCCCCCGGTGGGATGGGGGAGAGAATTGGAAGGGCAAGAGTAAGAAAACTCACAGGTTGAGATAAGAACAGTTTAATAATTGAAAGAAAATAATAATAATAATAATAATAGCAGTAATAGTAGTAGTAGTAGTAGTAGTAATAAAAATTGCAATGAAAAGGAGAACAAGAGAGACAAACAAAACCCAGGGAAAAGAAAACAAGTGATGCAACCGCTCACCACCTGCCAACCGATGCCCAGCCAGTCCCCGAGCAGCGATCGCTGCCCCCTGGCCAACTCCCCCCCAGTTTATATACCGAGCATGACGTCATATGGTATGGAATAGCCCTTTGGTCAGTTTGGATCAACTATCTTGGCTGTGCCCCTCCCAGTTTCTTGTGCACCTGGCAGAGCATGGGAAGCTGGAAAAGAAAGTCCTTGACTAGGGTAAGCACCACTTAGCAACAACTAAAACATCAGTGTGTTATCAGCATTCTTCTCCTACTAAATCCTAAACACAGCACTATGCCAGCTACTAGGAAGAAAATTAACTCTAACCCAGCCAAAACCAGGACACCTTTCTAGTCTCTGAGCTCTTTTGGACAGGGACTAACTCCTTCTGTTTGTGCAGTGCCCAGCACAGCAGTGGCCTCAGGGTGGTACTGCTGCACCTGTGTAAGCGGCTCAAGAACAATTCAGATTTCACCTCCCTTTCCAAGCAACCTATTTGTAAATGTACTATTTTTTGTGGAGGTTTTATAACTGTGTCAGTTATAAATTGACAGCTACAGTCTCATAGTCTGTGCCAAGACATAAAACTGGTTGGTTTTGTCCTGTTAGAGTCAATATCTGAGTATAATCACGCCAAAAGCACTTCTCTGAGTCTTGGCATTGCTGTGCAGTCATCAGACATCTGTTTAGGGAGCTTAGACAGCTATTGTGGTCAAAACAATGGGCAGCCAACATTTTAAAACTACCTACTCAGGGGGGAAAAAAAAGAAACAGAATCATTTCTGGAAAGAAAATGCAAAGTTTTTCTGGCATTGAAGCCATTTTTCCTAATGGGGGGAAAAAATAGTGTTCACATGTCAAAATTCCCAAAAGAAGCATAAAAAGGAGAAAGGATTAAGAAAAAGATGAAAGCATTATGCAAAGAAGCCAATTAAGGACAAGTAGAATCAGTGGGTTTGAAAACTGGGGATAGGAATTCGAAAAGTAATAGTGTTGCCATAAATAATGGTGCCATTGAAATCAATAGTCAAACTTGACTGTAAGATGAATATTCCAGAAAACGTTGGTCTATCTTCATCTCTTCTGGTTCCTCTAAGGAGTTTCCACCCATGGAACTTCAAGTTATGGTATCACCGTATGTAGTTCAAATCTTGGAATTAAGAATGAGAATCCAGCTAACCGTACTTGTAGCATTATAATTTCAAGCGGTGAAATATTTAAAATACTAATATTTGGAAAATCTACAAAAGTATACAATTGATAATGCATTTGAACATTGCTTTTATCCTTTTACCAAAGTAACAGATAAATAAAAGTACCAGTAAAGCCTTTTGTAGTAAAATACCAGTTTTCTCATAACAAAATTCTCCATGGGAGCAAGAATACCAGTTTTGACATGAATGACGTCTGTGGAAAGCTGGAGGAGGAAAACAGGGAATCTGCCTCTTCAACTGTAGTGTGAGACATCCCAGATACTCAGTCAGAGGAGAGCACATGCTTTGAGAACTCCGGTTTCTGGTTTTTAACTGGGAGATCACCAGGACTGTTTAAAAACACCACTGCCTTCTAATTCAGAATTAGGATCTCCTCAGTAGGAACATAAATGAAACAGGGGAATGAACAGGTAGGAGGGACTTTGCTTCTTCTAAAGAAATTGGAACAAACACAAGGAAAAGATCTAGCTAAGAAGAATATGCTCTTTTTGTAATGCCACGATTCATACGTCCTTCATCAATCCAGTGAGTGTACTCAAGAAATGCATTTGCTGCACCACATTTCTGCTATTTCCAGATTGTCCCAGAAAAGGCTGATTATAGAGCAGCTCTCCTCCAGCCTTGGAGGAGTGTCTGACACTGACCGTACACCTGCAGAATGGACAAAAGGGACCTAGAGCCAGAAAGACTGATCAACCCACCACTGCCCAGACCCAAGAGACCTGGCATGGCAGGAGGAATGGCAAAGGTTTTCATGCTGGTCTAACGATCTGTTGCAGGAAAGATCTCAAGTACTCTGCAAGTTATATAGTATATGGAAGAGAGAAAACAAGTTTGGATTTAGGTTTTCTAAACTAGGCAGATTGATTTGATATGGAACTGATGAGTCAAAATAAAATAACAATCCATTAAATTAGAACTGTCACGTATAGTTTTATCTAGATGGATCTACAGGAGTCCCTAAATTCCCCTCTAGGTATCTTTGCCATTTATTGGATCTTTTGTGATTGAGTGGGTTATAGATAGTGCAAGGACAAGTTTTTGCATGCTAGGCGGTTTTTTAGATCCCACCTGACGGGAAAAAAGAAATCACAAAAATAAATTACATGGGCATTTCTGGATATTCAGCAAAGATTTTTGCTTGATCAAACTGAACTTGGATGAAAGTTAAGGTACTTATTTTTTGAAACCATTCCCCATCTGAAAATTTAACACACCCACTTTGAAACAAGAAAAACTTTCCAACCAACTGCATACTTTCCATGCTTTTTTGACAAGGTATCAGTGCTGCTCAGATGTGCCTTCTCAAAAAACGTATTTACTGCTGGACTGAGGGGTTTTTGCAATATTTAATTTTTCCTAGATATGTCACATAACCAATGCTAAGCATATTGCCGTTTAGTTTTTTAACATGGTAACTTCTAAACCATTTTACAGCATCATAAAGCATTCAGCCTGTTGGCCTATACTTACTAAAATTTTGCAAACTATAAAAATCACTTCGTTATCCATATGATGGAGTTGCTAACATCAATAGTAAATTTTTCGACTTTATTGCAAAAGCTGCTGAATTTCTTGAATCTGCTTCTCCAACTATATGCAGATAGACAGAACTAAAGATGACAGAAGATGAAAAAAAAAAAAGAAAAAAATGACCAGAACAAGTTGAACCCTCCATTATATTCATGTCATCATGAAATAAGGCATTTTTCCTGTATCAACGGCCACTGTTCCCTGAAGACAAATCAAGCTGAAATCAGGATTCTTGGCAAAATGTGTCATGCATTTTCAGCCTCCTGGAGAGAAGCTGTAATTCTGTCATTATGATCTTCAGCATTTTACACTCAAACAGCCTATCTATCTGCTGTTTCAAAACCTTTAACATTATCAGCTCATTTACTAACAACCTTGAACTCCACATCTCCCCCTCTACCTTCTCCTTCTTGTTCATCAGCAGTAAGGTTCTGCAAACAAAAATATGTTATCCAATATACATGTATACTGGAGACAATGCAAATGTTCAAGCTTCTTTGAAAGCATAATTAGTCTTTGTTCTCAACAAAGACTCATTAGAAAGAAACAACCCATCCTGATTTGCAAGATTCAGGCCTGATGCTTTCTGTCGGGAAGGGAAGGGATTAATGCATTTGAAAGCCAGATTGATTTGATATGGAACTGATGAGTCAAAATAAAATAACAATCCACTAAATTAGAACTGTCACGTATAGTTTTGTCTAGATGGATCCACAGGAGTCTCTAAGCTTAAGACAATATCTTTGGATACCATAAACACTGATTTTCTGGAGCAACTGGGGCTCACAGAAAATAATGAAATTTTGGATTTGATCCTATAGAAAATCCATTCTAATAGTGGTTACAATGTACTTCAATTTAATATTAATTCAATAAGGAAAAAGCCAGAAGGAATCAGTAGTTTAAAAAGGAAATTGTATAAAAAGGAGAAGGCCAATTAGCAGGAAATTAGCAACAGCTAGGAAGCTGCTGTTTGCAAGAGACATTGAGAATGAAGAATCTATGATGTAACCCCAGGAAAATGTTTAACTACTCAAATATTTTAGAACAAATTTATAAATCTAACAATAACAAATTGCTAGGACCAGGTAGCATCTATGCAAAAACTCTAGAGCAGCTGAAATGTGACATTGTTGAACTTCTCACAGGCATTTACCCTATCATTCAAAGCAGGCTTGGTGCCAAACGAATTAGAAGCATCAGCTGGGACATCAGTCTTGAAAAAAGATGAAAGCTGCTCTGGGGAAACTACTTTTCAGTTAGTCTGATTTTCTATCAAGCCAATTTGTACAAATTATAATAAATAACAGAATATAGAGGCATCTGGTTATGTATGATCTACTGGAGGAGAGTCCATACAGCTTTTTTAAAGCAGGATATGCTCATGAATATATGAGTGTTTCTGAAGGAGCCAATATGCTTTTGGTTAAGCTGATTTCTTTAACTGAGTATATTTGGAGTTACAAGAATTTTCTGCCACGGTCTTTCCCTAAGCTATCATGACACAAGAAAACATGGAGTACTAATAGAAAGGAAACAATGGGTTAGAAAATTCTGTTTTCATTATGGAGGGAGATAGGAAACAATGGGAGGTTCAGCCTGACTTCTGTGGGGGCAAGGCTATATAAATTAGGGCTTGTCAGCATGGAAGAGAAGTTTTATGAAGTCATGAATGACAAAGAGAAGCTGAATAGAGAATGATTAATCATTCTGTCTTTCTCAGAAAACCAGAACTAAGGGACACCCAATTAAATTACTAGGCAGCAGATTTAAAGTAGATAATAGGAAGTAGTTTTTCTTACAATACATAATTAAATTGCAGTGCTAATTGCCACAGGGTGTTGTAGAGTCCTGATGTTTAAATGGTTTAAAAATGGGGCTCAGCAAATGTAATATTATTACACATTTGTGGCTATCAAAAATAAACGGTCCAGATGTCTGGATCCATCAACTTCTGAAAGCTGGAGAAAATCCCCCAATACTTGTCTTGTTTCCGAGATATTTTCCTTACGAAGCTACAATCAGCCTTTGTTAAAGACAGAATACTGGATTAGATGGACTTCTGCTGGCATAGTAGTGGCTCTGTTTTTATAAAACTACTTTCACAGTCATTTTTCAGACTGGAACTGCACTTTAAAATAATCTCACCACACTTGGATTTTACTGTCCATGCTCTGACCTTATTGTAACGCATCTTTTGTATAGCCCAGACTGGATTACTGCAATTCATTCTTTACCAGCTTGCCTGAAAGGCAGGTCCAGCCTGCAGCTATTGCAGCATAAAGCAACAGGCTTATTAACAGAGAAGAGCAGATGGGATTTGTAGGCTTTCTGCTTCTTTGTTCTCTGCATTGGGAACCTATCAGTAACTATACTGATTCAGAAATTTCTACTACACGATACCATGTAAGTAGCATCCTATAGTAGATCTCTGCTGATTTAGGGCATGCAATTTCTCAGGTCCAGGAATAACAGGTTTCATGGGCACGTTAGGATGTTTTGGGTTGGTGTTAAACACATTTTATCAATGCCTTAAAAAAAGGAATGGAACCATCGAGTCTTCATTGTGGCTTGTAAAGAGCTTGTGAAGCTCTCCATTGATCAAACTCATCAGCTAGTGTTGGGATACTGAATGGAGCTCATTAACAATTTATTAGTAATGTCAATATTGGCAGGAGAATAATTTGTGTTTAAAAACCCAAACAATTAGGTCAAATATTTTAATAACTAAGATGTTCAAACCATCTTTGCAGAAGACTAGCAGGCCAGCATGAAGACCATGAGATAGCACGTTCATGAACACACATTTTATCTGCCAGCACCTCTACGTGAAGCTACATTGTTAGTGAAATTATATGTTAGTAAAATTACACGGACATTTAAAATAGAGCAACAAATACAACATGGTGAAATGCACTTTTACCCTTTATTAGATCCCCCTCTCCAGAAAATGCCTGGAAAAAAGACAGGGTCTCTCACACTCTCTTGTGAGCATGGTAGTTGAAGCATGCCCAAGTTTAAGCTGTTTTCTACCCAGGCTGCTGGATGGATATTAGGCTCAAAGCAGTCACCTTCTGGACCATTTCCTTAGGGATGAGATGTAATGAGCCTGATCCTGCCTGTGATCAATTGATCTGAACTGCCTGAAAAAGCTTTTGCACCCATACTAAGGCACTATGCTCAGACCTAAGCTTTTTCTCTTTGGGAACTTGGCCCAAACAAGTGTCTGCATGCAACATTTCCGTAGGCGGTGCAAACAGGAGACTGCAGTTGAAAATTTGCAACTACTTTTACTTATAACTGAGGACAAGCATTTCCATGGCGACTCTTAAGATCCTGTGCCATGGTGCTACATGCTGCAGGGTGTCTCCAAATGTGTCTCCTGATTTATCTCCAAACCGGTGCCTGCATTAGATTTTTTTATTGATGAAATATACTGACCAGAGTCATGCCCCTGTTCTGGCAATTGAAAAAATCAGATACACGTTTCCTGGTTTTTTATTGGTCCACTAAATAACTTTGCTTGCCTGGTTCAAAGAGAAAAAGTAATTCCTCCATTCTGAATCTCTTTCGAGTATTTCCTCTGCCTTATTGCATCACCCAGCACTGACATTATTACAAACTTCTTCTTTGCTTTTTTTCATTGTATATTACTGATGTCTAATAAACTCTATATTACATATGCTGCTAATTATGGTTTTTTATCACTTTACAATCTTTCTGGATTAGCGTATGCACTTCTAAGAATTAAGGCTAGTACCATTATTAGTGACAACAACGTGAGGTATATGCCTTTTGCCCGGGGCTAAACATGTAGAAACTCAATTCTTCTTTTACTTATGGAAATAAAGATCACACCTATCTGTAGTAGTGAAAACTGGATGATGTTACTCACTCTGATGGTGCATGGCAGAATTGGAGCCAGATGGTTTTTACGCTCTCAGCATTTTTCCACTTCTTTCTTCCAAACAGACAGAAGAGACCAAACGAAAGTTTTGGATTAAGCGCTATCTGGTTGCAATCTAGTACACTGGGGGCTACATTTATTCTCTTCAGTGATAAAAGTTACATTATCTGGAAGTCAGTGCTTTGTGCCCTGCTGTTATCTTCCTTTCCAGCCATTCTTGCAGTACCAGTTGTTATTATTTGCACTGTAAAGAGTGCTTAGAAGACTGACAAACAATAGTGCCTTTGTCCTATGCGTGTGCAGAAGAAAGTTTCCAGACTATAAACAAAAGAGAGAAAACTGTGACAGGCTGGATGATGTCAAAGTTGACTTATGCCCTGAGCAGAGAATTAGTGTCTGTGCTTCCTTACATAAGAAACCAGAGAGAGTGACGAAGCACAGTGAAGGCAGTGGTGGCTGTTCTTGCTACTGCTCTTGCCTAAAGCTGATGCTCAAGAACCAGGTAGAGTCCGACCGATAGCTATGACTGATAGCTATGATTAGTGGCTGGCTGAGCAACTCACATGCTTCCTGGAAATTTCTTCCCTATTTCATATCAGAGCTTTAAGAGACTTCAGGACAGTAACATAGGAGGTTGTCCTCTAATTGTAGTTAAGGGAAATGAACCCGACGAGGGCTGTGTGATGGCTGAGCTGCCTTGGGCAACACTGAATCTCTGCTCACCTGCTAGGTGGGAGGAAGGGACGCAAGCAATGGTTTCTTTCAACACTGGGCAACGAAGGACAATGTAAAAACACTACCACGACTGAACGTTATTCATCCCTCAAGCAGACTCGAACGTTACAAACCCATCTAAGTATCTGGGCTGTGTTAAAGGAACTGACTTCAATATGAGGACATCTTTCATCTCAGGGGTTCTCCTATACATAAACAATTCTGTAGTTTTCTACTACGCTTGGTTCAGTCTTCTTGCTTCGCCAGCACCGCATCTTCAAAAACACGTCACTGTCCTCGCTATGAATCAAAACTCCTAGAATCAGCACGTTTTGACCCCACAAACGCCCGCTTCGGGCTGAACTCGTTCCTTTCAAGCCCAACAAAGCCTCTGTTTGTGATTCCCCTCACACTTCTTCCAATCTGCATAATTATAACCCTGACACCACCAGGCTCTAATTACACAGCTCACGAGAGGAGCGGCATCCTGGGCCAGATCCAACCCGCGGGTGGGGTGGGGGGAAGGCACCTTTGTTTAAAGACCCGCGCTGAGGCGGCCCCACCGCCCCCAGGGCTACCCGCGGAGGTCCCCGCCGAGACGGCCCCCGCCGCCCTTTCCCTGGGCGGATGGCGGGGGAGCCGGGCGGCTCTTTGTTCCCGCCGTGTGCGTGTGCGCGGCGCTCCGGCTGCCGGAGTGGGAGGGGATCCCACCCGCGTCCTCCTCGCCGCTGACGGGAGGCGCAAAAGCGGCGGCGGCGGAGCGGGGGCGGGCAGCGCAGCCCAGGGCCGGGCCGGGCCGGGTCCCCAGCGCGGCGAGCGGCGCT
>VYZW01036883.1:18481-68805 GCA_013401315.1 Balaeniceps rex | reverse complement strand
TGTAGGCTTTTTAAAAAAATTGGGGAGAGAGCACTAAGTGCTAATTTAGACTTTTATTTATGGAATTACAGAAGATCTTTCTTTTATAAGGTTGCATGGTAAGGCTCTATCATCTATTGTTTCCCACTTCTTAAGAAAGCAGAATAAGACCTTCAGTGTAAATTTGCACTCCCAGTGGTTTTCTACTTTTTTAGATCAGGAAAAAGTGTGGGTGAGATTACAGATCTTTAGCCTTTGAAGACAAGGCTTAGGTGACGTTACAATTGGTCAGTACTGTCTGTCCTCCTTCTCTTCCCATAACCGCTGAATTCACAGGTCAATTCCAGTTGAATTTGAAAGGCAGACTGAAATTTCATTCATAATGAGAGAAGAACAATATACCGAATGGTTTCTTTCCTGAGGACACAGGCTGTACAGTTCAGAAATTACACAGTCTGCTTTTTATCAGCCCCGCAGTCTCCCATGCAGGACAGGACATAAAGAGAAGTTAAGATCCTGATGGGACTAGAGATGGTAAGTGCATGAGGACAAAAGGGATTAATTTTATGGTTTTTTTTCCTTTGTGTTAGGTTTTCCCATTTTACTATATCTCTTTTCAACAAAGAAGAAATGTTTGTAATAACAAAAGAAAACAAAAACTAGTAGAATATTTGCTGTCTGAAATTACTCAGCTTTTTTTTAATAGGTTAGATTTTAAGTCTACTTTGACCTTTTTAAGTGGATTTTCGTAAGCAAGGTGTTGAGTCAGACTTAGCTCCATATTTGGGATCGTAGTTTAGGAATCCAGTACTTCAAGAATGCTTTTCAAAAATTATATTAACAAACTAATTATTATGCAGACAATATGAAAGACAGAAGTAATTCAGGTGTTGCTTGTCAGTAGGGATTATTGTGGATCTAGTGCCTTTATATTTTGTGCCGTGTGTAAATAAGTGTCAAAACATTTGTGTATTCAACTTTTTCATGTCTATTAAGTTGTTAAATGGTGCATTACTGAAAAAAACAAAAGCTTAAACTACCAACAAAATTTGACAGCAAATCTTTGAAAGAATGTCAAGATTTACATTTAAGATAGATGATATAGTTTATTTGCATAAAAAAGATGCTGTTTAACCTTTTGTAACTCTTGGTCTTAAATAAACTGTTGATTTTAAGATATGTCCTTAAACAACTAAGCTGTTCATCCTCTCTCTTAAAACCAAACAATTTGGCCTTCTTGATGTACATCAATCGTGTGCTCCATTAGATGTCACTTTTTGTAGGAAAGGCTACATAAATCATGAGTGGCTTCCCCAGAAGAAATTAAAATGTGAAATTTTATTGCTTTTTTATTACTAAGCACATCACAGTATTATATTGTTTAATGAAATGTGACAGGCTTTGCTGCAAGAAGTATAATGAACACAACAGCTTTTTTGCATTTAACAAGATAAGGTGCCAATATTTTCTTTTCAGGATACAAAGTGATTATTTAGATTGGAGACAGATATAGGAATTCAACATAATGTATATATGTGTATATATATGTATATTTTTGTAGACATCTTGTAACTTTATCATGTTTTCCTTGATAGATCTTCAGAATTATTGTTTCCGACTTTCAAAAATAAAAAAAGAGATGATTTTCCCAATTAGAGAAAGATCTATTCTAAAGTTTGCATGTAAATTGGGAATAAGACTTTAGCTGATTTTGTTTGACTTTCTCACCCCCACCTCCCCCCATCCCACCCCTCTGCCAAGCGAAAGTACTTTTGGTTTCCTAGACCACAAAAGGTTTCCAAATAGCTTCTTCCTTTCTAAAGCTTTTAAAATCTTTATTGAAGGTGCATTAATAATTAATAAGATTTAAATATCAGCAGGAATCAATGCTTTGAAACTTTAAGAAATAAAATGCTTTCTACTTAAAGTAAGTATATAGTAACTGTGCTTAGTCATTTACTTTTAACCTTAATTCTTTTTTTTACTTTTTTAATTTGAAGAATGTATTCAGATCAGTTTTGTTAAACCCTCTCTGTAGTTAATTCATTGATCACTTTTTAACTGTAGATGTTCGTACTGGGGTAAATTCAAAATAGAGCACTTAAACAATATTATGAAATACTGAAGGGATACTGAGCATCCCATAATTTTTGGGACAGATAGCGCAAACTTGAATAGCCATAGTGCTGTAAGTGTTCTGTAGCAACTATTCCAGTCATACTACATTGCTGGAGCGGTATTTAGATTACAAAATTACTTTTCTTAGTACTTTTAGGATTTACTTATCAGTCAGTACTTTTGATTGAATTGAACTTCCACTGAGAGTCCTATCTGTTAAGGTAGTTCAAGATAAAACGTCATTTGTTATGCTATTTATATCTGCAAAATACAAATGATTATGAATTTCCTAGTGCATTTAGTAATCCTCTGCAGGGTTGGTGGTATAAAGTTCACTTAATGGAAAGTTTTGGTATTAATACCTGCATGTACTATGTATAAGAACTGTAACTGCCTACAACTGCTTACTGTAATGTGAACTTAGAGTAATAAACTTGCATTATTTTAATTGGGAAGTTCTGAAATGAGGAAGTTTGGGCATTTGACTTGGCCCAAATGGCCTAAATTGGCAATGGTTATTCTGAAGAAGGAAAATTGAGAAATTAGTGCATAGTTTATGTTGAACATTCTAGGTTCTTGCATATGTTTAATAACTTGGACAAAACCTGGAAGTTACTAATTTAATCAAATTGAAAGTAACTGTTTTCATTGATGAAGAGGTGCTTACTTTCTGATGTGAAATCAGACTCCCTAATGAACAGAAAACTCCTAGCTGGGCAGATGCTCTTTTAGAAGAAAGTAGGATTTCAGCTCTGAAATGTGGGTACACACCCATACCTATGTATATTTAGATATAGTTTAGGTTATTCTTGATACTACTAACATGAAATATTAACCATATTCTAGCCAACTGTGTGAATTGTGGTACATTTACAGCTTGCTTTTTCCACAGGATTTTTTTATTGCTTTATGAGATTGCTGATTTTTTTTTTCTACAGTCAATTGCATTCTTTAAATAAGAAAGAAAATGTCAATGTGCTTACAGCATGAGTACGATATCTTTAAAATGTTAGCATAAGGAAAATCCCTCTTCCTTTTTTCTTTTCAGTCTTCTTCTCTGCCTAAGATCATAAATGTTAATGCCATTTTCATCTGCGTCAAATACAGATCTCTCTTTGGGTAGAACAACAAAGGAAAAAGAGATGCTCGGTGATGAGGACAATATTCTTTCAGCTTTTATTATGTAACTATGACTTGAGAACTGAACAGACTTTCTCAGTAGCATTCGGAAGCTATTTCATCTCCTGGCCTTTTTTCCAGTTTGTGCCCAGGCATGTGCAGGATAGAATAAGAGCAGTGCTGTCACCTTTCACATAATCCAGTTAGGGGCAGACAGGGTAATAGATGTTTTCATTAAGTACATCTGAGCAGTGAGACTCAACTTCTTTATTGACAGTTTATAGCGATACTGTGTGGTTCACCTGATTAAATCCTAACCCCCTTAAGTATGGAGGTTATTTGAATAATTGGATATTATTTCCTCACCTCTGTTTCTGAGTATCTTTGCTCGTGGCAATACAGTTGCTCAGGTATGTCTGGTGTTAGTGATTGTGTCAATGATTTAAAAATATCATCATGTCCTACAGTATTTTACATTTTATTTAATTTTGTATCTGTTGTTTGGCCTTCTGTGTAGTAAGGATAAAGAATACATAGTATTTTAGGCTTTGCTGTAGCATTTTGTATGGCTTCAGTGGCAGTACTTCTCACCAGTTGAAGTTCATTGGTTTTGCAAAGTTATCAATGTTCAATATAAATATAACTGTTACTTTGTAACAGTTGTTACTGTTAACTGTTGTTACTTTATAACTCAGCCTCTCAAACACTGTTCTGTTTCAGTAACTCTCTGCAGGGAGTAATTGTCACAAAGGGGCCTTATTTCCCAGTACAACCTAGAAAATAAGTGAGGTATTAGGCTGGAAAGCCTCCAGGCAAGGAGAAATTGTCATTGTTGGCTGTATTCATCTATCGTATGTATAAGGTCTCAGGCAGCTACCTTGATCACTCTTAGGTTGTTTTTTTTTTTCTTTTTTTTAAAGTCTGAATGGTCTTTAGTGATTTGAGATTTCCTTTACATTTAACACAGAATGCTGAAGGAGTCGATAAAATAACTTTTAGATGGCAGAACTAGAAGAATTGACACAGGACTTTGCACTTTTTATTGCATTACTTGCTTCATTTCCTCTTTTCCTCCTTTATATAATGCCTAACATCTACTGGGTAGGAAAGAATGCAGAATAGGAAACTTCTTCCCTTTCTTAATGTCTTAATATTTTGCCTTTCTTCATTTGTAATTTTAAAACAGCACATTTGGTTGAGAGTTAGGAGGTAAGAGTTAAGAAAATGCTTGGACTGCTTTGCTTTAATGCAAAGTATTTGCTACAAAGCAATTGTCAGGATCTCTGAAACATGGCTCCTTTTCCATTTGAAATTTGGAGAAGGTATTCTGTGAGCTGCTTGGATAATTGTCGCATGTCCCTGTAATAGGTTTTCTTTATTCTGCATGAAGTTCTGATGTTTCTGCTTTGTTAATTGAGACATACTGTTTAATAAAATCAACTTAATTGAAATGTAGTAATAATTTTCTTAAAGTATGAGTGTTTATGCTTAAGTCTGTATTTAAAACCAAATTATTACCTTTTAAAAAAAGACCTGCAACCCACTAACTTGCTGTTGTAGGAAAGATTAGTTTATCTTTTTCTGGAAGTCAAAATGTGGTTTGTAAATCTCTGCATCTCTCCCTTTGGTGAGATGGAGTCTTACATCGTACTGTGGATACAACAACTATGTATTATGATCCAAACTTTGGTATCAGATATTGAATATGCTTTAAGTCGGGGTAGTTGGTGTGCATTGGTGCATGGCCATATGGAAGCCTCACAATACAGTTGCATAATGACTGTTTTGATTTTAAGCTGTTTAGTTTACTTGCTTACAGATGTCGTGGTTTAGCCCCAGTCGGCAACCAAGCACCACGCAGCCGCTCGCTCACCCTCCCCCTCCCCGGTGGGATGGGGGAGAGAATCGGAAGGGCAAGAGTAAGAAAACCCACGGGTTGAGATAAGAACAGTTTAATAATTGAAATAAAAATAATAATAATAATAATAATAATAGTAATAATAATAATAACAATAGTAATTGTAATGAAAAGGAGAACGAGAGAGACAAACAAAACCCAGGGAAAAGAAAACAAGTGATGCAACCGCTCACCACCCGCCGACCGACACGCAGCCAGTCCCCGAGCGGCGATTGCTCCCCCCGGCCAACTCCCCGCAGTTTATATACTGAGCATGACGTCATATGGTATGGAATAGCCCCTTGGTCAGTTTGGATCAACTATCCTGGCTGTTCCCCCTCCCAGTTCCCTGTGCACCTGGCAGAGCATGGGAAGCTGAAAAAGAAAGTCCTTGACTGGTGTAAGCTCTACTTAGCAACAACCAAAACATCAGTGTGTTATCAGCATTCTTCTTACACTAAATCCAAAACACAGCACTATGCTAGCTACTAGGAAGAAAATTAACTCTCTCCCAGCTGAAACCAGGACACAGATAAAAATAATTGTCTTGCCTTCTAACCGGCTGTCATCTTTTTATTTTTTTCTGTCAGCGGTGGTAGTTTGGTGATTGGGGTTTGGGTGTTTTGGTTTGGGGTTTTTTTGGTACTGGGATTTCTTTTAATTTTTAGTGAAAGAATATTATCATGATGGTATTTGCCCAGAGCATTCTTAATTGCAACTGGAATATAATACCTTTTGCTTTCTGTTAGCATGTGTCTATATAATAAAAACAGTTCTCTCTAGAAAGAGTTACAAATTCTGTTTATTATTAAGCTATAACATAGATCTCTTTACAGAACATTTGAGCAAACAAAATGTATAGGTTGACTTGCTCGCTGCAGAAATGGGCAATAATGGATACTTTGCAGGGCCCTCCCTTCATTTGCTTATGAAAGTTTGAAGGCATTTACCTGTCAGGAAAAAAGACTCATACTGAGGAGTTTTCAACAGAGCCGGGATTGTTGCCTTTGTAATCCAAATACATTTATTTTTAATGTTGACTGCAATATGTCTAGGGAGAAGTACATAGCTAGCAGGTGAGGTTTAAAAATAGGATTGTCAACCTTCTAATGTGTTCTTACTTTCGAGCTTTCAACATCTGACCTAAGTGTGCTGTGAATCAAATGAAAATCAAATTATGGCAGCGTAACTATTGTCTCACATCCTGATGTACTGCAAGGAAACAAAGTAAAGGAGAAATAAAATTTCTTTTTATTGCAAGGAAGTCAGCACTTGAAGGACAGTGCTTCTACTTGATTGCAAGTAGTGGAGACTGGAAGAATATTTCTGTAGACAAATTCAATATGTTGAGACATTTAAGTGTAATGAAATTTGAGATAAAGTTCTGTGATTTTTATTGATGAAATACTTAGCTTGGTACAGGAATACAATATTATCATGGGATGTTTGCACTGCTATATAAAACATTCTGAATATCTGAAAGTATGATTTATAAGAAAAAGTGTTTTGTTTGACAGATTGGCTTTTTTAATATGCAGTGAAAGCATATTAGGAATTAGGCTTCCAGCGTCTTTATTAGTTACTGCATTGGAAGTTGTATTCACCAAGTTATTGTCTAAATTTTCATGAAAATTAGAGCTACTTGTCCAATTCCTTATGCTTTGTAGTGACTATCAAAATATTACATGTGAACTACAAAACTTGATGTGACCAAGGGAAGCTTATAAGAACATTTAATAGTGGACCAAGAGATTTCTTTGAATACTTTGCAGTTCAGAAGCTGAATGAGGACTTAACGTTTGATCCAGATGGTAATAATAGGTATGGCAAAATCTTGAGATGATTTATTTTTTAAAGATGATTCATGAATAAGTTCTCTGAAATTTTTGGCTTGGTCTCTAATCCACGGAGCTGGAGGACAGGCAGCAAATCTTTAAGTCCTTTGAGTAGCTATTTTAATTGACTAAGGTTTAGATAGCGATTGTGTGAATAGGGGTGGATACTATTTTTATTTTGGGTATGTAAGTTCATGTATTCTTTGCTTCATTTGCTCTGTGAAGGTGCAAAAGAAAAAACTCTACCTTTAGGATTTTTAAGACTGACACGGAGAAAATGGGAGCTCGTAAGGTCAGTAGGCATTTTAAAACCTTTCTGTTTGGCTGTCAGCTACACTGAAATATGGCCTCTCACAGTGCTCGTGATTACAGCTTGAAATCTTTTTGCTAATGAACTGGTGTTTCCAAGATATGGAAGTTTCAAGGCTATCACTGACGATAAATACCATCAGTCTTGGGCTGACTACATGCATAAGATTTATCAATATGATCCCAAAATACTCTCATTTCAAAAGTATTGTAGAAGAAACTTTGACCAAAAATGATCTTATTGCATTGAAAATCAGCTATAGGCTATGAAAGAAGTTGTGCAGAAATTTTTTAAAAAGGCAGCTGAATTGAATTACAGTCAGACTTGGGAACCTGGCTGCAAATGGAAATACAAGACTTCCAATTTAAACATCAGAACAAACCTTTTTATGTTGAGAGTGGTCAAGCACTGGAACAGGTTGCCCATAGAGGCTGTGGGGTCCCCATGGACTTTGGAGATATCCAAAATCTGACTGGAAATGGTCCTGAGCAACCTGGTCTAGATGATGCTGCTTTGAGCAGAGGCTTGGGCTGGATGATCTCCAGAGTCGCCTTCCACCCTCAGTTATTATGTCATTCTGTGAACCAAAGATCCACCTGAACTTGATCATAAAAATCTATTATTCATCAGTCCAGAAACACTTCTGCAAGATCTTTATTTGAATTTGAAAGTGAGCTTGAGGCTGTATTTGAAAACTACATAAGTTCAGTTCAGGCCTTTGATAGTTTTCCATCAAAATGCATTAATGCATCAGAGTACCTTAATACATTAATAAAGATGTTAATTCTCCTATACTATAATTGATACTGACTGCGAGTCTTAAACATACTAATTTGACACTATGTTTTTTGCTGTGGAACATGCTCATGTTTTAAATCCTCAAACCAAGCGGAAAAAACTAATTAATACGTGGAAAGTATGCGAGGTTAACAAACTTGGTAATTTTCCTGAGTTCTCATAGTTATGAAATAAATAAAACTAAGAAATCTTTCAGCATCTAGAAGCAGGATTCACAAAAACTTGAAGGAAAAACATACACCCTAAAATACCCAAACTGCAGTTCTCTTTTGGAAGAGCAGAAAATGAGGGACATTAATTTTATTTTTTTGCTTTGCAAGTACTGTGTGGATGAAGTCATTAAGGTATCTGCAAACAGCTTTATTTTAAGTTAAATAGAAGTTATCCTGCAAGTGGAAATTAATGAACCAATATTTTATTAGGATTAAGCCTCTGATTCTTTCCCTTCAGTTAGTATGAAAAAGTTAAACCTTTGACAATCTTTGTTGCTGTGACTTAGTAAGGAGAAAAATGGGTATTTCACTTAGGCAGGATGAGGACGCATCTGGTTAGCTCTGCAAATGCATTTTGGGTACAAAGTACTATATGAAATATTTGATCTCCGTTTTAATAATGGGTTATTATAATGAAAAAGAAATTTGTCAGCTAACTGGCTACACAGATGGTGTTCCCAGGTGATAGTTTTGCTTCAGATTCAGAGAAATAAGGTATTCTGCAACTCAGTGTTGTGTCCCACAGAATTAGTCACTACTGACTAAGACGGGTTTTGAAAAAGACTAATGAAATATGGAGGGCTTACTATAAAAGGAAGAACTATTCTATTCCATGACATTTTCAGCAAGTTCAGTCATGGACAAACAGAGAAGCTCTTACAGCTTACCAAAAAATGATACAAGAAAAATCAATTAGGAATTTAAAAGGATCTGATGAACTACTTCATGTTTCTGTGAAGGTGTGTTTTCAGTAACTGGGAATGAGGTATCAAGCTGTTCTTTGTTGAATGGGAAATGCTCGTTTCCTGTCAAGATACCGCAGTTTCAGAAATGTTTCACTTGAAAAATGTGTGATCTTTTTTATTTTTAGCCTTGGGAGGAGATGTCGGAGATCAAAATTTTGTGTTGACCAGACTATCACATCATCCATAAATTCTGGATGGACTTTTACCTTTCAAAAGGATGCCAATTCTGTTTCAGCAGGCAAATCCACATACTTATATCTGCTAGCGTGCTGAACCTAACTTCTACCAGGATGTTGCCAAAAGGATGGAGTCAGGTTTTCTTGAAGGAGTGCTTGTGTGTCAGGACTTCATATTTCATGTGCAGTGGTAAGAATGAGACAAGAAGATGAAAACAAGCCATGCAAAACTTCAGCATCAGCCAGTCACAATTTTAGCTGTTCAATGTCTAAGCTCCTGATAGAGTTAGGATTAAATAGGGCTTACATGATGCATCTGTTCTGCTTGACCAGCATTTGGAAGTTCATTATCTAGTCAGTGTGCTTGATGAGAGTGCTCTTCAGAATGCCTTTAATGTGTTGATAAAAATGTCTCGAGGATTTGCAGAAGTTGGTTGATACAAGTCTCTAACCAACACAAAAAATTACTGTGGTGGTGGTATCTAAACACTAGGATTTCACTCTTCTTTTATGAGAGGAACCACAAAAGGAGGTTTGCAAGTGAGTGCTAAATTTCTCAGATTTGTTGGTTCCTGCTTTTTTTTTTTTTTAAAAAAAAAAGGCAATTTGCAAGTTAAATGAAATATGAGAAGTTTCTCTTTGAAAACATATCTCTAACTCTATATTGTATAAAGATTAAATATCTTCTGAAGAATTACTTAGGTATACACTTGTGAGAGTAAGCTGTCTACTATTTCTCAGCATGTCTTACAAAGGAAATGAATTTTTTTGTATTCAGTAACAGTAGATAAAATGAACTTGGAGTTAATGTCAGTTGTATAATTTTTTTTTCTTTTGAAAATTTTAGGGGATGCTAGGGAGTTACTTCCATGTCTACTAGTTAAGCTTTTTTAGAACGTGGTGGTGGTGAATCGTCAGTATTTGTACGTTTGTACTAATATTTGTATTCTTGAGGCTGATTGGATTTTTTTGAAAATCAGTGTCAAGACTACTGCTTGAAGCAATATTGGGAAGTGGTACCGCTTCAAATATCTGATGTCTGCAGTTCATTGTGCGTGAAGGTAGAGTTACCAAGATGTGTCCAGAAGAGTTACTGACCAATTAAAAATAAAAATTAGAAAATGTATTTTAAAAAACCAAACACCACACCCCCAACCCCACCCTGTCTTTACTCTGTTGGACAGCTAGCCTGTTCCATCCAGCTGCTGGCTGGACTATCTGCTGCTTGTGACTTTAGTTAGACACCCAATTTCAAGTAGCTTGTGTGCCATTAAAAAAAAAAAAAAATCTCTGAGGTATCTCCAACTTTCAGATTGCAAATGCATCTCGTGCAGAGTTTGTGACTTAGTCAGCTGATGGCTGGGATTGTTCCAGGAGCATTCTTCCTTTCCTGTTGCACCCCATGTGGATTGAGGACAGCTGAAGTGGTCCTACCATATAGATTAACGGGAGTAATTTTACTGTGCTTCATTGCTACTACTTTGGTTGCAGCCTTTGCTTAACCATGAGTAGCAAACAAAATGGTTGCCTTCTCCATGTTAGAAGCTACAGTCCTGTTAGCCCCTTCTGAATAATCCTATGTAAAAGTTGTGTAAATCTAATACATAAGGTTTAATAACAGATGTATTTCAGAAGGAAAAAAAGTTCCTGCGTGTGTCCAAAACTAAACGAGCATAATAAAAATACTTTCAGAAATTTGCTGTGATGATGCTACTTAAATTAATGAAAATAGTTGGATCACAGCCAGAAAGAAAACTAGCGCAATCATGTTATCTTCTTAGACCAACAAGTTCGAAGTTTCAAGTGCCTGTGGACAAGTGATCAGTATTCCACACAAGCACTAGTCTGTTCCCTGGAATTTAAGGGCTGATTTTATGTGCTGCACATATTTATCTCATGCACACCAAAGAAATGTAAGAAAACTAACATAGGTTGAGCCAGAAAGTTTTAGGTTTGTGCTCCTGTGTCCTAATCTTCTGATGGCTTCAACCAAAAAAGGCAACAATATACAGGCATACGGTGCTAATGGAAAAGTTTTATATTTGTATAGCTCTGTTCACCTAAGAATTTAGCATGATTTAAAGCACATCAAGTCTGCAATTATACTGCAGAATATACCCATTTACAAAAGATAAACTGAGTCATGAAGTTCACAACCTGGAGGAAATTCCAACTCTCTCCCTTTGTAAAAAGAAACTGCTTCCGAGCCGCACATTTTCCCTTGCTGCTTTTCCTGCAACTGCTGTTGTCTGGAAAGGAGATTAATATGTTGGAGAGCAGCCTGAGCTCCAGTCCTTGTTCTTCTTGGTAACTGGATGCTGAGTTTTGTGGAAAGGGTATCGGATCTCCTCTACCCAGAGTGCATCAAGAACGAATTGTTCAGCAAGGAGAGAAAGAGCAGCGGACCTAACTGAATGTTTCACTTAGGTTTTTCAGGCATTCAGGACTGCAGCCTTCACTGTGGAATGGTAATCAGATTCAAAATGCTCTCTTTTATGGTGAGTAACATTAAGGTAGAGAAAGGAGCAAAACCAAAAGAAAAAGCAGAAAGGGAGGGGAAAACCTCCCCAAACTGTTGAGGTCATGAACAGATTGTTCAGATCTTTGTGTATAGAGAATGAATGGATGCTTCAATAGCAGAAACTTCTATAATGCATTCTGCAAGATTATAACAGTCCCTGGAAAACGTCTGTTGCAAAGATACGTGAGGTAGCTCACATTCTGTTTGCAATTTTATACGGCCCTACACTTGTTTTAGTAGTACAGTATACTGCAATTTCAGGAATACAGAAGTGTTCATGTTGCATTCCAGTATTGGTACAGGCAACCACAGAGTTTAATACTTCTAAGTTCCATCTTAACAATTAATTTTTTATTTAAAATGGGGTTTTATCTTTTTAAATATTTTAATCAAATTAATGTCTAAAACCTTTCATGTCCATTAGTCACTAATCTTTCAGTTTTCAGGTTTAATCATGAGAGATACCCATTATTGTTTTTTACAATGTTGTCTTCTTGCTTTTATGATTTAATCCAAATAAGTAACACTAAGTATTCATGTCTCCTTCAGTCTTTGGTTTATCAAGCTAAATAAGTCAGTCTCCTCTTGTAACTTCAGCTGTACATTTGCTTGCGTGGTTTAGCATTTTTCCTTTGCACTCTTTCTCATTTGGGTTCATCCTTCTTGAATTTAAGTAACCAGAATTTTACATACATTTTAAAAGAGGTTTTGGTGCTTTTTAAGTGATACTTTCCCTTCTTATATGATGCATTTCCAGGCTTTATTTTCACAGATGGTATGAGCCAATCTAGTAGCTTGGTGCTGCTGAAAGAAGAAGGTCCTGCTGCTCTCCCTCTGCTTACCTTCCTGTTTGTGTGAGACTGTTTAACATGTTAACCCAGGATAAGGGGTAAACACTTAAGGAAATGCTTTTTCATTTTGAGTGTGACTAGCACTGGCACAGGTTGCCCACAGAGGTTGTGTGGTCTCCATCCTTAGATATTTAAAAGCCATCTGGACATGGTCGTGGGTAGCTGGCCCTGCTTGAGCAGGGGGTTGGACCAGATGACCTCCAGAAGTTCCTGTCCAACCTCAAGCAGTCTGTCATTCTGTGGCATGTTACCAAAAAAGAAAAAAAAAAAAAAAAAAAAAAAAAAAAAAAAAGCCACTGCACTGGTGGGTTGAATTGAGCCACAGATGGACCTGAGACACTTGTGAGAGGGAAGAGGCAGGACTGTGTGGCCTGGAGCTTGCAGGGGAAGAATGGGGATCATGGAACGTAGAAACTGGGTTAAGACAAACCATTATTTTGATTCAGCTGTTCACGAAACTATGGCCAAAGACTGTGGCTGCCTTTTCCATGGCCACATGAAACATTTTCATATAAAATACGTTGCTCAGTTTCAGCTGTTAGCATCTCCAGAATTTAGCAGAAATTATTGTAGGCAGTTGCATAATCTCTTGATTTGTGGTATTGAACTACATCCTGTTTCTCTTGCTTTGATCCACAGTGGCATCCAGTTTTAGTACTCCAGTTTGCCTATGTACTGACAGTGCAGTCTCATCTTCTTATGACCTTCATTAGAACACTAGTATTTGTATAAGAGTTGCTTATGGAAGTACTAAATACTACTTGTCCCCTCAGTTGATCTTTGACCAGCTTTGCCTTTGAACACTGTCTAGCTTGCTGAATTATTTCAGAACAGTATGTTTAGTAAAATTGGTGGGGTTTGTTCAGACACTTCTGTGTTTTGATTATTCTTTTCTGCAAAACTTATTTTAAAGGTTTGCATGCTTTCAAGATCACATCAAGTTTTAAAATGGCCCAGCTGCTTTCTCTGCTTTAACTACAGCTGCAGGCATTATTTGTACTGTTGCTGTTTTCCAGTCAGACAGGACCAAGGTTAGTGTTATTTAAAATCCTAGTTAATGGATTTGCCTTTTATTTTCCAGTTCCTTTTATTATTCTAGAGTGAACAGAAATCTATTATACAGTTTTTTCCTCAGCCTTGTTTCTTTTAATCAGCCACACTCCACTCAATGAGAATTTATATAGCTGAGGCTCAAGGAAGAAAAAAAAATTTATTCTTATGGTGATTTTTTTTCATTTACAAGATGAATGACTTGTACAACCCAGTGTCTGTCTTGTCTAATCCAGTTTCTTTGAAATTTCTCTGACTAGCAGATGCTGGTTTAAGTTTCTTACAAATCGTGGCATTCAAGCACATACTGCAGTTGTTTAATAAAATCTTTAAGTGTGTATTTAATTGTACTCACTTAGATAAGAGTCAGTCAGAATGGGGCTGAATGCCTCTAATCCTGTTTAAATGAAAATTGGATGGGGACATTGCTGCCTGCAGTGGCTGTGTCTGTTCCTGATGGAACCAGTGGCCCAACTGGCCATGGGATTGCCATGAATACAGCAGCTGGGATTCAGCACTCAGGTGATCTTTAATCATAGAATCATTTAGGTTGGAAAAGACCTCTAAGATCATCAAGTCCAACCGTTAACCTAGCACTGCCAAGTCCACCACTAAACCATGTCCCTAAGCACCACATCTACAGGTCTTTTAAATACCTCCAGGGACGGCAACTTAACCACTTCCCTGGGCAGCCTGTTCCAATGTTGACAACCCTTTCCATGAAGAAATTTTTCCTAATATCCAATCTAAACCTCCTCTGGCGCAACTTGAGGCCATTTCCTCTTGTCCTATCACTTGTTACTTGGGAGAAGAGACCGACACCCACCTCGCTACAACCTCCTTTCAGGTAGTTCCAGAGGACGATAAGGTCTCCCCTGAGCCTCCTCTTCTCCAGACTAAACAATCCCAGTTCCCTCAGCCGCTTCTCATAGGACTTGTGCTCTAGACCCTTCACTAGCTTTGTTGCCCTTCTCTGGACACGCACCAAGTACCTCAATGTCTTTCATGTGGTGGGGGGCCCAAAACTGAACACAGTACTCGAGGTGCGGCCTCACTAGTGCCAAGTACAGGGGCACGATCCCTTCCCTAGTCCTGCTGGCCACACTATTTCTGATACAAGCCAGGATGTTGTTGGCCCCCTTAATTCGTAGTTACACTGCAAATGTGTGTGAAAAAGCAATATAGTAATAATTGTTGTTTTGATAAAATGTTTTCAAATGCTAAGGGCCTAAGGAATTGCATAATGTGAGTGGTTTCAGTTTTTAGCTTGATATTTTTTGTTTGACAGCTGTTTTGTTGTTTGGTTTTTTTTTTTTACACACTTCAGAAGTATAAGTGGCCTGTTGTATTATAAATTAATAGTGTTATAAATATAGGTATAAGTATAGGAGCATATATGGATTTAAGATATTGATGCCAGATTTGTATTAATATTGTGCCAGTTTGAAGTGCCTTCAACCTGGAAAAAATGGCATTATTCCCTTTTCAAAAATAGGATAGTCATCTTGAAGATCAAATTACAACCATTTATCTGGGTCTGTGTAAAAGTGAAAATGCAATATATTGTCTTACCAAGATTTTTCTTGTGATCTGTCTAGTTTACGCACACAACCTCTTTATCATATTTGTTGCATGCTTTTTAGTAAAGCTGACCGAAAATAAACAACAGAGGAAGGTTGAAGAGAAGTTTATTACTGAAATGCAATTGAAAGAAGATGAAATTCTTGGTGAATCCTGTATCCTGCATCTTAGTGCTTACAGCTGTAAAAGGTCATAAACAGTATATTTATGTGGAGCTCAAATTCAGCTGGTGCTCATACCTGGCCTGTTGTTTCATGGCAAACTTAAGAGTCTGTATTGGGTTTGCATGGCAAGGTTTTGGTAGCTGGGGGGGCTACAGGGGTAGCTTCTGTGAGAAGCTGCTAGAAGCTTCCCCTGTGTCTGATAGAGCCAATGCCAGCCGGCTCCAAGATGGACCTACCACTGACCAAGGCCAAGCCCATCAGCAATGGCGTAGTGCCTCTGTGATAACATATTTAAGAAGGAGGGGGAAAAAAAAAAACCCACAACCAGGGACACAAACCGCAGCTGGAGTGAGGAGTGAGAATATGTGAGAGGAACAACTCTGCAGACACCAAGATCAGTGTAGAAGGAGGGGGAGGTGGTGCTCCATGCACCAGAGCAGAGATTCCCCTGCAGCCCATGGTGAAGACCATGGTGAGGCAGGCTGTTCCCCTGCAGCCCATGGAGGTTAATGGTGGAGCACATATGAACCTGCAGCCCATGGAGGACCACATGCCCGAAGGAGGCTGTGACCCCGTGGGAAGCCTGTGCTGGAGCAGGCTCCTGGCAGGACCTGTGGACCCGTGGAGAGAGAGGAGCCCACACTGGAGCAGGTGGATGCCCGAAGGAGGCTGTGACCCCGTGGGAAGCGTGTGCTGGAGCAGGCTCCTGGCAGGACCTGTGGACCCGTGGAGAGAGAGGAGCCCACACTGGAGCAGGTTTGCTGGCAGGACTTGTGACCCCATGGGGGACCCACGCTGGAGCAGGGGAATCGTGTGAGGAGTCCTCCCCTTGAGGAAGAAGGAGTGGCAGAGACAATGTGATGAGCTGACCGCAACCCCAATTCCCTGTCACCCTTCACCGCTCGGGGGGAGGAGGTAGAGAAAATCAGGAGTGAGGTTGAGCCTGGGAAGAAGGGAGGGGTGGTGGGAAAGTGTTCTAGGATTTGGTTTTATTTCTCATTATCCTACTCTGATTTGACTGGTAATAAATTAAACTGATTTTCCCCAAGTCGAGTCTGTTTTGCCCGTGATGGTTATTGGTGAGTGATCTCTCCCTGTCCTTATCTCAACCCACGAGTTTTTCATTATATTTTCTCTCCCCTGTCCAGTTGAGGAGGGGAGTGACAGAGCAGCTTTGGTGGGCACTTGGCAGGGTCAACCCACCACAGAGTCCAAAGGCTCATCTTCTGCAGGACTTTACTGGAACCTCTGCAAGTGCAAGTTCCCAGGTTTGGTGCTGTAAATTCAATACAGTAAAACTTAATTTGAAAATGCTGCCTTTTTCCTCTGTTCATAATGGAATACTGTTAATCCTCTAACATGAGAAAAATGAATAATATTCTTCAACTTTCTAGAAAGTAGTTTCAAAATTAATTGGACCTCTCTATAGAAAAGCCATATTTTAAATTTAAGTGTACAGAGAAGTGAGACGGTAGATTTGGACGTTGCTTTTTTTTTTTCTTTAACCCATGTGGTCATGACCTGGGCAGAACTTAGCTCAGTTTACTGGGGCTGTGTCACCAGGTTCGGAACCATGCGTTTCATTTGTGTTTATATTTTTCATGGTTTTGATATTCTCTTTTTCCCTTCTTATTTTCAGCAAACTTGTTCAGGGAAGTTTTTGAAACAAAGAATCTTTGGTTCACTTATTTGAGAAATAAAACTGGAAAAAAATAATGCAATATGCTGATCATTGAAGTTTAGTTTTAACTTGATGGTGAATTTTTGGCATCTGAATACATTTCTTTGGCACAGAAGAGAAAATTAATGGACCTCTTTTTAAATTCTGTTCTTCTGAGCAGACATTACAGTTTAAAAACAAAAAAAAATCAAGATGAAAGGAACAAAGGGAGGAACTCATAGAGTTTATCTTTGTGCCAAATACATTTGTTACAAACATGAGTAGTTGGAAAGCTTTCTTATCAAGACTTGTATGTGGTAGATCCTACAGGACAGGATCTACTGATCACAGATTGCAGTCTGGGCTATACTTTAAGCCAGCGAAGCTCACCAGTTTTGCAGTCTGTCCTTCCCTTTCTGGCACTTGCAGAACTGCAGTTTAAATTTTCAAATGTAATTGTATACATTATCACAGGATTAGTTTTACTTGGTTTGTATTTTGCTAAACTGATAGCCCCTCCCCTCCCTGCAAGTGTCCACTGGGACATCTTAAAAATACATACCCACTTAGGGTCTTGTAAATGGGCAGGGTAAGGACTCTTATAGCTATGTGTAATTGCAGAAATAGTTGTATCCCTCAGATTATGTTAATGCTAAAATGATTATGTGCACTTTAGCTGAATAGTTGTCTAATTCTTCCAGCTGTGCCTTGACAAATTACCATAGAAATAACAATTAATTATCTGATCTATAAAGGGAGAAATCTTTTGATCTTTTTCCAATTATTACTGAGTAATTAAATGATAAATTACCCACATGTAAACTAATCTGCATATAACAAAACAGTACCTAAGATTGCAAGGCTCTCAGTGTGGTACAATAGAAGTTAAGTGGGGGCTGGTGTTAAAGAATTCTAACTCACAAGCATAGTGAAAAATGCGAGGTATATAGCCTACTGGAAAAGTGAGTAACAGGCAGTCTTAGAGATTTATTTTTGCTTTTTGTAATTCTTAACTAGATTTGCAGTTCCTATGAAAAATTACGCTTTACTTAAAGGCTTTTATGAGTAACTTTCATTTTGTTAGCTACCTGTTATATAACTATAAGGACATCTGTTTCTCTAAGAACGTAATATTATTCCAGATTAGGGGATTGTTACATTCCTACAAGCAATGCTGTGAGCCTGTTTCCTTTATTTCAATAAAGCAAAGAACAACATTCTCCTTGAACGGATCACAGTTTAGGGAAAAAAAAAAAATCTTTTTTTCTGGTCTTTTACAAATAAGAGAAACACTTACATTGAATTTGGAATTTTTTTGAAAAATCACATGTGAACAGACTGTACAGATTAGCAGTGTCTTCAACACAAAACCTGAGCTGAGTTTAGTTTAATTCTTCTGTTTAGCTACCATCCAGTTTTCCCTGTAAATAGCTTTACTTATACATGTAGATCCTTGGCTGGTATAACTAGTTGATAGTATTCTATTTAGTTTTGCAAATTTTTTTTTCAGTTTGGCAGTTGAAATAAAGTCCAGAAAAACTTGTTTTGGTTGTCCAGAAATAATATTGTCATATTTTCCAGATGAGGAAGAAAATTGGGGAAAAAATGGCTTTAAGTAAACAAACATGTTTTGTTTGAAAACAGACTACATAGTTCATCTTGGTTTGATGCTTTTGAACTTTTTGTTATTACATTTAGAAGTATTACTATGTCGAACATGTAAATATTTCCTACAGTGTGTCAAAGTTGACCTTTCTGACTTGGTGGGGGAAAAAATCCAACCTAAGCTCTGCATGAAAATTCAGCACAAATGGAGTATTTCAAGTTGAACCAGAACTGTATGGGGGGGGCGGGATGGGACGGGATGCCTCCTCCAAATCAGTCAACTTTTTTCTTGACTTAATGAGTTTTGTGCAACCCAGAACTTGAGTCTCCTTTTCATGGGGAATTTATTGGATTTTTTCCCCATAGTGTGCTTCATCAATTTCAGTGGGGAACTTAGTCAACCCTTTATCTAGAAGCTCATTCTAAATTATCAGCTATTGCCATCTCTTCAAAGGATGAACACCATTGTTAAGAATTTGCCTTGGAGTTAACTTTAAGACAGAAAAAACATAGATAATAAGAAACATTTTTATGTCCCTTTTTCTTTTTTTTTTCCCCCTTTTCTTNCTTTTTTTTTTTTTTTTTTTTTTTTTTTTTTTTTTTCTGGAAGGCATTTTATTGAGAAAGGGAGGAACTGCCTGTTTTCAGTCTTTGCAGCCCATTTCCTACTGTCATTCAAAGTCTAGTGGAAGGCTAGACAACAAAATCCTTGCTAAAATTATATGCATCTATAATACTTTGGAAATTTTGTTACCATCTAAAGTTTTAATGAAACATCTTTCGAATGTCATGATTTACCAATCAGTTCTTGCTGTATGTGGGTTTAGTTTCCTATAAAAAATTATTACCGATTCAATAATTAAAGTAGGTATAAAAATTAAACCACATTGTAGCATGACAAGTCTCCTGCAGTTTACGGTTTCTGATGATCATTCTCTACCAACCTGAAAATAATGGAAGCACCAAGAACATCACTATGATTTTGGTATGTAATAGGCTTCAAATCTGAGGCTCACAACAAGAGACTTTTTCATAAAACTGCTTTTTCTGCTGAGGATTCTTCCTGCTGATGATTGCTAGTAGTCAGAAGAATTGCAGTAGTTCTTAATTTTTCCTATTTTAAGTGCTGAAAACAACCTGAGAAATTCATTAATGATGTGTTCCTAGAGCTTGCTTTAGCACTTGAATTTTTCTTCAACTTTTATTCTTCAACTTTTATGTATTTTCTAAAATCATGAAAATGTAAAACATCAGAAAGCCTTTCACTTTCCATGTTAATGGAAAGAATGGAAGTGTTATTTAGCTGTCTTTCAAATGAGAGAATATAAGTTTGGGAAGAAAACAAACTTCAGAAAGTCAGCATTTGAGGAATGTGAAATTTTTTCAGGGGAATGTTGGTACTCAAATGCTTTTTTTTCCCCTCTATCTAAACAAATTATACCCTTTCAAGATGAGTTTTAAAGGTATGAAATTAAGTACAGTGAAAATTCTGGTTCCTTCCTTTTAATGTTAGTATGGGAGTCAAGCACAGTATTGCTATTGCTGTCACATAATGAGATGATTACTACCTATGGAAAGGCCTTATTGAATTAAAAATCACTTAGTAAAGCAGCCTCTCTTTGATAATTAGAGACATCACTTCCAAGTATTAATCTATAATCAATCTTTTCAGCTAGTTAGTGGAGATGCATAAAACTTGCAAAATTTAAAAGCTAATCAAAGTGTTGAGGAGGCACCGTACTCCATGAATAGCACTAGCTTCAGAGAAACCTTCTTCAGGCTTTCTCAGCTGCTAGTGATTCCTTCTAGTGTTGGAAGGGCTGGCTCCCCTTGTGTTCCTGGTGGGGAAAGCTATTCCAATAGTTGATGGTCTTCAAAACTGACTGTTCACTGGGTAGGTCTGTGACAACGTACTTAATATTTTCATGAGCAGATACTCTTTTTCCAAAAGAACATATTCCAAGATGGTATATAAATGCATTTTGAAATCGCGGGTATTGGAATTGAAGAGAAATGAATGAAAGTTAGCAGTCCATACGCTTTTAGGGATATTGAGTATTCTTTGATCTTTCTGCCTGGAAGTGCCTGTATTGGGTTTGCGTGGGAAGGTTTTGGTAGCTGGGAGGGCAACAGGGATGGCTTCTGTGAGAAGCTGCTAGAAGCTTCCCCTGTGTCTGATAGAGCCAATGCCAGCTGGCTCCAAGATGGACCCGCCGCTGGCCAAGGCCAAGCCAATCAGTGACAGTGGTAGTGCCTCTGTGATAACATATTTAAGAAGGAGGAAGAAAAAAAACCAAAACACCTGGGACACAAACTGCAGCTGGAGTGAGGAGTGGGAATATGTGAGAGGAACAACTCTGCAGACACCAAGGTCAGTGTAGAAGGAGGGGGAGGTGGTGCGCCATGCACCAGAGCAGAGATTCCCCTGCAGCCCATGGTGAAGACCATGGTGAGGCAGGCTGTCCCCCTGCAGCCTGTGGAGGTTAACAGTGGAGCAGATATGCACCTGCAGCCTGTGGAGGACCCCACGCTGGAGCAGGTGGATGCCCAAAGGAGGCTGTGACCCCGTGGGAAGCCTGTGCTGGAGCAGGCTCCTGGCAGGACCTGTGGGGGACCCACGCTGGAGCAGTCTGTTCCTGAAGGACTGCACCCCATGGAAGGGACCCACGCTGGAACACTTTGTGAACTGTAGCCTGTGGGAAGGACTCGTGTTGGAGAAGTTCATGAAGGACTGTCTCCTGTGGGAGGGACCCCACCTGGAGCAGGGGAATCGTGTGAGGAGTCCTCCCCTTGAGGAAGAAGGAGCGGCAGAGACAACACGATGAACTGACTGCAACCCCAATTCCCCGTCCCCCTGTGCCACTCAGGGGGAGGAGGTAGAGAAAAATCAGGAGTGAGGTTAAGCCTGGGAAGAAGGGAGGGGTGGTGGGAAAGTGTTCTAGGATTTGGTTTTATTTCTCATTATCCTACTCTGATTTGACTGGTAATAAATTAAACTGATTTTCCCCAAGTCGAGTCTATTTTGTCCATGACAGTAATTGCCGAGTGATCTCCTTGTCCTTACCTTGACCCACAACCTTCGTTATATTTTCTCTCCCCTGTCCAGTTGAAGAGGGGAGTGATAGAGCGGCTTTGATGGGCACTTGGCATCCAGCCAGAATCAACCCACCACAGTGCCTTTGTAAATTGTTTTTATGTGCGTCATTTGTTTATCTGTGGATACAGAAACAGTACTGGATATTTTTGTTAGGTAGGTGACTACCAAAATTGGAAGGAGGATTTTTATTTTTCTCTTTATATTATCAATACAGATAACATTGCTAGGTATCTGTGATTAAGTTTGAATTGAAACCCTCAAGGAACTGGAGAATGTGAGCCTACTTTCTGTGCAGAATATGGTGGGTGTTGGATTACTGATCTAGCTTCTGTTCAGGCACTGCAGTCATGTTGAGGTTCTGTCTGCTCTTGTAATTCTCTTGTTGGCGATATTAGCCTTGTTTCATCTGCTTCAATAAATATATTTATTTTTAAAATAGTAAAGCTCTTAATTATATCAGTAATAATGATTCTGAAGCAAGTCAACTTCATGAATCAGAGTTAAGGCAATATCAAGTGTAGACAGGGCAACTAGTGCAGAATTTTTTGAGGAGCACACCTAGCCATCATCAATCCAGCAGTGACATACTCCACTGGGTATTGTCAGGTTGTCGTGAATATGGATTTGTGAATCCTGCTGGTTATGTTAATTTGTCGTGAATGAGTGACTTTACACAGTTTGATTTAGTAGCAGTTTAGAATTTACTAGTGAAAAATCGCAAGATTTGATTGTGATATTTTAATAGCACTCAATCATCAGTTGATTAACAAAGTGATTAGACAAAATTAATCAAAACAGCGACTTAAAGATTCAAAGATGGCAAGGTTCACTCTATTACTACATGGAAGAGGCACACAAAAATAAATTACATTCGAATTAGAAGGATTTGCAGAGAGATCATGGATGTAGGGGAATAAGGGGAACCCTCCCGTTGAGTCACGAGATTCAGAATAGACCCCTTTGCTTTCTAAACTCTTTCTCAGAGAGGAGCCTAGGTGCGGCTGGATCCAATCTTAGTCTCAGACTTGGTCAACGGTTTATGGGAATAAGGATTTTATATATATATATATATATAGCGCCAGTATAAGACTCACTTTGCAATTAGATCATACATGTACAGACTACTTAAATTGATTTAGGCATGCATACACACAGACATGAATATATATAGAGAGAGAGAGATTTATATACATATATATAAAGAAAAAAAAGGAACAGAAAGAGGTATACCTGTTAAAAATTCCCCTCGAGTTCAGTGAAATATTCACGTCAAATGTCTTGGCATTTCTCAACGGGCGAGGGTTGAGCCTCAAGGAGTGAAAGGTTTCAGCCCAGGCTCCACTGTCGGTCTTCGGCAGTGGACCTCCGATTTTAGCAAACTTTAAGAAGTTTGCTAGCTCTGAGAGGCGTCCCACTCAGAGGGAGATGCTGGCCACAGCCCGCTGCAGTCCAGGAGAGCTCAAAGGGCCTCACTTGGGACTGCTGTTTTATAGGATTGTGAGATGATTGGCTTTAGTCATAAATTTCCATCCGAGCCACAATCTGGGTCGGTAATTAGCGGAATTCCAGTAACGATGGTACTGCTCCACTCGGTTACAACCCAGGTGAGGTTTGTTTCAAGGCTGTCAAGTAATAGCTAATTGCTCTCACTTCCTGCCTCAGCCATATAGGACTTTCTGATAAGGACAGTGCCGCTCTCCTCCTCAACCATGTAGGAGTTTTTGGTACAAATAAGGGGCGCTTAACTGACCAACTCACTATATGAAGGTTGCAGTCTTGGCAGGAATCCCTGAGGTCATAAAGCAGTTGGAGAGAGAAAGTAGTGGGGGGAGGCACCACCACACAGCTAAAGAACTAGATGGCTGCTCACATTGTGTTGTGCTAAATTAAGGTAATATCTTACAAAATGGCTACATTAGCAGAAGAAATTGAGAAGTAGAGCACTCCTTCCCCCCACACCCTTTTTTTTTTTTTTTTTTTTTTTTTCCCCCTTGTTTCCAGCAAGGGCATTTGAGGAAAGAAAGAAACTGAATAATGATTCTACAACTAAAAATGTGGAGGAATCAGAAGTTGAATTTGCAAATCTATTTCCAGTCTAGGAATTGTAATGATATTTTTGTTTTATCTACTCTTCAACTGCAAAAGAAAGAATACTGGATAAACAAGTAAAGATGATCCTTATCTCGTAGACAGGATGATACGGGGGTGGGGAGAGAGAGGGGCAGTGAAAAGGGCTTGTAATTCTGGTTCTTTAGACAATAGCATGTATTTGTCTAAGGGAAACAGTCCTTATGCTGCTCTCTTAAGAGGGTTATTCCTTTGTCTTAGGGAACACTTCTAGGCAAAAACATTATGTACACTTGGAAAAATACACTTTTTTCCCCTCAAATGCCCTTGCCTGAAGGATTCTGGAGCATCCTTCTTGCTGGTTGCCTGGGTCTTCAAAACTTTTTGCAGAACTATGTGGTGCTCCGTAACGTTTGAAAACAACAAATCCACTTACTTAGCTAAATGAAAGTAAATGCAGTTTGAGATGGTCCAGGATTTTAGGATTGTCATTGAATATCGTGGCCCAAAAGTTATTCTTCCCTAGGAATTGGCCATATTTACACAGTCATAATTTTTGCTGAAGGTGCTAACTCATTTTCAGGTTAACTGCCCGAGAAATATTTGTGGCCCTGGAGATGAAGACACTGAATGTATTACAAAGTTCCTGTGTCCTGTAAGTGAGATGTTTTAGAACTGTGATACATAAAGTCAATGTTGTTTCATATTCTTTAAGTCTTTATTTATGTTTAACAACTAGGTTTTTAAATATTTTTTGTTGTTGTTTTTAATGTGAGAATAAAACTGTGAGTAAGCTGTATTTCATGATTTTTAAAACTGGGATCCAGAGAGTTAAATATCCAAGCTCCCTAAAGAACTTAAGGACACAAAAAGTGTGATGGTTAAGTCTTAACTATGTTATTAGACAGACCCAGGGAACAGGATGTGCTTCCAAAGACCACAGTAACCAGCAAAAGTCTGATATACAGCAAGGTGATGGAGTACACAGCTCAGTGCATACTGAGTGAATTGATATAACTAAGAGTAGAAGAGTTCGAAGAACTATTCTCCAGATGTCAGTACATCTGAAATCTTTCATGGCTTAGTCTGCTAGATCTGTAAGCCTTTCTGTCCACGTTCCCAACAGTCTTTTAAAAAACATCACATCTTTGTAGATAATACTTTCATATTTATGTGGAGTGTTATTTTGTAAACTAGAGTAAATGCAGGAAGGAAAGACAACCTTGCACTTGTGTTGGGGTTTAAACCAGCAGGCAGCTAAACACCACGCAGTCGTTTGCTTACTCTTCCCTGCCCCCCCCAGTGGGATGGGAAAGAGAATCAGAAAAAAAAGAGTAAAATTCGTGGGTTGAGATAAAGACAGTTTAATGGGACAGAAAAGGAGGAGAAAATAATAATAATAACGTACAAAGTAGGTGATGCACAATGCAATTGCTCACCACCCGCTGACTGATACCCAGCCAGTTCCCGAGCAGTGATCGCAGCCTCCCAGCCAACTTCCCCCAGTGTATATACTGAGCATAGAATCATAGAATCATAGAATGCTTTGGGTTGGAAGGGACCTTTAGAGGTCATCTAGTCCAACCCCCCTGCAGTAAGCAGGGACATCATCAACTAGATCAGGTTGCTCAGAGCCCCGTCCCACCTGACCTTGAATGTTTCCAGGGATGGGGCCTCCACTACCTCTCTGGGCAACCTGTTCCAGTGCTTCACCACCCTCATTGTAAAAAATTTTTTCCTTATATCTAGCCTAAATTTCCCCTCCTTTAGTTTAAAACCATTACCCCTTGTCCTGTCACAACAGGCCTTACTAAAAAGACTGTCCCCATCTTTCCTATAGGCCCCCTTTAAGTACTGAAAGGCCGCAATAAGGTCTCCCCGCAGCCTTCTCTTCTCCAGGCTGAACAGCCCCAACTCTCTCAGCCTGTCCTCGTAGGAGAGGTGCTCCAGCCCTCGGATCATTTTTGTGGCCCTCTTCTGGACCCGCTCCAACAGCTCCATGTCCTTCTTGTGCTGAGGGCTCCAGAGCTGGACGCAGTACTCCAGGTGGGGTCTCACCAGAGCCGAGTAGAGGGGCAGAATCACCTCCCTCGACCTGCTGGCCACGCTTCTTTTGATGCAGCCCAGGATACGGTTGGCCTTCTGGGCTGCAAGCGCACACTGCTGGCTCATGTCCAGCTTTTCATCCACCAGTACCCCCAAGTCCTTCTCCGCAGGGCTGCTCTCAATCCCCTCATCTCCCAGCCTGTATTGATATCGGGGGTTGCCCCGACCCAGGTGCAGGACCTTGCACTTGGCCTTGTTGAACCTCATGAGGTTTGCACAGGCCCACCTCTCCAGCCTGTCCAGGTCCCTTTGGATGACATCCCGTCCCTCAGGCGTGTCAACTGCACCACTCAGCTTGGTGTCATCTGCAAACTTGCTGAGGGTGCACTCGATCTCGCTGTCTATGTCATTGATGAAAATATTAAACAGCACTGGTCCCAGTACGGACCCCTGAGGAACACCACTTGTTACCAGTCTCCATTTGGACATCGAGCCGTTGACCACTACCCTCTGGTTGCGACCATCCAACCAGTTCCTTATCCACCGAACAGTCCACCCATCAAATCCATATCTCTCCAATTTAGAGAGAAGGATGTTGTGGGGGACCGTGTCGAAGGCTTTTTGGAAGTCCAGATAGATGACATCCATTGCTTTTCCCTTGTCCACTGATGCAGTTACTCCATCATAGAAAGCCACCAGGTTAGTCAGGCAGGACTTGCCCTTGGTGAAGCCATGCTGGCTGTCTCGAATCACCTCCCTGTCCTCCATGTGCTTTAGCATTGCTTCTAGGAGGATCTGTTCCATGATCTTGCCAGGCACAGAGGTGAGGCTGACAGGTCGGTAATTCCCAGGGTCCTCCTTTCTACCCTTTTTAAAAATGGGCACAATGTTTCCCTTCTTCCAGTCATGGGGGACTTCACCTGACTGCCATGACTTTTCAAATATCATGGAGAGTGGCTTGGCAACTACATCAGCCAACTCCCTCAGGACTCTGGGATGCATCTCATCAGGTCCCATAGACTTATGTATGTTCAGGTTCCTCAGGTGGTCACGAACCTGATCTTCCCTTACAGTGGGAGGGGCTTTACCCCCCTGGTCCCCATCTTGTGGTCCATCAACTCGGGAGGGGTGAGGAGAGACGTTGCCAGTGAAGACTGAGGCAAAAAAGGTGTTGAGTACCTCAGCTTTCTCCTCGTCTGTTGACACTAGGTCGCCATCGCTGTTCATCAGGGGAGGCACGCTTTCTTATAACCTTCCTTTTCTGGTCGATATACCGGTAGAAGCCCTTCTTGTTATGCTTCGCATCCTTCGCCAAATTCAGCTCCAGCCACGCCTTGGCCTTCCTGACCCCTTCCCTACACAACCGGGCAGCATCCCTGTACTCTTCCCAGGATACCTGTCCCTGCTTCCACTGCCTGTGCAGTTCCCTCTTGCCCTTTAGTTTGACCAGCAGGTCTCGATTCAGCCATGCTGGTCTCTTCCTTTCCTTGCTTGATTTCCTACACCTGGGGACTGAGAGCTCTTGCGCTCTATGGAAGGTGACCTTAAAGATCTGCCAACTTTGTTGCATTCCCTTGTCCCTGAGGACCGTTTCCCAGGGGGTCCTGTTGAGTAACTCCTTGAACAGCATAATGTCATATGGTATGGAATATCCCTTTGGCCAGTTTGGATCAACTGTCCTGGCTGTGCCCCCTCCCAGCTTCTTGTGCACCTGGCAGAGCATGGGAAGCTGAAAAGTCCTTGACTAGTGTAAGCACTACTTAGCAACAACTAAAACAGTGTGTTATCAGCATTGTTCTCATACTAAATCCAAACCACAGCACTATGCCAGCTACTAGGAAGAAAATTAACTCAATCCCATCTGAAACCAGGACAACTTGCTTTGTTTTTTTTCTTGCATCCTCTCGCAGCCAGTTCATGTAAGAGGGCAGTCATATCCGTTGCTTCTGTGCCTTTGAAGACAGTAGAATTCATTGTCTGGCACTGAGTGGGAGACTTTCACTCACACTGTTTACATCTTTGTTTTTCCATATGTATATGAATATATATTATATATACTATTTTATATATAATAGACTTACTGCTACATACATATGTATATAATGATAACAGTCTATTATATATAATACTGAGGGGTTTAGTACTGTAATTCTTGCTAGCTTTCCTTTAAAGTAGTAACAATGTGAATAATGGCTGTTTAATCACCTACTCCTCTTGGCAGCTGTTTCGACAGAAGACTTAACAGCATAATGTATTTCTGTAAGATCCTGTCATACTCGCTTTGCAGGTGTTAAAGAAACTGATGTCATATTTTACCAACAGCACCAACTGGCATAAAGCTGTCTGTGCTTGAATGTATGTAAAACTCTTCAGAAATTGGAAAAATGATATATTTTGAAGCATAAGGAGTGGCTCAAAGATTTGAGCCTGTCATAGCAGTAGTATTTACAAAGAGTGGAGTTTAGACATTTTGGTAGCTAAATAAGAAAAGGTCTGTGATGGTGTTATTCCCAAGGGGCTTAGAAAACAGGCTTAAATTTAAGTTCTGTTAAACTTCTCTCTTCGGAGTTGCTTTTTTTGTAGAAGTAGCTTATATCTCCACTTTTATTTACCGCTAAGTGGAGGTGGCTTTTTTATTAATATGCTGTTGCCTGTGGGGAATGAATACACATGCTAAATTCTATTAAAAGTAATTCCAGGGCTCACCCACGCATGCAGTAATTATGATTGTGAGCATCTAAGGAAAATGAGTGTATAATATCTTAATTAAAGCAGGGTAATACAATTTTAGGTACAGATTAGATAATTTTAAGACTTTAGAATGTTAAATTTCCTTTTTATTTTCATGTAATTGATATTGGTATAGCTACTTTGATAGTACATTACCTTGTTAATGTGAGCTTTGTTGGGGTAGGAAAAGGTACAAAATCTGAAAATCTAATCAATTGGAAAAATTCTGGTTTATTCTGGTAGACTGTGTTTACTTGAAAGTCACTTAGTTACTTGCCCAAGAAATAAATTTACATGCATGAGAGTGAAGAAAATATTTTCTGTAGTACACTGTATAACCTTGGTTTCATCTTTCTCATTAAGTTCAGTGGTATACTGAAGTTTGTTGTCTGAATCTCTAGTTTGGTTTTTTAATGGTAAATTTGAGCTCATGTACATGTTAACGTTATCTTGAAGCTGACCTGTGTTCTGAACCTTAATGATGCCGAACTGTTTTTGCAGGAAAATAACTGAGTTGCACAAGCTGGAGTTTTCCCAGTTTTGTTTAGTTGTCTGTGTGGTCACTCTGTAGAAATCAGTAGCAATTTTTGTGTATTTTGAGGTATATTTTAGAATAACTACACTTTTGCCAATTAAATGTATGGCTAGAAATCACAACTAACTAAAAATATGTCTACGCTGCCTCTAGTGATTACTATATTGTGTACACTTAAGGAAGCCTGTGTGAAAGTAGTTAGCTTGAATACCAGCAGCACGAAGTTTAGCTTGGGATAAGTGTTTGATTGTTACCCATTTTCTTGGGTAACTTACTGTGAATGTCTTTACACTGCGGCTATACAGATCTCTAAACTGCCAAAGCAAAATTACTGGCTGTACAATCAAGTTTAAAACTAGCCCCAGCATTTTCATGTAGCACTGCCATCACAGCAATCTTTTTACAGGAGCCTGGCTCCTGACTGCTACCCAGTATTGAAAGGTACAGTTTCAGGCTCACTTTATCAGGCAGAACTATTGTTTCTAGTCTGCTGGATTATTATCTAGGTGCTGTTGGTATTTTCCTGAATTTCAGTATAGTGGGATTTAATCATAGTCCACAGAAGAAAATTGTCTCATCAGTTTTAGAAGAGCACAAGTCAAGTGCTTTGTTGTTAGCAGGACAAAGGCAGGCTAATCTGTGCACGCTGCTTCCGTCCTCTAACACCGTCACTACCGAATACTCCCTTCCTGCTGTCTGCCAGCTGCCTCTTCTCTCCCGCTACCTTGAGTTTCTTCCACCTTGATATGTTCATCTTGCTTCTGTCTCTCCTAATACGCCTTAAACACTTGCAATACTTTCAGCTCCTGTCATGCCATCTTCAGCCTAGGCTAATCAGCGTTTCCTTGGGGAATTTACAGCCCTTGTTTCCCTTACTGGACAGCAGTCAGGTCCTTTTTTAGCAGTTTTCACATGGAAGCTGTTAGAAGGGTTTGGCATAGAAGTGGCTATAGAAATGCTGCAGTTGCTCTGACTGGAGGCCCTAGCTCTCTGTCATCCCAAGTTGTGTGCGAGTGATCAGTTTGTTTGGCAGAACCCATAAGCTAACAGTCTTGAGTTAGTGGAGGCAGCTGCACTTGGGGTTGAATTTGAGGGGGTTTGCAAGAAGTATCTGCATCGGCGTGCCTCCAGACTAATCCCATCAGACTTCTGGACAGGTTAGCAGAGATGTAGAGACTTTTGCACTGGAATGCCCTATCCCAGACAGAAACCATCATGACTGTGACTACATGCCAATATGTGTGCCCCAGCGTATATGTATTTTAGAAATCGTGATACTGAGCCCTCTAACCTGACGGCATTTAGGCCCCGATAAATCAAGCTGTATGGGAACCCTAATTTTGTAAATAACATGCACAGCTCTAGCTATCGCAGTTATCTATTTAACGGAGACTTCTGCCAGTCTCACAGGCTCTCACATTCTGTATCCACAAACGTATAATCCATCTTTAATTTAAGTGGGTACTTCTAGCAATAATTACCAAAACTCTAGAAATACAGAAAGTATTAATGAGGAAAATGCAGGTATTGGATTTTGTTGAATTAAGGTAATCTGTTAATTGATTGAAGATGATTCACTGCAGGTTGTGGTGCTGAACTCTACATATGCTTTACAATAATTCACTGTTTCAATGATTTATGGACTTGTCATCTTATATGAGGAACTGGATAAAATGACCTTGGAATGATTGTTTTTAATACATAAGGGAAAAAAAGCAGAAAAAATTACCCAAAGCACTGCTACGCTATAGAAATAATTTAGAACTTCAACAGTGTTGTCAAATGTCTGTGCTGTAAACAGGATTTAGACAGATACAGTCTGCATAAGGAGATTCTAGCTTTTTACTACTTTGAACATTAATAAAACCTCTCTGAGTCCATTCCCCAATTTAAATAATGAATGAGCTATTTTCTTAGCACGCTCTCACGTATATACCCTCAAGTAATGTGTCCTATACACTAAATAAGAGCTGGGAACATTTTTTTGTTTATTTCTTAATGTCATAGGAGTTATATTTTATGTGTCTGTATCCACACTCCCACAGGCATGTATTAATACTTGGAAAATGTCTAGGAAAGGTAGGCTGCTGCACAGAAAATGGGAATGCAATGTCCTTTGTTATTTCTTTGAATGTGATAGTGGTTCCAAATTTAGCAGCAACAAAAATATCCTTTCCTTCTCTTCCCAGAACTGCTGAAAAAACTGTTCCTGTATTCTGTGCAGAACTGCATTTCTGGGGTAAAGCTGTGGTGCAAGCCTACGTTTTGGATTCCTATAATCTTATGTCTGCACTGGTCTTAAGTCTAAATGTTTCTGTATAGTCTACATATAGTCTATACACAGAAAAATAGTAGGACTTAAGAAATCAAATTAAATGCCTTTTAGACCAAGATGAAGGTCTTAGAGATGAAATAAGAATTTTTAAAGAACTATTGATAATTTATTTCCCCCTCTGTGAAAACCACATTTTAGTTTTATTCATTTTCTCTTTTGCATTATATTTTAAAATTAATATTTTTACTACTTTTCAGTGAAATGCATGTATTTAATTCTGTCATAGTCTACCGTTGGTGGTTTTTGTTCTACATTACTTCTCATTCTTAAGTATGCAAACTGCATTTTATGATCAAAGCTCTTGGTCTGGGTTAGGTTCCCTTGCATTGCTCCTAAAGGACTCCTGTGACAAAGATAGGTACCCAGAGTTCTAAGGCTAGGTCCAAGTCACCCATTTTTTTGGGAATACAGCAAATAAGCGGTGGGGCCTGGGCTGGGAATGGAAATAGATAATGGTATGGCTAGAATACCCTCTGCTGATGAAAAATCAGGCAAGTAGTCCTTATAAAGCTGTTCCGGTTGGCTAATTTAGAACCATTCTGCAGCTGTTTCATCTATATTATGGAGAAATGTTGACCCCAGGTTAACTGGTCTCAAAGATTTGTTATGTACACTTACCTGAGACTTTTTCTGCGTCAGGGATAACGTCTGTGTAACTGACTCTATGACAGTGAGAAGCGGTGGTAATGCAAGTTCCTAACTGAGGTATAGGAAAAGAACATTAGTGCAGTCTGATTTAGGTACAATTTAAGAAACACTGAAGTATATACTCTTTGCTTATTCTCATCCATGGTATTGTGTATTACCTATTTTGAACTGTCAAGGGAATGATAACATTTGACACAGGTATAAATAATGTGAATGTCAAACATCTGTTGCTGTGCAGCTTTGGAGTCTGCAGCCTAACTGCCAGGGCATTCCCTTGGTGTCACATTGATGATATTTAAGTGACAGCTGAAAATAGAGTTCTGTCAGTGCTGTCTCTGTCAGCTACCAAAACACAAGACACAGACTTAGAGTAAATCTTTTCCATCAATACATACGTTTGAGTAACTGTTAATTAAATCTGATTTGACTTTGCTTACTAATCTGCCTCCTGGATCAATCAATACATGCCTCCTCTTCTGAACCTGAGTATTTCTTTGTGTTTAGAGCAAGTGTGTGTTATTAATACAGTATTTCAAATGTCTTGTGCTTTGCAGATGGAGCAAAGAATGCTTGCCGTATTCAGAAGGGTTTCCAGCATTATTTTAGATCTGAAATAATGAGTTAGGAGACACAAACAATATCAAGAGAAAAGAGTCGGGAAGAACTTAAAATAAGTTATGAATAGTATGTGCCTATGTATCTTCTTGGTGTAGCTGGGATGTTTTTAACTATTATTGTTTGGGGAAATAAAAGCCTGACTCTGCGTCAAAGTAGATGTATTGCATACTAAATTTTAAGAAGCAGAACTCCGATTTTCTCTCTCTTTTTTAAGATTTGAGAATGTATTTTGTGTAAAAAGAGGAAAAACAGGCCTTAACTGAGACTGCAGTTTCCAGGTTGATGTAAATCGATGTACTTCTGTTGAAGCCAATGTTAAATATTCCAGCGGAGGGTCTGGTTTTCACACCTGTGTGGACCTGACTGAGTCCTATCATGAGTCTTCAGGGAAGTGGATCCTTTTGAAGAGGTGCTTTTATTCAGCCTGCATGATTTTTATTTGATTTTCCTATGGAGCTGGGTGTCACTGGGGACATGACCTTACAAGGGTCATGAAGACCTCAAGGTCTTTGTGATGCCACCTCCACTTTTTTGCTTCTCAAAACCCAAACCTCTCCATCCTTCTGTCATTTGCCCTCCACCACACTGAGAGGGAGGATGCATTAGTGCTGTTAGTGTTAGATGCATTAGTGATGTTAAAAGCTACAGTGGAGAAAATGCATAAGTTTGAAGTATCAGTTACTATTCTACAATGTGTAGTTAAGAGAGGGGAGTTACTAAATAGAAGGGGGAGACCTGTGGCCCATTTTACTGCCAGACATTAATTTTCAGTGATGAGTTAGTCTGTGCTGGCTGAGGTTTCCAGTTCAGTTACAATGCAGGGTATTCTGAGAGTTTTGAAGGCTTTGTGCTCCTAAATCAAGGTCTGTTGTGTTGGCCCAGATTGAGAAGGCAAGAAAGAATTCCAGTGGCTAGATATTTAGTGCTGTGATAAGACGTAGTAAGCAGAAGAGGTTGGTAGTATAAGGATGATGTGAATTCACTGCTAGTAGGCTGCTGCAGCCTTGCTGTGGTAGTAGAATATAATCCTTTTGCTGCTGAAAAGTATCGAGGTCTCCATGCAACGGAAATTGTAAAGTTGGTACGCTCCACAGGTATGGAAAACTTTGGAACTGCTTATGGAACTGCTTTTCTTTGCAGTCTAGAATAGAGGGGTGTTTTTTAGTACCCTTTTCTTAAGATAAAATTGTTTTATTTTACCCTTTCTATGGAGTTAAACCCACGGCATCATCTTAGTATCCAATTTAACCACCGCAGTGGGTTAAGAGAGGAAGATTATCTGTCTTCTGATGAAAGCTGGTAAGCTACTGAAGTTCTTTACGGTTGGCAAGATGTTGCACTACCGTTATGGAACTGCAGCCAAGCAATGTGGGAAATGCAATTGCAGTAGCAAGAAAGAGTACTGCCAAACCACCGCACCTGTTGTGTCCTTTGCGAAGTCACCGATTAAACCAAATGATAAATCTGAAGCTATGCCAATTCACTGGCAGTAGGTTTAATTTCTTCCTAAATTTCTCCTGTGGCAAGGAGGCCTCTTTGTCTCCTACATTCCCTTTCATAGGCTATGGGAAGAGGGGAATTTTTTCCCCTTCATCAGCTTCCAAAGGAATTCCTCTATGGCTTCTGACTTCTAGTAATTAAAATGGTGCCACCAAAACCCTATTGGCAGATCACATTAAAAAAGATAGAATCATTAAGGTTGGAAAAGACCTCTAAGATCATCTAGTCCAACCGTCAGCCCAACACCACCATGCCTACTATATCATGTCCCAAAGTGCCACGTCTACACGTGTTTTGAACACCTCCAGGGATGGTGACTCCACCACCTCTCTGGGCAGCCTGTTCCAATGCTTGACCACTCCTTCGGTAAAGAAATTTTATATATCTAATCTAACTCTCCCCTGACGCAACTTGAGGCCATTTCCTCTTGTCCTATTGCTTGTTACTTGGAAGAAGAGACCAACACCCACCTCACTGCAACCTCCTTTCAGGCAGTTGTAGAGAGCGATAAGGTCTCCCCTCAGCCTCCTCCAAACTAAACAACCCCAGTTCCCTCAGCTGCTCCTCATAAGACTTGTTCTCCAGACCCCCCACCAGCTTTGTTGCCCTTCTCTGGACACGCTACAGCAACTCAATGTCTTTCATGTAGTGAGGGGCCCAAAGCTGAACACAGTATTTGAGGTGCGGCCTCACCGGTGCCGAGTACAGGGGCACGATCCCTTCCCTAGTCCTGCTGGCCACAGTATTCCTGATGCAAGCCAGGATGCCGTTGGCCTTCTTGGCCACCTGGGCACACTGCTGGCTCATGTTCAGCCGGCTGTCAACCAGTACCCCGAGGTCCATTTCCGCCAAGCAGCTTTCCAGCCACTCTTTGCCAAGCCTGTAGCGTTGCATGGGGTTGTTGTGACCGAAGTGCAGGACCTGGCAGTTGGCCTTGTTAAACCTCATACAATTGGCCTCAGCCCATCGATCCAGCCTGTCCAGATCCCTCTATAGAGCCTTCCTACCCTTGAGCAGATTGACACTCCTGCCCAATTTGGTGTCTGCAAACTTACTGAGGGTGCACTCGATCCCCTCGTCCAGATCATTGATAAAGATATTAAACAAGGCTGGCCCCAAAACTGAGCCCTGGGGAGCACCGCTTGTGACCGGTTGCCAACTGGATTTAACTCCGTTCACTGGAGTTGAGAACATAATGGGATCAGTTCCCTGGATCCCAGAGGTCCATTGATCTTGGTGTTGCAAGTGGGAAGTTTTTTCTCAACTCAATTCCATGTCTGAGGACAAAGCTGGTTTAACTGAGATCAAACTACTCGAAGTAGTATTTTCAGTTTGTGATGAATCATACACAACAAAACAACTGGTATCCCTTGAACTTTTATGTTAACTCTATTAACAAGTAATCTTAGGGTTGATTCTTCTAAATTAATCCAGTACTAATGTTTAAATTAAATTTTTTAGTAATGAATCATCATATTCAAGCTACAAAATGGAAAGAAATAGAAAACCATCTAAAAGGAATATTATTTAGACAGTTACCATTTTCTTCTCAATAGTTACCCATGCTTAGCTCAAACTACTTTCTGTGTTAAAAGAGCTGTCATGCTATTTTCTTAAGTGCTATTTTACTTTGAGAATCTATCAGTTGGTTTTTACATAAGTGAATTTGTGATATGAAGGAAAGTAACAATTGCTTTTTTAAGGTAAATTGGTGTTTAAGATGGTACTGAATGTGTTTTGGAAGAGGAGGTAGCAGAGTAATTTTAAAATCTCAGTAATTTCCTTAAGAAATATTCAATAATCAATTTTTAAATATTAATTTAAGATCTTTCAATCTGTTACAAATCTCAACATTTTTAACATAGCGAAAAAATGTATATAGTGTTCTGCAAGTGGTGGTGAATTGTGATAGTTGCTAGGAAATTCTGCTTTCAGATGCAACATGCTAGCGTGCCTTAGATCTCTGTGTGCTAGGAGGCTACTATATCTCATTTGGAAGTTTTCATTATATTTTGTAATTGTGTCTGATGGCTTTCCATGTTTTTTTTTCCCAAGAAATACAGAATCAGAATCGTTTAGGTTGGAAAAGACCCTTAAGATCATTGAGTCCAACTGTTAGTTAACCTAACACTACCAAGTTCACCACTAAACNTATCTAGCCTAAATTTCCCCTCCTTTAGTTTAAAACCATTAGTCCTTGTCCTGTCACAACAGGCCTTGCTAAAAAGACTGTCCCCATCTTTCCTATAGGCCCCCTTGAAGTACTGAAAGGCCGCAATAAGGTCTCCCCACAGCCTTCTCTACTCCAGGCTGAACAGCCCCAACTCTCTCCGCCTGTCCTCGTAGGAGAGGTGCTCCAGCCCTCCGATCATTTTTGTGGCCCTCTTCTGGACCCGCTTCAACAGGTCCATGACCTTCTTGTGCTGAGGGCTCCAGAGCTGGACGCAGTACTCCAGGTGGGGTCTCACCAGAGCCGAGTAGAGGGGCAGAATCACCTCCCTCGACCTGCTGGCCACGCTTCTTTTGATGCAGCCCAGGATACGGTTGGTCTTCTGGGCTGCAAGCGCACACTGTTGGCTCATGTCCAGCTTTTCCTCCACCAGTACCCCCAAGTCCTCCTCTGCAGGGCTGCTCTCAATCCCCTCATCCCCCAGCCTGTATTGATATTGGGGGTTGCCCCGACCCAAGTGCAGGACCTTGCACTTGGCCTTGTTGAATCATGTCCCTAAGCGCCACGTCTACACGTCTTTTAAATACCTCCAGGGATGGTGACTCAAAATATACTCTTTTGGTTTTTACTGTTGTCTTGTTTTACCTCCTTAGTACACATAATCTTTTGTTTTCTCTATTTTCTCACTTTATCAAGGCCATGTTCACATTAGATGCCTAAGGTGGCATATGTTGGAGTACATTTGTCCTAGTGATAGGGATAGGTACTAGAACAGTACAAACTGCAGTTCATAAATTAATGGCCCACCTTGCCGTTGGATGGCAAATCCTCTCAGGAAATCTATATGCCATTTAAATGACTTTTTGTCTTCAGTTTTGTTAGCAATTAAAATCAACGTAAGATTCAAATATAAGCCAAAATGAGAAGATAACAAATAGTAATAAAGCTGGATTTTTTGTTAGTAGTTAGCTCCTAATTTTGTTTATGCTGGTTTCTGAACTCTGAGAATCTGTTCTGAAATGTTCAGCTGAATATTTCAGGTGTTGGGATGTGGCTTGAAGAGATCATTGACTTCATAGGAGTGCAGAGTTGATATGCAGCACAGTGTCTCATCTACGTGTAAATTATATCTCTCATCCAGTGCTGTTCCCCACCTGAGTCTGAAGTGTTGACTTTTCCAGGAAGGATATCCAATTCTTTTGTCTTTGGTGTTAGAATTATCATACAGAGAGGAGGTTCGACAGTTTAGGGTGCTTATGTGAGCAACACAAATCTATTTTTTTATGAGGTTTGGCAAAAAAATGTGGAGTATGAATTTTAACTCCGACACGTAGATGTCTTACATGATGCCTGGAAGTTTAGTAACTATTTACCCTAGTTTTAAAAAGATTCCTGAAGCTGTGGTGTCTGATTTAGTGTGCATGCGTCAACACTGCATTAAAGATTGCTGAGAGATGCAATATTTGTTTCTTGTCCAAACCCAGGAGAAGGTTAGTACTAATAAAATGCCCTATGTGTTGCATCAGGATTTGGTAGAAAAACAAAATTAAAAAAGCCATGAAATATGTAAATGAAACTATCAGAAAACTGTGGTTATTTTAATGACTGAATGTTCAGGACCATGAATAAGCTACCTGTTGGTTTTTTTTTTCTCTGTTATTCAGATTTGATCTTTTTTTTTTTTTTTAATTTACGAATTTACTCTGGTCTTTGAATGGTAGTCTTATGTCATGTGAAATAAAGCACCCAGTGGTCCTATCATGCTTGTTTCCAGTACAAATTTTCAGGTGAAGGTTTTGGGTTGAAAAGTTTTGGTTTACTATTGAAATTATTTGATTTTTCCATCATGAACTTGACTTTGGCTTTTGATTTGATCTTGATTTTGACCTTTTTTTGGGCTGAATTTTGCTGTCAGCATAATGTGCACCTTTGGCAATTCTTCAACAAATTCTTCACAGCTTAGGTTGTGAAGTCCTCAAGGCAGATATATTTTTCTTCACGCTCAGGGCCAAGTAGGCCATCAGGATTTAACAAATAAATAGAATAGTGTTTATCAATAATCTTAGTTCCTTGTAGCTTTTTTCACGGAGAAATTGGGAAGATTAATTAGGTACACATTTGTACAGTGATTTCAAGATGTAAAGTAGTATGTAAGTGCAAAGTATTATTATTGCTTAGTGTCTCATGGGAAGAAAGGAGATATTTATCAGGAGATGTAGCTACGTGATGATGAGACATCACACATTCAGAGTTTTTGGTAACCGGCACATTATCTTTTATACCCATTAAGTATCCATACAGGAAGGATGTGCAAGGGCAGTTGTTTAACTGAAAGAAAAGGCCGTGCTTATTTTAGTGTTCTCTGTGAAACAGAAATTCATGATAGCTCCAAAAGGTGCACAGGTAAAATTCTTGTGATAGTGTTGGTTGCTAGGAGGTATATTCTAGATAAATAAAATAGGGCTTCAGTAGGAGTCAAAAAGTTAGTCTCAGAAAGTATGTAGGAGGCCTTATCTTGGCAGTAGGAATAGGTTTTGTTAAACCACTGCTATTGCCAGGGCTAAGATAGAGGGAAGCATCTCCAAACAGAGATTGATCAGAAGTATCCAGTGGACAACTCACTTGGTTAGGCTGGAGTAAGAAAGGCATGGGAAGGAGATTTATAATCCAGCCTATCAGGACCTTCTTTCACAGGAGTTTGCATCCTAATTAGTGCCACCAGTGGCTACATGTTGCATGATCTGCTGTGGCTATTTCAGTAGTCGCATTTCCTTTGGGCTGGAAGTGGGTGTTTTTCTATATTGATGAAGAATGGGAAAAAGAGTGGTTTTGTTAAGTATTAGGTAGACAGCAATTACCCAGCACTATTGCTAAATCCAGAAGGATTTAATATCTTACTACAGTGAAGGAAAAGTGTGCTTGAGAAAACGCGTCTAAATCAGGACTAAGCCTGCTATACTAGAGGGATGTTTGTTCTTATGCTTCATGCTCTTTGCCTTTACATATGGGGAAAGAAGACACTGGCATCCTACTGATGTACTGAGGTCAAAATGAAAAAGATATCTATCCTGGAACAATATAGGAAAAAATCCTTGCAAGTTAGTACTGAATTGAAAAGTTGCAGCCCATTTAAATCATGCCTGTAGATCTTGATGTAGTTCTGCAGCATTTAGACCAAGGCTTTACCTAGACAGCAGGAAGAGACTACCTTAAAGGCACCAGAGCTCTCAAAGATGGTGGTAAGATACCCTGCAGCAGTCAGGTCATTCTTTACTATGAGCCAGTGTAGGTGTTTCTAGATAACTTGTTATTTTTGTGGTCTACGTATGTGTGCTTTGCTGAGTTCAAACTGTATGTGCTAAAAGCATCTTAAATTAGAAATCATGTTACAAGGCTGGGAATAGAAGCCTATTTCCTGGATTGTTTGGGTTTGGGGTTTTTTTGTCTAATGGCTTTGCCCTTAGCTATTCAAGTCTAAAACACATTTACGGTAAGAGTTTATCGGGCAGCTTTACTATGCTCCATAATTCCTGGCATGATAGACTGTTCCTTCCTTTTGCATGGATGATGTATTTTTCTTTTCATGATGAATTCCGTGACTCACCTTAGCTAGCATGTGAAGTGAGCTTCAGACATTTTACCGGATCTCTTTCCTTTTTGATTCAAGGGCATCTTCCATGCATGGAATATTATAGAAAATATCTTTATACTGGAAGGGAATTATTGGTGTCTTGGTGCAGAACTATTCTCTGAAAAAATATTCACTTCAGTTCTGAATTTTGACAGGTGGATTTACTGGAAATCTGCTTTCCAAGCAGCAGCTTTCTTCAGGATCACACTTGAAAATAGAAAGTGTTTTATTTCTTTCTCTGTACTGATGAATTTAACCTACAATTTAATACCTTAATATGGCTTAATGCACACTCTCAACTGGAAGGCTAGGATCGTGAAGACATTTATTTGCAGTTTATTTACTTCTGATAATTTGGCAGTGCAGTAATGATTGTACAGAATCTGCTTTGTAGCAGGAAGACTTCATGTCCACCTCTTAGGGAAAATTAGTGATTACTGTCCCAGAGATGATCCCTTTTGTGGCAGTGGGTAATACCAGGACATCTGCAGATCTGCAGATCATCATGGAAATCAACCATTTCCAGCTTTCAGGCCTGTTTCTGAATTTCCCTGCTGCAGACAAATTAGAAACCTTAAAGGACGCAGTTGTCTTGTGGTACAAGACCCCTAAAAACTGTGCTGCTAAAAGGTAATACAAAAGCTCTGGAGGGAAGCAAATTTCAGAGAACGAACTGTGCACCAATAATCTATTTACCCTTCTGTGTTGTTGTCATGGGATAAGATCAGATAAAGTGGTCCAGTATTGGATTGAGTCTTCACTGTCTGGGGTTTTTTTGCCCCTCACTCTCACATCCCACAGAGATAAACTATTTTCTCAGTGGTTTTATTCTCTTTTGTTTCTGGAAGACAGTGTTTGAAGAGTATCTCTGTTATGTCCCATGGAACATGTACATCAAATTTGTTATTTGAGGAAATTTTAGAATTATTAATGTAGCAAGAAATCTTCTGAAAGCCTGTTCTCCGTCCAAATTCTCCTCCCTGCAAAAATGAGCATCTGAAAGGAGGCAGGTAGGGCGAGTTAGATGCCCTCAACCTCAGTGTTATAATGTTGGACTGTGAATATTTTCTTTTTTGAAAAGCATTCTCTCTTGTGCGCTCTTCTTGTATACCTCATTTCGCTGTTGAAAGGAAAAATGACATAAATAGAAGTAAAAGCTTTGGGGAAAAATAAGGTACTAATCTTTCAAAAATCCAAGATAGGCAAATTGAGTTAAAAATATAAAATACAAACAAGCAAAAACCCTGGGCAAAATACAAAGATCCCAGTGCGTGGTTGAATCAGTTTGTCTTTAAGTCAGGACATCAAAAACATTCCTGAATGCCTAGCAGAAAGGCTTTCTCACTCGTAGGTGTTTGAACTTGGAATCCAGTGAGCCGAGGTTGATCTGCTGTTCTTGGGGTAGCTGCTGAGATGACAGCATGGGGCTGGCTTGGCTGAAACCAGCACTGCAGTTCTGTGGGCACGTTAGGGAGGCATAAGCCAGTGTTGCTGCCAAAGGGGGCAAACCTCCTCTTATTTCTTTCTCAGTCCCTTTTACCAGCCTCTTCACTGCCCTTGCACTTGTAGCGGCAGTTTCATATGGCTGCACTGTGAACTGGATCAGAAGGCTGGTGCAGATTAAAATTAGCCCAGTAAGATGAAGTGCAGTTATTTTTAACGCAGATGAGTTCACTGACCCCGATTCATTGTACAAGTCTTACACCAACAAGGTCTTATATGGGAGGAAGGAGATGGGGGGACAGTGGGCAAGCAAAGAATGGGGCTGCAGTGTTTTCTCAAAGTGCTGTCTGATTCTGGCGTAACGTGTGTCTAGAAATACAGTTTGAGAACATCCTAAAAGCCATGAAGTATGCTCAAGGTAACCCATGGATTTGTCAGCTGTATATCTGTATTAGATCTGGTGCGTTTGTTGTTGTTCTTAACTATTTTAATATGTCAAGGAGACTTCCTCTTTATCAAATATATATATTTATTTGCACCAGCTGTTTTTGTGTTGCTTTGTGGAACTCAGAATACATACTATGTATGTACATACACCCATAAGCAGAGTTTATTCAATGTGATAGTAGCAATTATAGGTGCTTTTAAAATAATTTTACCTTTTAGTACTTGGGATACTCATGAAAATTAACTATACATACAATCCAGGAATTATGTCTCCTTTTTAAAATAATTTCTTAGACAAAATTCTATTAGACTTAGTTGAAATTTCTTAGGCTAGGTATGAATAAAAACTAAGGATCTCAGGATGTAGTCTGTGGAAGGTTTTCATATCTTTTCTTTGGCAGGTATAAAACATATTAATCTGTGCCTGTTATTTGGCATGGGGCCACAGAGGGCTGTCAGCATAAGTAGAAGCAAATTAACATGGCAGTTCTCACGCTGGAGTCATACTGTGTTAATACAAGGCTTCAAACTAGATAATATGAAACCTCAATTGAGAGTGTAATATTTAGGGCTCCACAGTTGGAGCCGTTCATCATGATGATTACAGCCATGCCTGGGATTCTTGTCCAGTCAGGTTACCTTGTTTCACATGCTTGATTTGTAATGAAATACAGACCCAGTGGATGTGCATTAGTTAGGGCAGGCAGACTGGCACAAAATGGACTTGCAGCTTGTTCATAATGACCAGCTGAGGAGAAAGAAGTCTCTTGAGGAACAGAGTGAGCTTAGCGTTTGTGCTTGGGCAGGGAGCAGGGTTGGAGAGTAGCGGGTTCACCAGGGTTGCAGCAGTAACATGTATGCAAAGTCAAGGACACAGCCACATGTGGGGTTAAAGATGGATCTATGTTGTTATATGTCATATTCCATCTATTTCTTTTATCAAACTGACAGCAGATCCTTTTATTCTTTTATTTTCATTTTATTTCCTATTATTTAGCAGCTCCTAAAACTTTCTGTTAGTGTTTAACCTGTATGCAGTATGTAATTGGTATGTTGATGGATTGCGTTTCTCTGATTTGACAGGATGTGCAGAATTTTTAGTGGTTTAATCAAGATGGGAATGCCATGACAGCATTGATTTATTAACATAATAACCTTTGTGTTATGAAGCCTGATAAGACCCTAAGTGGTACTATTGCCCCATTAAAGCAGGTACTCTATACAAGCAGGAAAACATCTACCCTTTGAAAAACTTACAGTCAGAGCCCAAAATCAGTTTACAAAATTTACTGGACCTTGCAACATAAGCCAAGCCCATTCAGGTCATTATGCCAGTGTGGATGTATCTGGATGCAGATGTATACTTAACTTACAAGAGAATTAATAAATTAAGTCTTTCAAACTGAGAGAGACGTGGTAGATATGAATGATCGTAGAATCATAGAATCATTAAGGTTGGAAAAGACCTCTAAGATCATCTAGTCCAACCGTCAGCCCAACACCACCATGCCTACTATATCATGTCCCAAAGTGCCACGTCTACACGTGTTTTGAACACCTCCAGGGATGGTGACTCCACCACCTCTCTGGGCAGCCTGTTCCAATGCTTGACCACTCCTTCGGTAAAGAAATTTTATATATCTAATCTAACTCTCCCCTGACGCAACTTGAGGCCATTTCCTCTTGTCCTATTGCTTGTTACTTGGAAGAAGAGACCAACACCCACCTCACTGCAACCTCCTTTCAGGCAGTTGTAGAGAGCGATAAGGTCTCCCCTCAGCCTCCTCCAAACTAAACAACCCCAGTTCCCTCAGCTGCTCCTCATAAGACTTGTTCTCCAGACCCCCCACCAGCTTTGTTGCCCTTCTCTGGACACGCTACAGCAACTCAATGTCTTTCATGTAGTGAGGGGCCCAAAGCTGAACACAGTATTTGAGGTGCGGCCTCACCGGTGCCGAGTACAGGGGCACGATCCCTTCCCTAGTCCTGCTGGCCACAGTATTCCTGATGCAAGCCAGGATGCCGTTGGCCTTCTTGGCCACCTGGGCACACTGCTGGCTCATGTTCAGCCGGCTGTCAACCAGTACCCCGAGGTCCATTTCCGCCAAGCAGCTTTCCAGCCACTCTTTGCCAAGCCTGTAGCGTTGCATGGGGTTGTTGTGACCGAAGTGCAGGACCTGGCAGTTGGCCTTGTTAAACCTCATACAATTGGCCTCAGCCCATCGATCCAGCCTGTCCAGATCCCTCTATAGAGCCTTCCTACCCTTGAGCAGATTGACACTCCTGCCCAATTTGGTGTCTGCAAACTTACTGAGGGTGCACTCGATCCCCTCGTCCAGATCATTGATAAAGATATTAAACAAGGCTGGCCCCAAAACTGAGCCCTGGGGAGCACCGCTTGTGACCGGTTGCCAACTGGATTTAACTCCGTTCACCACAACTCTTTGGTTGCTGACACACACAAACATTTGCAGAAGCTCTATCTAAGCATTGTTGTACTTCCAATGCAGGGGGTTTATGTTTTCATGCCATTGTTTATTTCGATCTCTGCCTCTTTATCTTTAACTTTCCAGGCTGTTTTTAGTGTGTTACTGTCTGTGTTCTTCTTCAGTCTCTGCCTGTTCTTCTTGTTGCTTAAGCCAAAAAGGGGCAGTAGAATATAGCTAAGGAGACTAGACAGTCGCAACAGGTCGTGTGTGCATGAGGGACAACTAATGAGAACATAAATTCAAATTATTAAGTTTTCATAGTTTTTGCTTCTAATTCAGTGTAAACTTGTTCTTTAAAAAGATCTCATTCTTTTCAGTGTTGTTGTGAAATGATGGTGCTCCAGAGGCAGATGTCCAGAATAAGGATTCATGGATCTGACTGCTGTTTCTGAGCCTGGTGCCGACTTACTGTTTGGCAGGTGGCAAGTCAAGTAACCTCTCTGTGCCTTCACTCCCCAGTCATAATTTAGTTTGACATGACTGTGCCTCTGCCACCATACTTTTTCAGGTCTGTTTCTTTGTAGGTTTCAATATCCAGAATAACGTATGGTATGTGCACCTACATTTCTCACAGTGTTTGGGTTCCATTTCATAGTAATTTTTACATAAAAACATACGCAGATAATCTGTATGCTGAGTAAATACATGAACAATATTCATCATTGACATAATCTTCCAACCTGATTGATTTCAGAGGTGTTGCAAAACCAAGTTCTTGCTCATTTTTTTAATCACTTAAACTATACAGACTTTGCTTAGACTTTAAAAGATTATTAATTAGTTTCGTGATCATTTGCATGATCATTGAAAGGTGTCTCGGTTCTGTATTGACATTATGTTACAGTGATCTTCCTGTGGAATATGTAAACGTAATTTAATGCTTGTCAGGGTTTCTAGTAGGCACAGAGATTTTAGTGACTAGAAGTGCCAAGCTGCTTGGAGCAGCATCTCCCAGATCTACTGTGACTTACTTACTTGCATCCTGTTTCTTAAAAACAAGCAATAAGATAAGAAAACCTCCTTTAAGATTAGAACGTTGGCTTTAAAACATATTTGTCACTTTATTTCTTTTAAAACTGTGCATACTTTCAGTGTATATTTACATTGTCTTAATTCTGACTATCAAATACAGGTATTTCAGCTGAATTGCTGAGTGTCTGATGACCACTCTGAGTATGTACAGTCTTAGTGTGCTCTTCCGTGTTGAGTGTGCAATTGAAATTTTAGGATATGGTTGGTGTCAGTTCATCTGTTTTATCTTGTCCTGTGTCAGATTTTGGACAGAGCTGCTCGGTAATAACCAGACATAGGAGCTAATGTGCCAGGAGTGTACGGCCTTCTACCAATGGTCCTGGATATCTGACATCTAATAATTAGTGTCTGAGCTCAGGGGAGCATTGTAACACAAATGGTAATGATGCCAACTTCTACTCTTTCCTTCTTGCATACCCAGCAGAAAGTAACCACAGTCTATTTGCAACTGGTTGGAGCATTTCTCAGGAAACTTTCTATTGTTAGCTGAAGAAGGCATTAAAGTACAGGCTGATGTGGTTGAAGTGATGGTAATTCAATGTATTACATTGCAGGTTTTGAACTATGTATTTGTCTGGAGTCACTATTACTTAGCTCAGGATAAATCTCCCAGTGAAGAAAATGCTTTCAACTGGAGTTCTAATATCTGTAGGCTGTAATTTTTAACATCAACACCCCAAAACTTCATGCAACACCCCAAAACTTCATGTGAGAAATAAACCACAGGCTTCTTTTTTACAGAAGTTAACACGTTTTTACATGATCATAACTGACTTGCACTTTTCATATCTGTGTAGTTGTTTACGCTACTGCAGAAGTGAAAGCAACGTTCACCCAAATGTGAGATACGTATCAAAGCTTTTCTAATTATTGTAGACAGCTAAACCACAATGTGAAGATGTTATCCTACGAACAGTTGGCCTCTCATGTTTTGTTTCCTCCCTTGTGTAAAGCATCTTAAGGATTTGGCAGTTCTGCAGGGTCTGAACTTGATCTTAATGAGAGGAGAAGCAGTAACACTTTAAATGAAGGGCTCATATCAGTCAACCAAATGTACAGATGTTCTTTATTAAGAGCAGAGTAATGAAATTGTTTTTCTTGTATCAAGTACGAGGAAAAAAACTGCTGTAGTTTAAGCCTTTTTAATACCATGTTATCAATAGCTAAAGTCAGTTATTTTGCTATATGGGCTATTTAGCAGATGGTTTATTGTGATATATACCTCCCTAAAGATATTTTTGACACGTTTGTGAACTATAAAGGTGACTTTGTGGCATACTAGTCACCTATTGCACCTGTATTAATTGTTCAGAAGAAATATTTTGCAGCTTAGGATTTAAAAAAATGATGCTCGATGATCAAGAGAGGTCTGTTTCTTGAGTAGACTGGCATAGGTCTATGTTCTGTGGGATGTGGTGTAAAGAAACTGGATCTGAGGAAAGAGTGCAATTAATCTCATTCCTCATAAATGGGTGATGTGAGGGTATCCTTAGCAGAAGTGGCAGCGCTGTTGAGGCTGTCATGCGTACTCAGCAGGAACAAGGGCCAGATTCAGCTAGCTGAACGCTCTTAGAAACCAGCAAACCCAGAAATTTACGCTGCCGTCTGGTGTTTCGGAAAACCTGACGGGCAAACTGGTTGTCTTGTAAGCACAGAGTCTGCATGAATCCAAATACAGAGGTCCAGTGAGGAAAGTGGAGCACAGTGACACCTTGGGAACACGTGGCAGTATTTTTTCAGTGTACAATATGAATACAATTTTATTTCACAACAGCTTTGGTAGCAATCTATTCAGTTAAGTTATCTGCTTCATTTGAAAGTACTGGATTTGCAATTGATTTTGAATTGGCAAACAGCACACAAGCCTTTTTCCTCTTCCCTTGGTGCCATTCCACTGCCCATCCACATGGCTCGGGAGTCCTTACAGTGCTTATCATTGCTGGGGCATTTCTAGGCAGAGCTTAGGTTCTCTCTGTAGGTACCTTTCCTCCTTCCTTGCCAATACATTTTTGTGGGGAGCACCTGATAGTCTAGAAGTTCAGGTTTGTTTCAAGAACGGAGCTGCCTCAAGAGGGAGAGTCTTCGACGTACTAAGATGTACATTCGGAGTCAGCTAAATGTTATGAATTTGGGCTGGGCACATTGATAAATGATTTTGGAAAGTGACAGTTTGACTTGGGTTAATGGAGATATTATTGTACAAACCATTATAAATCAATTATAAATGGCTGTTATCTTCTTAGAAAAATTCTGTTTAAATTTCCTAAACATGCCTTTTCTTTTATTCGTATGTGCACTGGAAAAGAGAGACCACCACTGTTTGGATCTTCTCTAGAGTTCAACCACTTGCATGATTTGCAATACAGGAATTTAAATTCAACACTTCTTCCTATTTCAGAAGTTGATTTGTGTGGTGGCACCATTAACATGCATTTTGGAGTTAAGAAAAGTGAAGTTATGATTGTGAAGGATATCAGTATTTCAAGATTTTAGATGGAACTGTTTCTGAGAAGAAATCCAAGATTATGGAATTCACTGTGAAAGAAAAAAGAGTCTAAGCTGCTGTGGAAGTGCATGTCTTGCAGACTGACTCCAGAGTGTTTTGTCAGGTAGGCAGGCCACCAAGGAACTTGGTGGGCAAGGTAGGAAGAAGCAACTAAAAATCCATCAAGGATTTTCCTGGCTTTCATGAGAACTTTGCTAAATTGATATTGCTTCCATGGGGTGTTTAGATTTAGAGAAGCTGGGAGAAAATTAAAAAATACAGTTTTCTCAGCAAATGTGAGAATTCATTTTTGAAGGAGAGGTTTTTTCTTTTCTTTCAATGCTTAGCTCTTGGCATGTGTAGAATAGCTCATCATAATTCCTCTCAGTAGCTGTGTTGGTAGCAGTAGGGGAATTGCTTATTATGCACACAATGTTCATCTTGCTGCTGCCTCTTCCTTCTCTCTGCTTTGTCTTTTGTGTCTTTTCATAATCTTAAGGTGGGAGCTCTTGAGGCAGACACTTTCTTACTTGTTTACACAGCACCTTGCAAACTGGACTACCTGGTACTAATTGGGCCATCCACAGCCTGCTATATAGAAACAAAAAAGCAGACATACCAGCTTGAACTAGTTTTTCTTCACGTTTAAGCAGAACTTGATTACAAATACCTTCTTTAGTTTGGGTAGTAGCCTCTTTCCTTTTGTGCTTGTTCCACGTAGGAAATGTTTAAGTAATATGTAACTTTAAATTATTAGGTAGCCGTTTCACAATGTAATATGAAGGCAACTGCAACGGCTTGGCATGAATCTAAGCTGCTTGGTTAGTCTGAAATACTGTGTCTTTGAACTGGCAAATACAAAGCAATCTTTCCGGCCAGATTATTTAACACGTAATGGTTTAGATAATGTAAATGTATGTATTAGCATCTGTTGCAGCACTAAAATTTATATGCAGTTTTAGCTTTGGGAGCCAACAGTTCTGGAAACTTATTATTATCATGCTTCATAATAGCTATCACTAATGCTGTATGCCAAAATACAGTCCTAAGAGATGTAGGCCTTGCATGGCAGAAAACTGCAATTACATTTCATGAAAGATTTCAGTGTTTGAGAATTGGTACCAACTGGGGGGAGCTTCTGGTAATGTGTCTTAAGGAGTCGCTGAACTATATTGATCCTCTGCTCAAAATGGTGGTTGTAATGAAGACTTCCCTGGTATCTGGAGATTACGCACAATAAACAGGCTTAAGATATGGCATGCTCTGGGATGTAATTTTTGAATTTGTAGATTTGTAGGAGGGATGGGCTAGATAAATACCCTGATTTCAGCCAAAGTAAAGGAACATATTTGGAGCATAGCTTGTTGCTTTGCTATCCTCTCTATTAGAAAGACCATATGAAAAAATGATTTCTGAGACTTTCAATAGTATGTGTTGTGTATGTGCATTGTGCCTATTTCCATAATATATCGGGATAGTTTTTTCTGTGCTTTTGTGGTGAAAATCTCATCTCTATTTAACAAGCTCCCCTGCTGATTCCTGTTGTTCCTGGAATCAGATAGCAAGTTGGGTGAAAAGATGAATGTTGTTACTTAAAAAGAAAGGGTTGTAAAGGAAGAAGAAAATTCCCCGTATTGTAAAAAATAAGTTACCTTGTCTTTGGTTATGTGTAGCAGGTAGTCAAGTAGTGTCTGAAAGAATTCACGTAATAAATCATTCCAAAGCTGATTGCTTTCCTGCTTTTGTGATGTTTCATTGCAAAAGGGGGTAAGTAACTAAAGGAATGGTCATCCTCAGAGTAACGGTTGTGTTTGCTTCTGTGATCATGATTCAATCGACATAAGTTGTATGGATTTGTGCTCGCAAAATGTTTCATCTGTACACCTTTTCTTACCTGACCATGAGGTTTTAACTATTCATTGTTAAAATATCCTAATGGTTTTTCTATCAGCTTAATTTAATCCTTTTGATGGAGGAATGAAGGAATAACACTGCATTATTAAAGGAACATAGCTTGTTTCATATCAGTGTTGCTTGAGAAAACAACCCCTCCAAAGAATCCAAATTAAACTTTAGTTTCACTTCCAACCTCTGAAGCTTTGGGGAAAGGAACAAGACTGAGTCTTAATCTCAAGTGGTGTAACCATCCCTGCGGGGAATCTTAGTTTGTCCCACCTCAGAAATGGCACAGCATAGTTCAGTGCCTCTGTTGAAGGTCAGTGTCCCAGTCTCTTCATACATACTCATACGTTAAGTTACCATTCACTACTATGAAGTGTCTTATGAGGTATAAATGCAACTTGTAATTTTCTATTGTATGTTCATGGCCACAGGTTGAAGATCCAGTTAAAATATTGACCATAGCAAAATTAGAATAGCCTTCCGCTGGAGATGGCTGACTAGCACAGATGTTTCTATGTGAATCGTCA
>VYZW01036881.1:4853-17387 GCA_013401315.1 Balaeniceps rex | reverse complement strand
GTTATATCCTGACCTGGCACTGGACTGGACCAAAAAAGTGGCATCTTCATTTTTTTTTATAAGTCTATTTAAAAAAAAAAATAAGTTCAATAAAAAGTTTTGTTCTAATTATTTCAGAGTCTGAAATTCTGTTTCCAACTTATTGCATTACAAAAATGCAAGTAATTACCAAAATCAAAATAGCTTCAGACAGAAGAATCCCTAGAAATTCTCATTTCTGAAATGTAAAAATAGCAAGTTCTAACTTCATAACCTTCCCTGAAAGACTGGTGTCAAATGGCTTTTCACTTTGAAAAATTTGGTTTTCACTGAATTGAGATTTTTCAAGAAAAGAAAATATTGACTATATTATTCTTTCCTAGCTCTCAAAGGAGATGGAAACTTATCTGTTGAGCCCTGGGTGAATGTCCATGACTCCTTTCCTATTAAACTCACAGAACCAAATTTCAGAGTAAGGGATGTGAGGGTCTACTTGTATTCTGCTCTGGTTGCCTCTAGTATACATAGGGCAGAAAGCATCAATCCTTGGTTTACTTTATGTCTGTGAACAATTGCATGTAGAGACTACATAATTTAACTCATGCAAACCAATCTGCATCAGACAGAGAGGGAACAGAATACTGCCATCTCCCATCTGATAATGCAAGATGACTTACACATACCTAGGGAATAAAGGCAAACTTTAGAGATGATATAGGAGAATCTTCCCAGTGGTTCTTTGTGTGCTCCAGAGACAATTCAGCAATACCCAAAATGCATTTCCTGGGGATTAAAGCAATGCCAAAATATAACTATGGTTATATCACCAAATAATATTATTAAGCATGAATGCTCACGAGCCCAGTGGTCCTCTCTTAACTATACATGTAAAAATAAAAAAATAACTCCATTGTGAATATATTCTCAAGTTGTACTTGTGTTAATAAAAACATACACCAGCGAAGTGGCTTTTCTGATTGGAAAATTTTTTGCCTTTACTAATATCTAATTGATTCTGTCAGCTTGGATTGGATGCAAATAATATAATGCTACACGGAAGCTCCTTGATCAGGCCTTAAAATGAATGAATCATTCTTTAAGGGATACAGAAAAAATAACTTGAAATTTGCCTTTGCCTTGGAAAGCTGCATCACTCTACCAGCAACTATGCCTCTGTTCCAACTATTATTTCAAATTGCGACAAAGGAGAAGAATCAAGTTAAACAAATAAAATGAGATCCTTTCAGCCCAGATGTATCTTTTGTTTCTGGGACAAGTGAAGAAGTCAGAACTATTTGATTATTCAGCTCAGAGTTTGAGTGGTGCCTACCTGGTGCATGGCTACAGCTTGCAGATTCAGACACAGGACCTGACTTTTGAGAAGTGAAAGTTAGTAAAAAACAAACAAGCAAAGAGCAACAAAAAAAAAATGGAGAAAAAACCAAACCCTCCTGTGACAGATAACAGGCTGCAGCTAAACCCTGCTAAGCTCATTTTCAGTTTTGCTTCACAGACTTTGATTCAGATTATAGCACTTCAGGGACCTTAGGAGGTATTGATTGGGGAAGTTTTTGGAAGCCACTAAGTTTGTCTGGGGCTCTTGAGAGGAAGAGAACTGAGTCAATACAGAGTCCTCACTGGAGTAATGGAACAAAGCACGTTGAGTTAGCATGAGTAGCTGTTACCTTGTTGTAGCCAGTAACCGCATAACAAGGAAAGATTTATAGTAAATAAAAGAAAGTATTGGAAGAAAGAACTGATGATGCAGATTTTAAAAAATATTATGTAGAATTCTTGGTAAGAGGGATATGACAGTGCCAGTTGCAGAGTGGCGAGGCCTAGTTTCTTTTAGACTGTCTCTGAAGCCATCTTACAGTCTGAGTGGAAGTGTCCAAACCCCTTGGCATTCTGGTGAGAACAGGGGTTTTCCAAACCAGAAAATTTCCATAATTTTTGTCACATCCATTGCAACAATGAAATCAGCTTCCTTCGTTGTTCAGAAAGTCATATTTTTCAAACAGAGAACCAGGATATGCAAAGCAGAGAAAATTAGGACATAAATGTTTGCTTCCGATTCTTTCAGATTTTGGCAGTAGTCACATCAGTTGTTAGTTGATGATAGGGCTTGAACCAGAACTCAGTGCCTAATACAGTCTTCTGCCTCCTACATCAGACCTTTGGAAACTTAAGTTGTGGGGCCACACCTGGATTCTGAGGTTTAGGCATTAGTGAAGTAATTATATCTCTAGAGAGAGACATGATCCTGGAGAAGGAAGCTACGATAGATTCCTAGTTAACTTCCAGGCCTCTGTACCTCCTTACTACATCTTCATAGCTTGCCTCAATAAAGCTGTAAAAGCACGACTCTCAGTAGCTTCACTCTTTGTCTGTACACTTGGTGCACCCATGGTGCATTGACTATCTCTGACTAGATACTTTAAAAAGTGAGGCAATACTCATGTTTGGTGACTCTCAGAAAGAATGTACACTAATGGTCATGGTGATCAAGTGCAGCCCCAAAAGAACTTTTGTCTCATGGGTTTGTGTCTGATCTCTTTCTACTTAATGCAACTCAAAAATCTACATGTGTTAGATTAATACTTTAAAATTACATTTGGAGATGCCTCAGTGAATTCTAGCAGAAAAAATGCAAATAAATGTAGATTTCTGTTATTATCAGCTTCATCAAAGCAAACAAGCAGCAGCCGGGCCATTATTAGACTTTGATAAGAGTGCACATTGAATGATTTCCCTAAGGGATTCAGTAAAACTCATCTCATTCCATTTCCTTTTATATAATAATATCAATTGTTTCATACAGGAACACCTGCACACAGTGTTGTCTGACCTCTTTATTTATTTATTTTATTTCTTGAAGGGGAAAAATGCAAGAACTGTTCTTTTTCAGTTCTATATTGTAATTTCAAAATGTGAGAAAGAGACTTGAATAAAGGTATTCAGACAGAAGCTGAGGAAAGTAGTGTTGCAAATGCATAATCATGCATTAATAAAATAATGTCTCTGAAAAGAAAATGTTTTAGTGCCAAAGAGGAGACTGAAAAGAAAGAGAAGCAGGAAAAGGAGAGTGCCTAAAAACATGAATTTCTTTCCTGAGAGCCAATAAAATGAGGAAATTTGCTATGAAGAAATAACTTCCATGGCTTAGAATACTCCAGTAGCATTTGGCAAGTAATCAAAGTTGATTTTCTTTCCATTCAAAGCCATCATCAGAATTATTACCTTCTGTAATACCTATATATATATAAAGCTCAGACATGTTTATAACTCTATTTCAGTGCTGAAAAAACTTGTCTTGAATAATACTGTAGAAGGTCACCCATGAAAAAAAATCATTCTTAGAAACAATCATATCCCTGTCTGTTAAATGAATTCTGTGTGCATTTTATGACTGATATTAAGAAACTTCTCGTCTTCGTAGAAAATATCCTTGCAAAAGAATCTATTTTCACAATGAGTGTTTATCTCCACCAAGGGTTTGTGAGGAATTCCAGGGGACTATTTACTGTGAGTAACAGTGATCCAGTCCAGCCCTCTGATACTGATTTACCTTTATCCTCGTGTGTAACCTTGGCAGACTCATGATCTAGTTGGTTGGTGGGACTTCTAGAAAGCAGTACTTGGTCAGTGGGATTTCTAGCAAACAATACTTAGACTGTGTTAAAATTACTAACAATAATTGGCAATATAACCATTTCCTGTTGCAGCTAATGGGAAAGGTGTAAACATTTGCAGTCCTTGCTCTATTAGGTGGAGAAAAATTAGAGGAGAAACTTGTGACTGCAGAACAGAGAGCTGGAAAGACATCACAGAATCCAAGACTCTTCCTCACCTTAACCAAGAGGTTAAGAAATTCAGAAATTTGTTAAAGCTTCACCTTAAAGCTGACTGACTGTCTTACCTTCCTATGATTCCCAGTCTCCCTGACCAAAATCTGCTCCAGAGCCCAAGTCCAGTAATGAAGAAAAACTTCCTCTAATTTTGAGTTACTCAAGACAGATTTATATCCATCTGTTCAGGACCACATCTTCCTTAGTGGAAATACTTCTTTTTCTGAGACAGAGGTGATCTGTAAATGCTCTTGGTACTGCCAGAGAACGCAGCAATGGGAAATGGTCACAAACTGCAGCTGGAAGGTTCAGGCTGGACATTAGGAAAGTATGTTCCTGAGTGTGTTGGCAGTGACCACCAGAGAAGGTGTGGCATCCCCATCCTAAAAGTATTTTAAGACTTGTTTGTACAGAGCCATGGTTGACCTGAGCTACTGATGGTGACAGGACTGACTTCAGCTGGGGCTGGAACAGAGGACACCCAACAATGCCTTCCAACAAATCAGTCTATGACTGTTCCCAGATGTTCATCTCAGAGGAATTATTCTACCTCCCCTTGGACTTTGTTCTACCAGATGAAGCAAAGTGAACTTAGTCTCTCTGCTGTCTTTATAACCTCTTCTCTTACAACTGCTTCTGCATTTCTCTGCTCATTCCCATCTCCCTTCTATATCCGTAGTCCAATGCAAATGATGTTTCTGGGATCCAGCTGACATAAGTCTATGCAGTTTGTCTAATGTCTTTTCCGGAGACATTAAATACTTCCCTGTGTTTCTCCTGGAGGAATCTCACTTTATATATCCAAATTAATATTTGCCTTTTTCTTGGTCACACCACCCCAGTGGGTCTTGGTCATCCTATTGTTGACACATTTACTTAAATATTACTTTTCCTCTGTCATTTCCTAATGAGGATTCGAGAATAAGTATGACTTATATTCTATAATGAACATTGACTATAGTTTTCAGGAACATGTCCTTGAACATTAGTCATCTGATTTCAATTAATCCAGACCTTAAAGTCATCTCATTCATGCTATGTAATATTCAGATTTTCTTTAATTTTGTCTAGTGCCTCTAACTCTGTGTCATAGCAAATTTCATTAGCACAGTCTTTTTATGTTAAATTTCTGAAGAAATATCATCCTGATGCCAGTTCAAGGGAATTCCACAAATAACTTCCCTTCAGCTAAATATTTATCATTTTAGCACATGCTGTTGTAATCTCTTCTCTAATCATGACTTGCCTTGTAGTTATTCTACTAATAATGATTTTCTGCAATGTAACTACTATATTCCCATGCTGCACCATATCAAACGCAGTTCCGAAGTCTGAATAGATTAAATTTATTGTATTTCCCTTACCTGAAATATAAGGAATGATTCCTTATCAACAGATGAATTAAGCACTAATAAAAGACAGCAGTATCCCATACTGGGAAATGAAACTAAAAGATCAGGTGGAGATCTGCCTTTCTAATTCTGCACCGTACTTTCTTCCGGCTTCCCTGTACTTTACAAATGGACCCCTACGTTTTTTTCTGGATTACAAAGGATGGGTTTTTTTCATCTATCAGTCATGATTTTAATTAAACACATGTCTGCTGAGATCCAGAATGAAACTAGGTAACATACCTTCGATCAAGAAACCTGAAAGTGGAGCAAGGTAATTCAGCTATGTGTACTTTCGTTTCCCTTTTGATTTTCCTCTTTACCTTTTTGATTTTCACCTGAACAAGTGTTGGTGTAAGTTGACCCAAACCATATTTTAAAGACCAAAAAGCAGCACTGAAGAGATTCTGTACCCGCACTTTGTGGATGTTAAGCTGAGATCACTTGTGGAAATCAAGGATCCTCATCCTTACCAGCCCGGATGTGACATACCATGGGAAGGACTATGGTCCCGCAGTACGGAAACAGGAGAGGCACTTCTGCCAATAACCTTATTGCAGGTTACAATGCTCAGAGAACACTGCTGTGCTAGACACCTATGAAGAAATTTGGAGCTCAGTTCTTGCTTAGGAGGTCACTAAGAGCTCAATTTTGTTGTCTAAGCATAGGAATCTGGTGCCAGTTAAAACATCCTAGGGTATCAAGCCTCGTCCCCAGCTATTGCTCTAGAATGCGTGACAGCTACACTCCGACCACCCCCGAAGATCGGGGCTTTTAACATGGCGATCACCGTCTTTTCGCGCCTCATTCTCGCGCCTTTTGTGCTCCACCGTGCCCTCAGGCACGTACACTCCCCGGCAGGCGCAGCAGAAGAGGCGGGGCCGCTCGGTCAACAGACAGGGCCCACAGCCAATGAGGCGCCTTAGCTCAGAGAAGCTTCTGTATCATGACCAATGATGACCACCGCTCAGATCCGACCCAGGGTATAAACGGGGTGCCCCGGAGCCCCCCTTTTGAGTGGTCTTCTGGATATGTGCTTGCATGTGTTCTCACCCCTTCCCCCCGGGTGAGCAATTACACCTTCTGGGTACCCACGAGAGAGAGTTTCCCCTTGTGAGTGTGTGTGCACACTTTGGATCATCCTTGTTGTGTGTGTGTTGATGTGTACTAACAATATCCCAACTGACACCTTGAACCTGCTATGTGTTAAATGTTATCGGAGTGTTGATTGATTATTGGTTTAGACCTGTTTCTCATTGGTTTCTGTTGTGTGGTTTTGGCTGATTTGTGAAATAAAAGTAGTTTGTTTGTCCTTTGGGTTAATCATAGTGTACCTCTGTGACAGAATGTCACTGCTCTTCTGTGAGTCCTGTGTCAAATGTGCCAAACCTGTGTGGGTGCGTCAGATAGCCCAGGACATCTCATATGGCTCTACATGCATTCATTCAGAACCCTAAACTGAACTGTTACTCTTCCTTGTAAAGCGGATGTCTTTTACAGTGCAGATTTATGGGAGCACATGGTGTTTGTTTTACTGGTTGTTCAATGATGTTCACAGAATGACAGTTCCTCTTAGGAAAGAGCTGGAATTTAGTTGAGGATTAAAAACTTCATCCTACATATCTAGGTGTGATTTGATGTCTGACCTGCCAGGATAGTCAATAAAGAACTTGACATGGAGGCTGGAGAGCTGTTCGTTCAGCTTACCAGCCACTGTGTGCTTTAGGGAGACCCGACTCTCCACTGACTGCAGCAGTAGCTATTTAGACACCTGGCCCTGGTGTAGGCACCCAGATATAGATATCTCTATTTAAATGCCTTGATCTGGAGTTGATTCCCATCCTAAATGCCTGTTGCCTGCAACTGAAGTACTGGATGCACTGAATAACCTGGATATTTCCTTCCATTCCTGTGCATCTGTTCACTCACCAGTAGAGCATTTGAACAGTTCAGTGCTTCTCTCCAGCCTGTTTTTAAGTGGCTTGTTTGATGGAGCGTCTAACTTGTGAGACTGTTGCATCCTCTAATGATTCTCGGTTAGACCCATGCCCGTAATACCTAACTCACATTCTGTCTTCGATCAGTGTCAGTCCATTAAACCCATCTATCAGAGATCCCTATGCTCAGCTTTATGACTATTGGGAAATTATTAGAATATGTTCATAACCAAATAGACATGCCTACTCCTTTGGGCAATGATGCCATGGTCATTTTCTGGTCTGACACATCTTGCTTGTCAAAGTAATCCAGCAAGAATTTATAGGAAAGGAAATTAACTACAGTGTTGTATTGTACTGTGAATTCATTCGTGATGCTTTTGCTGATCACCTGTATTGCTCAGCTGCAGCTGACTAAATGAGACCTTTTAGTGGTGCAGTATTCTTAAAGTCATTTAGCCTGTTCTTCATTATGTGCTTTTTAAAATTGTTATAGTAGATTAACTAACTAATGGTGGCTAGGCAGGAGCATTCATCCTGGGTAGATTATTTCAGAAGCTGAGTTTTTGCTTCTGCTGTTGGGAGCAGCTGGTTTTGTTCGTGGTTAGTGAGAGAGGACTGGGCCATTGGGCAGATCCAGATTAGGAATGCCAGTGTGGCAATATTTTTGTATTTACAAAACTGATGTAATGACCTCAGAAAATGTGAGGGATCTGTGGTATATAATGGCACGAAAACATCCCGCAGCCCTTAACTCATGGCCTGGGGACTTCTGAGTCAAAGCTGTCCTGGAAAATAGTCAATAACTTCTGAAATTGATGAGGTGGTTTGATAGGTGATAATGTAAATAGCTTTTGTGCATTAGCAATTGGTACCAGAATGTTCTTGAAGGCTTTAAAGTTTCAAAGAATAAACATGTTTGTTTCCTGTGGATATTTTGGAGTTTTGTTACGTCTCCTCCCCCTTCACTTCCCTCCCTTCCATCTGCCAAGTAAAGGGAAGTGCAGAAGTAAAAGGAGAAATTTGGAGTAATATTAAAATTTAGGCATATAAAGAATACCTCAACTTCACAAAGTTCACTTTTTTATTCATAAACCAGAACACAATTTACAGAGAAAGGAGAAAAAAGGGGGGGGAAAAAGAATACAAAATTAAACTAATACAACCCCCCAACATTTTAATGTGAAGTTTCTATTTTTTTCTGATTACAATACCAGCTAGCAGTGGGGAAAATGTCTCTATTAAAAAAAGATAAGGACTAAATTAAGTATCTATATGCAGTATAAATAATATTGGAGCATGTAAGAAGCATTATAGTTAAGACTGGTTGCATACTGATTTCCACTGGTATGTAGTTTAGGTCTAATTTCCCATGGAATCATAATCTTTAGTCCTTTAAATCTAGGGATAAGTGATAAAACACTGAAGGATTAGATGAAGGCATTCTTGAAACACAGATCTCCTTTTAAAGTCTTTCACAAAGTACTTCTCCCCTTCCTTTTAGGGAGTGAGGAATACTTTCTCATCTGAGAAGATGAAGGTTTTTGAAGCACAGGAGAGAGTATCTATGCATCAGTCTGTCTATCCATCTATCTGTGTAAGTCTCCACACTCACACTTCAGTGTGAAGCAAGGGGAGGAGGGCTAGCAGACAGACACTGAGCATTCAGTGCAGGGAGACACTTTCGTTCCCTCACCATATCGTGGTTACCACAAAACCCCTGTCATAAGAAGGGGTCATATGGACTGAGTGGAGGTCCACCAGTAGCATCACTGGGAACAGAGTGATATCAGGCACAGGGTTTCATTTAAGAATTTAAAACAATCTAAGCTGCATTTAGACATAGGTTGCTGAATTACTTCCTGCCTGGAATAGCAGCAAGGTTCAGGACAGTATGACCTACTCAGTTGTGTATTTTTCTTTTGGAAGTGGCAAGCCTGCCTTTGAAAGTCAAGAATTTTAACTGTTAATGGAGAAGGTGCATATTTAAGAAGCTTGCCTTCTCCCTAGATTGCAAGGAACAAAACTGCGTGAAATATGGTGGCCTCCCAGGAGTTGGATCTTGGTTATTTATAAGGAGTCCCCACAAACGGCTTTAACAGTATTTTAATTTAATGCACTTAGTGCTTTCACAGTTACTGTAAGCAAAGAAAGGTTTTATGGCCCAGCCGAATGTGCACTGGGATCCACATTACTGACATTTAGAATATAGGAAACTCGATGCTTTTCTTCAGAGGGCAGCTCTGCTAGGCACACATATAAGCTGCATGTAAATAGGCCTCCTGAGTCTCCCATGTGAGCTGGTAAGAACAGTCCACTTCTTTCAGTAAAGAGTCCTATAAATGGAGTAGAAAATAAAATCTTTGTACAAAACTGAGTTTTTTGGTTCTTTTCTCATCTTGCTTCAGATGAAGCAATGTCACTTGGCCTGGAAGAGGGGAGTAGGCTCACGCTTTATGCGCCCTGGAAGTAGCTGCTTGCTGTGCAGCATCCCTGTTCTGGCAGAGTTTAGCTGACCACAGGTACTGGGGGAGAGATTAACAGCATGAAAGTCAAGGGCCTGTGTTATGGAGGAGAGCAAACTGAAGACCTTAGTGGTCCCCTTGGCTGTGAAAACTGCAGCAAACAAAGAAGAACTTCCAGAAAGAACCTGCTTTTGATCTGGAGGCATATTTATCTAGTGTATCTGTTGAGAGTTGTCTGACTATTACTAGAGGCAGCATATTCCACAAGAAAGAGCTCCTCCCAGGTGCATGCTGTGGTGAACAGATAGAGTTTGAATCTACATCTCTTTCCCAGTCTAAGTGAGATTACTTTACTTGAAGATTTTGTGAGTGTGCTCTTGGCACCCCCTTAATTTCCCAGTTGTCTTCAGCAAATCATGAAATTGAATAGCAAATAATCCACTGAGACAGTAGGCCATGCCATAGTCCTATTGCTCATCTGTGTGACACTGCAAAGACAATAGCCTCATCCTCACCACCACTGCTGGTTGCTGGGGTCACTGAAAGGTCCATTTTACCAGCTTGTTTCTAGATGTGCCCTTCCCATCTTCTGAAAATTCAGATGCGTGTATGCCCTGTGGTAGTGTCAGAAAACATTATCTTCTTGGTATGTGGAAAGCTGTGACTGCTTTTAACTCCTTCAGCCTACTTTCAAGTGCTGTCATATCTTGGTGCCCATTACAGGACTGTACCCATGGACTGTGGAAACTCAAGATGCGCTTCCAAGGTAGTTCAGCTTTGCCAGACAGTGCGATTGCTTATAACCAAGGTTTGTCAGTCTGCTATCAACTTCATGGTATGAAGCCCAGGCGTCAGCTGTGGAGAAAGTGTAACTATTTGTAGCCACAGGCTGCTAGGAAGAATGGAGATACCCTGCAGAGTCACTGTCAAAAGGAGAAATGGATTTCCTCAGTGTGGTGATAGAGATGTACAGCAAGTTTCAGCAATCTAATTAGTTTCTTGATCAGAGGAAGACAACTCTTCAAGGCAAATGAAAAGGTCATTGCAAATCCCAGAGAAGTATTCATGTCTTTTGTCATATTTACTGACAGATATTTAAATATAACCACTCACTTTTCCTGCAGACATTGTCAGCAGATGCCAGACAGCTGACAAGCAGCAATGAATTTGTATTGCTGCTCTGACATATCAACAATGAGGAAGTGGATAAAACTACTAAGTGTTCTTTTTGTGCTGCTGTGAGATAGGTTTGGGTCATACACTTACAAGTCTTGGTGAGGCATAGAGGACATAGTTATTTGTCTGAAGATGGTTTAGCCCAATGAACAATATTAGCAGGGGAAAGGAAGGGTTTCCTTTCACTGGACCACTATGAGAGGATGTAGAATACTGGGGGTCTTCCAGAGACTTTCTGTATGACCTTAGAAAGTCTCTTAATATGTTTCAGGACTGGAATCTAACCACATATTGACTGCAAGACTGACTTCAGGTACTGCTGATGAGGTGGGTTTACCCTCTATCAGTTCTCCATCTGTAAAATGGGGAGGAAGGCACTTGCTTTCCCCACCCTTTCATTATGTCTTTTAACTGTAAAAGTTTCAAAGTAAGGATAGGTCTGGATGCAGTTATGATGTGAATGGGCATGTTCACATTATAGCACAGGATTCTGAACACAGAAGATGTTAACAGAAGAATGAAGGCTTCATGATCAGAGAAGTAACAATTTTTGTTGCATGTGTAAACTGTATAATCAGATTCTGTTATTAATCAATATTTTATAGGAAGAATAGAAAAACTACTAGCTTCCTCCTGGCATGGTATTTCATTCATTCAAAGAACCTGACCCTCTTCCATGGTCCGGATTGTTCTGTATCCCTGTTCCATGGTGTCATCTTCCAGCACACTTTCCAACCTAACAGTGAAAAGCATGTATGTTGGTCAGCCACATGGACACTTCTCAGAGTATGGAACAGATATATTGAGTTGTCTTAGAAATGTTTGTTCATATAGACTGTGAACGAGAGATTTGTTGCTGGGAAAACACTTCAGCAATGAAGTTATGAGCTTGGAGAGCGAGTAGGGGATTTTACTTAAATAGAATTGTATAATGCAGACATGTATTTGTCTGCACACAGAGACCTGGTGAATGAAATCTCATGCTTCAGAGTATTAGCTGATTAATGCATAAATCAGAAAGGAGAGAACCTCTCACTGTTCATTCACTAATTAGGTAGAAATGTGGGTATGAAAGTAGAAGTTACTTTCCTTTGATTTGGCAAGTGATGGAAGCAGGATGCATAGCATATCCTGTATGCCTGAAGGAATACTAAGCTTACATTGCATTAATGGCATGCATGTGTTAAAATCATAAGTACATAACGTGATAGGGGCTTTACATGCTTAAGTGTATCACTCACTGATCATCCCTCCCAAAACCAAAGGTAAGATTTTACTTTACGTTGAGTTCCGTGCCCCTCTAGCATGTAAATGTGCAAAATAGATGTGTGAAACATTTTTAGACGTTGAAGAAAAAAAGAAGAGAGACATGAAGTTAAAGCAAAGTCAAAGAACCCAAATGTTCCCTAGGAAGCAGTGAGATTTTTTTCCCTTGCTTTTCCAACTCTTGCATACACAGACAATATATGAAATGCTCAGAGGAAGGGTTGCCTGTTAGTATTTATATCCTTTTAGATAAATCTTCAGACAGAATAAAACTTATAAGTGTGACCCATTTTAGGCTCCAAGTAGGCCAATGAATTTAATTTAATTAGGGAAGCATGGAGGTGGTAGTGCCTCCTACCCATTATCACTGTGCAATCTGATTGCTATGCATAAGTCATGTGGTGCATTTGTGTCATTCACATTGTGTCTGCCTCAGCTTCTGGTACCGGTTCATAAGGATGAACTGCCACTT
>VYZW01036879.1:23869-46759 GCA_013401315.1 Balaeniceps rex | reverse complement strand
ACACTTGTTCCATTTTGGGTTTTGGTTTTCTTTTCCTCCTGTCCTCTTCCAATTTATTTCTGAAAGCTAAAGAAGAAGGCACAGCCATCTGTCCTGTAGCTCAGCGGCCCATGTTGAAGAGCTATGTTTCTCAGCCCCTGAGTTTTGTGAGGCTGAATGTGGCTGAGACAATTGGTGCTGATGCTGCATTTTCTGTAAAAATAGTAGCTTTAAAAAAACCATGGTAGAACAACTCATGATGTACAAAAATTCAAGTATGAGGGTGTTGTGTTCATGAAGCACAATCTGACAAGGCTGTTGTGCACTTGCAGATTTCGGTATATAATATATAACATTTTTTCCAGAGAAATGCAGCTCCTAATACACATACTGAAGATGCATATGGTGCAGAACTTGCTGACTGTGGAAATAACTGTTTTTCTGTAATCCAAGCAGGTAGCAGGAGGCATAGAGCAGCAGAGGAAAATGCACAACAGCAATTGCATTTCTTTTTATTGAAACATCATGAAAAAAGGCACAAGCACGAACAACATCCAGTAATGTAATGAAGAAAGAGACAAAAGAATATAGACCTCCAAGCATTCCTAGCAAATATATTATGTTTCCATCTTTTGGACAATAGAGAATTATTGCCTGTGTCAACATAGATTTCTAAAGCTAAGATGAAACCTCCTTGTGAATCATGGGTGGACGATGTGGACCCACAAAGCAACCATCTCTGCTAACTCAGGAAAAGATTATAAAGAGCAAATGCCCTCAAACAAAGACAGGAACAGAGCTTGTAGACCTCATCCAATTTCTGACAAAGCATTTGATTTTGCTATGGTATCTCCAAGGGAGTCCCCCACCCCTCCATGCCAGATACAGCGGCTCCAAAAAGAAAATCTGCCAGCTACCACCATTCAGGCTGTGTGGCGGGGCTATCGCGTCCGAAGAGAAATGGATGAAATGAACAAAGCTGCCATCAGAATTCAGGCAGCTTATCGAGGCCATAGGACGCGTCAGGAAATGCCCCTTGGGTTTTACAATTGCCTTAGGTATAAAAAGGCCGTATTAAATCAGAAGGAGAAGGCAGAAGAGAGGACAAAGGAGGTACCTCTTGTCATGGAGCGCTGCCTGTGTTGGGATGAGGGCTCCCAGGCACCAGGTGTTACCCCTGAAAATGAGAAGCCCGGAGGTGGATGCAGAGATAGGTGTGAACCAGGCACCTCTGTCATTCCTGGAAAACAGTGTTTTGAAACACTGTTTTCTCTCACACCCTGCAAAGCCTTGACCCTAGCTAATAGCTTACTTATCCCTGAAGTCTTTCAAGCCTTGACATCTGAACAGCAAGTCCACGATGCTGCCGATAAAATTAGGGCTGCGACAAGCATTTACCGAAGCAGAGATGAGCTTGATAAAATGGAAAGACAAGCTGAGAAAATAACAGAGCTGAGCCAGATCTTCATTTACCATTATCAACTCAGACCAAACAGTTGTGAAAATTATCATATTTCAGAGCTAGCTAGTGTCACCAAAATGCAGGATTTGACCACAGAGCCCCAAAACAAGATGCCACGTCCTGAACGAGACCTCACTGTAAAGTTAGAACTGAAAAAGGAAAACAAAGAGTCTAATGCAGAGGGCAATGCACCATCTGTTAGAAATATTAATGTGCATACAGTGGTGAAGCGCATGCGCACCTCCAAAAGGTCCAGCTCTCTCCGTGTCTCCAGTCCAAATGGAGTAGTGGAAGGTTTTTACAGGGAAATGGGCAGTGGGCAGTTGCATGGACTCTACACTGTCAGAAGGCACAGGGACTCAAAGCTGTCTCAAGTCTGCATTCACGTAAATGTGGTGGAAAAGGGAAGGAGGGTAGTAGTAGTTCATCACGGTAGGAAGACACCAAGGAAATCCAGGACAGAAATGGCTCTTGTTCTGCAAAACCTTCTCCCTGTACTTGCAGAGCCTGGTCACCGCTGAAACAACTGTCTGAGGACAGCTTGAAAGTGAGTTCAGTTCTGGCAGCCTCTGTCAAGGGTTCCCATCAGCCCTTTCCCGGCTTGCTGACACAAAGACCTTTTTTCCCTTGCGCATTATGTGAAAGAGGTTAAATCTCTCGAGGCAAGCTGTAATTGCTGCCACAAACAGGTCCATGCACAAGCGCAAAATTCTCACATATTTTCAGAGCTCGTTATCTAGCCCAAATTAACATTATGCAGAGTTCCGGCTACAAATGCATCATTCAAAGTGTGAGTTTTCAAAACTACACACGTTACGCTGGGCTCCCAAATAAAGCTCACAGAGCGTGTAATCTGCATTGTAGCCCAGACAAGTCCGACGGACAAATTGTATCCACAGACCTTAACATAGCACGGCCCTGGGCACCGCAGCGACGGTGCTGCCCGCTCCTCACCGCGGTGCTGCCTGCACTGCCGGCGTCCTGCCAGGGAGGGGTGCTGAAACAGCACGGAGAGGAGGGAGGGAGACGTCCGCAACGAAGACTGAAAAGGGAAAAGGCGAGGAGAAGGTGAAAGGACCTTCTCTCCGCGTGAGAGAAGGAAAAAAAGGAGAAGGAGGAAAGTGGCGGCTGTGCTGGGGTACCGCAGGAGAGATGAAGGACGGTGGGATGCGGTGCAGCTCCCCGTGGGAAAAGGGTTCATGGAGGAGGAGGAGGAAGGGACGGAGGGCAAACAGCAGGGAGAGATTGAATGGGGTTGTGCTTGCTGGGGCCTGTAAGCGAGCCAAGAGGAGTGACAGCAGGAAGGTGCCTGGGTGGGAACAGGGAGCTGGGGGAGAGTGGAGAGGCTTCAGGTAGTATGGGCAAGTGGCTGGCTGGCTGCAAACTCTGTGCCCTCTGGCATGTGGGAGTGCCTGGTGCTGCAAAAGTTGCTGGCAAGCTGGGCTAAAAGCATACTTTGCCCAAAGAAGATGCATGTTTTAGGAAGCTGCTGGTGGGGAGAGGTGTCTGCTGATGGCGAGGACCGAGAGCAGAGAGGATCAAAGGGAAAGTGCCAGGGCAAAAATGAGGCCCCAGGAGTGCTGCACTTTCCCACCCCACTTTTGCTCCAGAAACTGTCCCTCGCCCCTTTGGGGCTGGTGTTCGCCTGCTGGCTCCCTGTGTGGTGCAAGCCAGTAGAAAGTCAACTCAGTCCTTCCCTCAGGAGCTCCAGGGAGCCTGGCTCCATCCCAAATACTGGCACCCCAGGCATGCCTCCCTTGCCTCCTGGCATACCAGCCCCAGGGACCAGGGAGGCTGAGGTGGGTTCGGGAGGGAGAAGGCACATCCACCTGGAAGGAGCCTCCTGCCCCATAGCTGCTGCAACAGCCTCACCTCTGCAGCCTCTCTTTCTCACCCCTGCAGCTAACAACCCTGGTGATGCTGCAAACCCCTCTCTGGCTCTTGGTTCTGGAAATGGGGCCTCTTGGTTCTGGTTTGTAGCATCTCCCACCCACGTCCTTCTCACCTTCCTTCTCCCCTCAGTCCAGGTTCCTCACCCTCTGGTCACCAGCCAGCACTGCCACCTCTCCCTGGAAAACGCGTTTTCCATGCTCAGCTGCATGACACCTTTGGGTAACACAGGCTGGCACTCTCCATCATAACCTCAAGTTTTCAGTTGCTCCTAATATTAACCTTGTGGGCTCAAACTGGTGGATTTGTGCCTCTAGGTGGATTTCTTTTTTTCTTTTTTTCCCCCAGGAGTTTATGCTGCCCAGAGAGTGAGGCCCAGTTCCAGCATTGCTTGTGCTCAGGCAGCTCTTGGCTCTTTGCAGCCTGGAATTGCAGCCTCATGTAAGTTACAAATCCCATGAAACCTGTGGAAAAGCAAAGGCAGGGTTCCCAACAGAGAAGATTCAAGTTTTACCCAGGAATTTGCTTGCTATCTCAGGGTGGATGCTCCCCATGCTTCATGGCCCAGCTGGTAAAATGGAGTATTCATGCGTACCTCCCTTCCCAAAACATTGGAGAACATGGCTGAATAAAAGACTTGTAAACAAAAAGCATCATCAGCAAGCAAACAGAATTTATTCCTCTAATACCCTCCTCTGGTTGCTAGATAACTCTGGAAGCCAAAGACCGGCAAGTTAGGTCCCTACCTCTTGTCACAATCTAGGCAGTGGGTGAAGGCAATGGTAAAGCAAGCATGCATCATATTTCCCTCCAAGCAACTACCCTGTAATAGAAAAAAAACAACTCCTATCGCCAGCAAATAGGTTAACTTCATTACCTCAAGGCAGCAGACTAAAGACTTATGAAAACAAGTTTCCATCCAGTGTGTGATACAGCTTTGTCTAACAGAGCAGTGCCTGGATGTGATCTCAGGCAGTAATTACGATCAGAGGTGTCAATGGGTAAAGGCTGGGGCTTGCAGTCATGAAGCTGTGGTTCAGCAGAGATGATGGATGATGCTTGAGGGTGCTGAGCCCTGCAGAGGACCAGAAACATGATGGAAAACATGGGGTAGTCTGCACAGAACATTTTTAAAGGGTAGCTTTGTTGCAGAAAAATTTGCATGAGGCAGGATAATTGTGTTTAGTCCATGCTCAACTTTATGGCAGGTTGTGGTGCTGTGTGTCTGCACCACTCCAGCCAAAAGCGTGCTGTTCTCTTGATGCTAGCATAAAAAAAGGACCTTTACTGTGCACCTCGACAAGTCGTATGCTTATGCCTGGTCTGGATCTAACAGGTAAACTGAGCAGTCTGGTAGTGACAGCAGCTGGTGATAACAAGACATTTCATTCAAGACAGTCTCTTGATAGGACTGTTGTTTTTGAGTTGCTTTCTGTGGCTGGGATGAGGAAAGCCAGCTGCTCCTCCAGCCCTGCCAGGTGAACATTGCCAGAACCGAGGAGATAACTAGGGCCCTTGCAAATTTCCCGTGTGTAGTACAGTAGCAGAAAAGGCAAACCCACTGAGCTGCTGCCGGTGGCCTGCCCACGAGCTATAGATGAGGCAGGCTGCAAGTCCACAGCAGCACAAATAAGGTGGTGGGACTCTACAAGAAAGTTATTTGTAGCAGCAACGTGACCTTGAACCACACTGAAATGACATCTTTTCATTACACGAAGCTGAATAATCTGATAAGGTTACAGCTGGCAGTTATCAGTTCTCTGTGAGGACCTTAGATAAGGCAAATCTGAATCATACAGCTTATGACTGTACCAAAATCTGGGCCACTGCAAGAAATGGGCCCAGCTGTTGCTGAAAATAACAGGCTTCCCATAAAAAAGTCAGCAAATAATTAAATTCCTCTAGGTTACAAATGTGTGTCAGTGGATGAAGACAAATTCTGAGGGTATGCAAATAGCCATGAACGGTTCTGTTTGCAGCAAATGTGTGGGATTACTGTGCCAGCACAGAGACGGAAAGAATAGCCAGAAAGAATAAATTGAAGCAGGAAGAGTTTTGGGTCTGGGTGCAAACTGGAAGAATTTTGCACCACTCTTCCTTGAACTTGAAAAGTTCAAGGAAAAAAATCCTCTTTGGAGAAAGGTGGCAAAGTGACTTTCATTTGGGAAGAAAACCAAGAAGATCTTGAGATTCCTTGGCAGAGGAGTGGCAGGGGGACAGGAAAAGAGGAACCCGTGTCCCTTTTGATATCAGCAATTTCTGGTGGCTTCTGAAAGAAGCCCTGTCCAAGGTGTTGCTGGGGAGGAGTGACACCTACAGAGGAACTGGCTAAATAATCAAAGGCCCCATCACTAAACACAAGGCCCTGGGGCAACATACCCTGTTAAGACGTGCCAATAGATAGTACTGTGCAAGCATTTCTGTGCTGTTGTCTGTGATGTTTTGTGTATGAGTGATGAGAGATAAATTTAGCAATCAGCCCTGTTTTCCCACCTGTATCTTACTGCTTTTTTCCTCCCAAAATCCATGTTATAGCTGTAAAAAAGCAAGGATAGTATGAAAAATGAATAGGCTAAGTTAGGTCTGTAGGGAGGCTGCCTATTCTATTAGACCAACCCATACAGCTGGAGCAAACAGACAATCTTTCAGGCATGTGATCTATCTTTGGGTCTGATCTGCAGCCTGTTTTTTTCCCCAGCTGTAGCTGGCAGCATAATAAAAGACGTTTCCGCCTCCTTAAAAACCTTGCCTCACTTCTACTCGTAGATTGCACTGGCTATAGCCACTCAAATGCCACCACAAAGAAATCAGTCAGAGTTTAGGACCCAGAGCCCTGTTTTAGGCTTACGGGATGTGACAGCTGACTGAAAATCAATGAAGTGTGATTTACGGAGCATCATAATGAGGCAAGATAAGGCTTGAAAGGTGCTGTCTTGCCTTGCAGACTCAATTGTCCGCCTTGATTTTTAACTAGATTGTTTTAGTCCCCTACTAGGATGAGACCGATTTGCTCGTGAAAACAAAAGATCAGATTTAAAGGAAAAGCCAAGGTGGTGCCCATGCTTTGCTTAGTGCTCTTTGCTCTGTGTCTGAGCCACTCAGGTAAGTGAGATTTCTTCTTCTTCCAAGCCGAGCTGCAAATGTTCAAGATTTTTTTTCTGCTGGCCAGTTAGCTGCTGCTTACTGGGACAAGGTAGATGCTGGCTTCCCTTGGTCCTCTTCTTAACGGTGTCTGACTAGCAAAAAAGGGTTGTATCAGCTGCTGCCTTTGTATTGGAACCACAGCCAGTTTGGCAACAAGGTTTTAATAACTGGGGTGGGGGAGGGTGGTCGCTGGGTAGAAGTTAAAAAAACCCTAAGCTCAACTCTCACTGCTAAAGGGAGTTATGGGAGAATCTCCATCACCGTGAGGAAAACTGAAATGCCTCAGGTGAGCTGATGAAAGGCTAAGTGTCCTGTCTGTATTTCTCGGGGTGTTTTGCATATTTGTTTAGCAGACTCCCTGCCCCAGCACTCCTGCTCCTGCACCTGTGGGGAACTGCTCCTGGCACAGACCGCAGAGAGGAACAGGAGCTGGGGGAGAGGGGAGATGGCAAACAGTGCTCGGTTACTTGTACGCGTGGTAACCTGCCAGGGAGCTCCCCAACTTTTGCCTTCTCTGTTGCACCATATGGTAAATTCAGGGATGCATCTGTCCTACAGCTGATTCTCTGTTTTTTCAAAGGCAGTGCTACTTTGTTCAGTGTTTTCTCCATGGCTTTATCTAACTTAATCATCAGATGGGGCTTGATCAAAGGAGCTGTTAGGCTATTTTTTTCGGCTTGATATGTCTTCCTTCTCGTTAAAAAACTTCTGCTTTTAAACTGTCCTCCTGGAAGTACTGAGGCTCTCTTATAAGGGCACCAATCTTGTTCCTTCTGGCTTTCTTCTTTGTGAGACTTCGCAAGTTGTTTTCACTCTTTTCTGTGGCTTCCCCAGCAGATGAGAATCAACACATCCAGCCCCAAAACCAGCTTTACCACCTCTCTGCTATACCCTCTTGGAGCATTAGGGCCCTTGGACTTTATGTGAGGTACGGGCTGTGAAATGGCACCATTTTCCTATGGGGGAGTTCATACACAGCCACAGACACCATGCCCGTGTGGTGTGTGGTTGTGTGTGTATGTGCAGGGAATTATACTCAGATAAACCCAGAGCAATGTATTCCAGCATTAAGACAAAGCTGTTTTTGATCCTGCATGTTTTGGGGTTGTGGATTTTTTCTAATCAGTGGCTTTCCCATTAAATTTCCTATGAACCTCCTAAAGGGAAAGCAAAAGGGCTGGGAGCCAGGGTCTCTGCAGAGACTCTTATGTGTCAGGGGATTGGACCACTGAGGTTGTGGGTAGCGAGGGGGGAGAAATATGCTCTTTCTCTTCCTTTGGTTGTGGATGCAATGCCTGTCTGACATGTTTGGGCAGGCAATCCTGTTTCCTAGGGCAGACCCCAGACTCTGTCCCCTATTTGCTGTGGTGGAGCTAGGGTTAGCCCTGGTGTGAGAAAAAACCCTGGGGCAAGCAGAAGGGGCATTTGTGGTTTCCCAGATGGTAATAGCAGACCTCAAAGGCTTGTGACAAAGCGGCAAGACACAGGGTGGCCACAGTGGCTGTTATAAACTGCATTGACAGCGGCACGAGCCCATCTCTGGCTGTGGTGAGAGCAGGTGGAAAGGAATGTGAAAGCTCCCTCCGACCAGCTGGCCTCCACCTCCCCAGGGTTTGGTAACCCCACCACAACCACACATCCAACAACAGAGGACAAGCACAGGCTATGCCAGAACATCTGACAGTAAAGTAATTGTTACCCTGTGAACGGCAATCATTAGGCTTCAGCGTTTACAGCTTCTCAAAGAGAAATGGGCATTTTCTGTGGCTGGAAGTGGAGGATGACAGTGCTGCTTGGACCTTGTGCTATCCTGAGAGAATCCAGATTGCATTAAGGTACGATTTTGCCCAATGGGAAGCTCTGGCATGGGAGCAGGTTTTTGCTTCAGGCAGTCCTTCAGCTGTGTCGCTTCCTGCCAGGCCTCCTCCTGCCCACTGCCTCACATAGACCCAGCCGAGGGAGAGGAGGCTGCACGGCCTGTCTTGCCCAGGAGATGGGCAGTAGCTGCTGGGGGAAGAGGACACAGACAGGGATAGCAGTCTGTGGTCATGCCCTTTCCTCCATGCATGTGGCAGAGCATTACTCTCTTGTCCTGGTTTTGGCTGGGATAGAGTTAATTTTCTTCCTAGCAGCTGGTGTAGTGCTGTGTTTTGGATTTAGTTTGAGAATAATGTTGATAACACACTGATGTAATAGTTGTTGCTAAGTAGGGTTTATATTAGTTAAGGACTTTTTCAGCTTCCCATGCTGTGCCAGGTGCACAAGAAGCTGGGAGGGAGCACAGCCAAGACAGCTGACCCAAACTGACCGAAGGGCTATTCCATACCATATGACATCATGCTCAGCATATAAACCAGGAATGAGTGGCATAAGCACCCCATTGTGACTGACCCAGAGGCTCTGTGCATCCTTGGCATAGACTACCTCAGGAGAGGGTATTTCAAGGACCCAAAAGGGTACCGGTGGGCTTTTGGTATAGCTGCCTTAGAGACAGAGGAAATTTAACAGCTGTCTACCTTGCTTGGTCTCTTGAAGGACCCTTCTGTTGTGGGGTTGCTGAGGGTCAAAGAACAACAGGTACTGCTCACTGCTCGGGAACTGGCTGGGTGCCCGTCAGCGGGTGGTGAGCAATTGCATTGTGCATCACTTATTTTGTATATTATTATTATTATTATTTCCCCCCCCTTCCTTTTCTGTCCTATTAAACTGTCTTTATCTCAACCCATGAATTTTACTTTTTGCCTGCAGACCCCTCCTGCACCTGATGGCTGGCAACCCTGGCACAGGTGTCTTGCTCACACTGGGGCTGGTGGGGCACGGGTAGTGAGGGGACAATGTGGGCCCTGGGCAGCACCCTGTGAGGTCCCCTTTGACTGCTGGCACAGCGATATTGGCTGTGACCCCCGTGCCACAGGACTGATCAGCACAAGCTTCTCTTTCCTCCATAGTGCTTTTGAAGAGAGGTGAAATCCTTCTCATCCTTGGGTGCTGTGTGTGTGCACAAAGGAAGAGGTGGAGGTCGTGTCAGGACCTCAGCATCACAAAAGTGTGGAGCTGGCATTTGGGAAAGGATGGAGGGTCTGAACTGTCCTTCCCCTTTCATGGTAGCAGCGGGTAGGGGGAGCATTGGTGGCAGGGACTGGGGTGGTCCCAGGTCTTGCAGGTATGGACCATGATGGCTCTGCTCTTGGTTGCGGGCAGACCTGGCCCTGGCTGCATCATCCAGCTCTTCCTGCTGCCGGATGAGCATCTTTTGCTTTTTGCTCCGCTGATGCTGTTACCCACCCAACCCACCCGCCGACTGGGAGAATTCAGCTTTCTCAACTATTTGCTGCTATCCCCTTCCCCACCCAGAAGAAGGATTCATTTCCAAGTTCTGCATGAGGCTCCCTCAGATCTGGCTTACAGGCCCTGTAGCTTCCAGTGAGGAACTCCCACCACCCCAAAACACAGAAAACAGAAACCTAGTACAAACTCATCACTGCTCTGGTCTGATGATTTTTCTTTTTGTGAGTTGGGCTTGGGCTGTCTTGCCTTCCCCTCCCCTTGCCCTGGCTCTGCTGAGAGTCTGTGCATCTGAATTCCTACAGATTTTACTGACAAGAGCTGCTCAGAGGCGAATTTGTCTCACATCATTGCTCTGCCTCACTTTTTCAGGTCATGCCATTCTCCACGTCTGCTTTCCGGCATGCCCCCACTCTCTGTTGCTCTCTTCCAGATGTGGCTGCCTTCAGTTCAGTTGCTGAAAATGAGGATGCGCTCCTCAAGCACTTATTTCAAGGCTATCAGAAATGGGTCCGCCCTGTGGAAAACTCCAATGACACCATCAAAGTCCTTTTTGGATTAAAGATATCACAGCTTGTGGATGTGGTAAGTGTTGTGTTGGGCTTGGTAAAACATCCCTTCTTTTATAGACAGATGTGCATCCACCTGGGAGGGCTGGTGATGCCATTGGCTTTTGCCTCCTGACACACAAAATGCAAAGTGATGGTCAGGCAACAAAACGCTGAGTGTGATGCGGTGCTGGTGATATGACCTCCTGCCCCACGCACAGTATGGACCATAAGGCTTGTTTGTTTTGCAGCAAACCTGAAGGTCCTTTTTTCCCTGCTGTTCTCAGGGAACAAGGCCTCATTGCATCAGATGTTAATCAAACAGTCCATGCCAGACAGTCCTTGGTGCCTGTGTTTGCAATTTAATGACAAGGCAGCTACAGGACAGGGGTGAGCAAGGGTAGAGCCGGTTGGGCATTGTTCACTCTAAGCAAGCTTGTATCCAGGCCAAAGGCAGCTCACATCTTCACCCAGCTGGCCACTCAGATAAGACGTTAGAGGCAAAACAGACAATCCTATGTTTTTTGCCCACGTGGAAAGTTTCCCTTCCCTTTCCCCTCCATCACTGCAGTGCACAGTGGAATTTGCACAGGGCCCAGATGTACCAACACAACAGTGTGCTCCTCATGTTCCCCAGCCCCTGGCAGCGTCCCCTTATGTTGTGGAAGGAAGACTCTAATTTTGTGATTTATTTACATATTCAGGACAACGTTTCAGCTTCTATCTTCCCAAACTCACTCCAGGCTGAGCAGTGTGGGGAGATGAGCCATCCTGTGAGCCCACAACCATGTGTGTCCTGACCCCACTTGCTGGCTGAGCCCTGCTGCCTCCCTGCTTTTTGGCATCTGATTCCTTCGGGCTGCTGTGAAATGCCAGACCTCGGTTTTCCAGCCTCAGGAGCTCCCAGCGAAAGCAGGGACAGCACCTAGAAAGTCAGTTCACCCCCGCTCCAGCAGTGACTGAGAGCCCAGGCCCATGGGGAAACAGGACCGTAGGGATCTCCTCCGTCCGGCACAGGGTTGGACTCAGCAGGTGTAGGGTCTGTTTCTGCTGGCTGTTTTGGTATTGCAATCCTCTCTACCTTGTGTCACCCTAGGATGAGAAGAATCAGCTGATGACAACCAATGTGTGGCTGAAGCAGGTAAATTAGACCAAATCAGACCTTCCCTTTCAGCGTGGGGCTGCTGAGCCAAGTGGCCATCCCAGCCTGCTGCCCACCCACCATCCATCCCCTTCCGTGACACTAAGTGGCCAGACAAAAGCAGCCCGAAGTTTATGTTATCTTGCCTGAAGTTTTTACTTTACTCCTCTCACTTCAGCAAATGCATAAAGGGGCAGAAAGGCAGGCAGGTGGGCTTTAGGAAATAGGGTACCCTCTTCTCCTGGCCTGCACACCAACTGAGCACTGAAGCCAGCTGTATTTCAGGGAAACAACATCTCCTGATGCTGCAGAGGCTGTCCCTGGGATGCTGTGTGTGCCCTGAAGAACTATCCTGTCTCAGACTTAGAGGTCCTGCAAGCACTGTCTCTCTTGCCCGAGCTAAAAGTGGTGCCTCGGATAGATTTCTTCTTCAGTAAAAGTAAAGAGAAAGAAAAGGCCAGCATGTTTCCCCCCCCCCCCCCAATTAAAATCTGTGGCAAATTAATCAGATCTCTGTAACATAATTGCTTCTGGAATTGACTAAAGTTTATACAAGTGGGGAAAAGGTGCAGGTTGAACTGTTAGGTCTCCTTTCTTCTTCACTCCTGAAGAACACTGCATTTGGTTTAGATTACATTGCACCAGGTTATTGACCTTGTGACAATTATTTTAAGTCTCAGCCATGTGAGTATCTATAAACACATCAGCTGATTCTAGGCAGAGGACATAAACCCAAGCTGTACTTGAAATGATGCCATGGAAAGTGGTTCCCAGGGGTCGGTGGGCTGGTGGAGGAGAAATGCAGCTCAGTTTTTGTTCTCAGTCTGGTACCTGTAGTGCTGTACTGAGTGTGAGCTTTTGGGTGGAGCAGGACCCCTTAAAGGCTGTAAGGACATTATATGCAAAGATGGTCTCTCCCTTTAACAGGGAGAAGCTCAGACTTCCCCTCACTGCAGGGAGGACAGGAATTTCCCCCTTTGCTGGGGAAATTTGCTGCTGATCTGAATCCAACTGCCAAGAGCCTGCCCTGAAAGAGCTGCAGTGTTACATTTTCCCCACCTTCAGCAGAGCCTCTCGTGTACACAGGGCCAGATCTTGGCCACCTTACTCTGTTTGAGTAGACACTTGGGCAGACAGCAGAGCCCTCCTACAAAAGTAACCTCTTGCCCCCGCTCTGTCCTCTCCCCATTCCCACCCTCTCTCCTTGCAGGCTGCAGCACCCACCTCCCCCTGTAGGTCCAAGCCCTGCAGTCTGCAGGTGTGAAATCAACCCACTTCACCCTCCTCATTCTCTCTGTTCCTGCAAGCGTCCCCAGAAAGATTTTACAGCCTTTTGCAGCATTTGACAGAATATTCCTGGATCTGACCATCTCCTTCTTCTTAGGGAAGACTTGGCTGCTTGCTCCATCCAGGACAGCAAAGTCTCCTGTGTCCTGGGGCAGCCTTTGTCCCTCTGGCTGGGTGACATCTTCATCCAGGTTACAGTGACTGCAGAAGAGAGGGACCTGAAGTATTGACTTACATTTGCAGGCCAAATGCAAGTCTAGGCTGCCCAAGGGCATTAGGTGTGAGATGCTAATGCAGACAGACACCTACCAATCCTCTCTCCATTGCTGCATGAACCTGCGTGGAGACATTTCGGGTTAGTCCATCCATGCTGAGCACCCTGTTTGTATTACAGCATGGACCTCCCCAGAGTCATAGCCTGGAGCCTGTGTCACCACTTCTGCTGTGGGAAATCAGGTTCTGCTGCAGGTTACACCAAACATGCTGCAGGAGGTAGGGACATGCCACCATCCACTCATTGCTGATCAGGTATGGGGGAGGATGAGGGGGAGGCCACTTTATCTGACCTTTCTGCCTCATGCTGTGGCTAAAAGAAGGACCTACCCAGGAGTCTGCACTGTAAACAAGCCGATTTCTCTGAAGGCCTCTGGAGGCTCAGCTTTTAGCCAGGGCAGCTCCCTAGAATAAATCAGCACTGTGATTTTCAGAATTGCTGATCTGGGCTCTCACTAGTTGTTCCCGTTTCTAATACCCCTTCTCCATCTGAGGGGCTGAAAACATCAAGGCCCAAATGAAATTCAAAGGGAGCAGAAAATAAGTGAGTCACAGGCTCTGATTTTCACACAGGCAGGTACCCCCAGGAGATCAGGCTGAGCACTAAATACCTGTGGCCTGACACAGGTGCCCTGCTTTGGGAGTCATGCATTCCCATAGGCTTAGTGTGAACTGGTCCCACGTGCAATCCAGTGCTTGGGGGATTATTAGAGTGCATAAGCACAACAGCTAGGAAAAGGTCCATAAAACTAAGCAGAATTAAAATAATTTTTTTCTTTTGGGTAGGGAAAAGTGAAAAACAGCAAAACAAACCAGAACTCTAATGACACAGACCCTGTCCTTCTGCAGGAGCTGGGGAGGTCAGGGAAGTCTGGTTCTCACCCTGGGTGTGTGAGGTTTGAGGGGGAATCACAGTCATAACTTCTCCGCAAGAGTCTGGCTTTTCTTAGGCGAGCAAAACTTAAATCCAAGGGTTTTCTTTTTTTTTACCTCAAAAATCCAGATGTTCAAGATGGTGGGACTTGATGATGTGCATGCAGGTAGACACACAAGGTGCAAAGGAGCTTTTAGTGGTTGCTGAGAAAGTACCTGGGTTTGGGCGAGCTATGGAGTGTACTAGCAAGGGTTGAGAATCTGAGTCCAGTGTTTCTTGGTCTGCTTGCTGTGTGGGTTAAGCACTTGAGTGACAGCCCAGAGATGGGAATTTGGCAGAACTGGAGGAAGAGGAGAGCAGTGGGAGAGGCTGGAGCAGCTTGGAAGAAAGGGAGAAGAGAGGAAAAGGGCCCTTCGCATCTGCTGCTACAGTTCATGTCAGCATAGCCCATAGGGAGATTCCCGTTTTAAACTGCTCATCTTCGAAGTCTGCACACAATCTATTTTCTGCTCTAGTAAGAAGACACACAACCATTTGCCTTGCAGACATGAAAGAGCACTTTAGCTGGGAGAGAAATCAATGCAGGGCAGGAGGGAGGGAGGAGTATTGCAGATGCAGCAATTAACTCAGGCCAAGGGGCTGCTTTAATTCACCGCCTGAGGGATGATTTTATCTCCAGGTGGCTCTCAGAGTATTTGCTTCTGTTGTGTTAGTGCAGGCTATGAGCTGACTGTATTGGTTGCTGCTGTCAGCCCTTGCACAACAGGTATGTTTCCAGCCTAAGCTCCCTTGCACCTATTACAGGAGGTGTCCAAGACACATGTGAGTCTGTGCCCACCTAACAGTCCAGGCTGCTGGAAACATCAGGTAGATACCCATCCACAGAGAAAAGTTCATGCTAAAAGTGGTGTGCTCTGTCCCTGCCGCTGAGGCTAAGAGCAGCCATGACTCCTCTTTCCACACCTGAACAGCTCCCATCCCTCCTTCAGCAGCAGGAAGAGCCAGGGGTGGAGAGCTGTGCCTGATAGCTGATGCCAGCCATTTGGGCAGTTCAGAGAGTGGGTCCATATCTCTTCTGGTGCAGGTAGTGAGGCCATTAATCCTGCCATGGTACCACCCTGGGCAACTGCCTCCTTTGCTTATGCCTTGGGCCAGATTTTAGGAGGGGTCTACCAGCCACCTGCCCATGACCTTGGGACCCATCCCTTCCCTGCACCTGGAGGAGGATGATACTTGTTCTCACTGGCTGTTTACGTCTCTACTGAGGCTCTGGGTTGCTGTCACACTGTAAAGAACTGCAATAACTAATGTCTGTAGGTATAGCTGTGAAAAGCATGTGGAATCGAAGTAGTAAGAGGGGAGCAATATGGTGGGAGAAGAAGCAGAGAATATTGCTCTTTGGTTCATCCTTAAGTCATGGAGGATATTGCCCAGAGAAGGCTGAGGCCCCCACTTCCCTGGGGATCTCTTAGTGCTGGAGCTTAATAGAAAGTGGTTCATCTTCTGCTTCTTGGTATTGACCACAGTCTGCAGCTCTTGCCTCTTCCTGTTGCTATTCCCGTGGGCAAGTGAAAACCCCCATCAATAATGAACAAGGATCAGAGAACTGCTTTTCCATTGCATCTCTGTGGAAATCTCCAGGTTTCTAGAGCCACTTTGCTAGGAGCTCCCCATCTGAAAAACAAAAAGAGGAGAGAAAAATTATTCTGGAGTTCAGCATGATGAAAATGGACAGGACTCCCCCTGCTTTTGCTGTTTTAGTGTTATCTCTTCAGGATTGTAACCAAATGCTTTACAATAGCATTTATAATTGTATTATTTTTCCTGCAATAATGTGCAGGTCCTTCTGATGAAAGAACAATGATTTGGTTTCCAAGGACAGTGTACAAATATTAGGTGTTGTATTCTCTTCACTGAAAAAAGCCAGGTCTCCACTGAAAAGTAATTAAAGGCCACCTCTGTCACCTGGGTAGTAGTAGCCATGCCAGCTGGCTCCTCTATGGGGTCAGTGCCAGTGAAAAACACTGCGGGCTGGGTCTCACAGGGAAGAAGAGGTGCGATAGCCAAGGGAAGTGGCTCTGTCCTTCTGGACCACCCTCAGGTGGGCTGGGCAGGGTGGTGAGTGAAGTGAGAGTCGTGCTCTCGGGAGTGCCTGCCTTGAGGTTGTCTGCAAAGAGATGGGTTGCTGGGGCCCACTGGAGGCTGGAGGGGCAGTGCTTGTGGGGATTGACATCTCCCAGCCATGCCTTCCTGGCATCCTCTCTGCAGCTGAGCAGTCTTACATCAAGCTCTGCCCATTGTGCTGTGCAATGCAGTCCCTCTAAGGCAGGTGGTGGGAGGAGGAATGAGGCTGCTGTGTATGAGTGGGCAGGGGACTCTGCTCGCTTGTTACAGGAATGGATCGACCACAAGCTCTCCTGGAATCCAGAGGAATACGGTGGGATCACCGCCATCCGTGTCCCCTCTGAGTCCCTGTGGCTTCCCGACATTGTTTTGTTTGAAAAGTGAGTAGCATGGCTCCTTGCTCTGGGCTTAGGCCAGAGCTTGGGCAAGGCATGTCAGCCACCGTGAAGCTTGCGTGTGCCATCAGAAGGCTGCTTCTTCAGGCAGTATGAATACTGGCTTCCCTTGTGCTCCAGGTGATGGGTAGAAAGCAGAGCTGTGAGGGGGTAGGACTGGGGCAAACATAGTCCTGAAATTGGTACTGTTTCTTTCTGTCCAACTCCCAGCGCTGATGGACGTTTTGAAGGATCCCTGATGACCAAAGCCATAGTGAAGTACAATGGAGTGGTGACCTGGATGCCACCGGCCAGTTATAAGAGCTCCTGCACGATGGATGTGACCTTCTTCCCCTTTGACAGGCAGAACTGCTCCATGAAGTTTGGGTCGTGGACATATGATGGCAGTATGGTGGACTTGATTTTAGTGGATGAAAATGTAGACAGGAAAGACTTCTTTGATAATGGGGAGTGGGAGATCTTGAACGCCAAAGGTATGAAAGGCAACAGGAAGGATGGGCTGTACTCTTACCCATTTGTCACTTACTCCTTTGTGTTGAGACGCCTTCCACTGTTTTACACTCTTTTCTTAATAATCCCTTGCCTGGGATTGTCTTTTCTAACTGTGCTGGTGTTTTACCTGCCTTCAGATGAAGGAGAAAAGCTTTCATTGTCTACATCAGTTCTAGTCTCCCTCACTGTTTTCCTTTTAGTGATTGAAGAAATAATCCCTTCTTCTTCCAAAGTCATCCCTCTGATCGGTGAGTATCTGCTGTTCATCATGATTTTTGTGACTCTCTCTATCATCGTGACTGTGTTTGTTATCAACGTCCACCACCGCTCCTCAGCAACTTACCATCCCATGGCTCCCTGGGTTAAAAGACTCTTCCTCCAGAAGTTGCCTCGTCTGCTCTGTATGAAGGGACATGTAGATCGTTACTCCTTCTCAGAGACTGAAGAAAAGGAAACCACCTTGAAATCAAAGCTCCCAGGGAAGCAGAAACACAAGCAAGCAAAAGACGGAGAGAAAATTGTTATTGCCTTTCTGGAAAAGGCAGCTGACTCCATTCGATACATTTCCAGGCATGTTAAAAAGGAGCATTTCATCAGACAGGTAGGTGAAGGGAGGGCAAGGAGGGATCACAGTTTTCTTGACAGCAATGGCTTCTAAGCTCTTTTCTACTTGCCTTTCCCTTTGCCTCTTCCTCCTGCTCCCATGTCCTGGGAGCTTCCCTTGCTTGATAAATAATATGTTTTTTAGGAAAACGCATTGCTTCAAGGAGAACTGTATTCCTCCTGGAGGAATTCCTGTTTTGGGATTATTTGAATAACCTTGTCCTGCTTAAGTTCGGGGTAGACATGAATCTGGAAAAACTCTGAACTGTCACATGCTCTAAAAGTGTATCGCAACACTTATAGGCAGGCTCCATGGCAGTTGCTAGGTCTCAGTCCTGGCCTCCCAGCGACTATACACAGTGTAGCTGCCCTACAGAGTGGAGGTCTTCTAGACTTTCACTAACATCAGTTCAGATTAGTCCCTAACTACCATCCTCCTCCTCCTCCCAACAATTCACCTGGCTATCAAAATGGCAAATTACTGTGTGCATATACAATGCAACTCATGCAAGGGTAGGACAGCACAGCAATGCACCTAGCAGCACATGAAAAGAGAAAAACTTCTGTTAGCACCCTCCTAGCAAAAGCCATGGCTTTGTTCAAACTGTGCTGAGAGGACTTCAGCAGAAAGATGAACAGTAAATCAAACACGGAGTATGTGAGCATATAGTGTCCACGACTGAAGCCTTCTGTTTGAAGCTGAAATAATTTTTAACAAAAAAAAGTCCCTTGAATTGCTTTTATAAATAGCTCTTCTGTGTGTGCAGGGTTGTGCTAGTACTCACAATGCAAAATCCCGGTCCTGAATACACACGATCTGAGCCAACAGAGCACTTAAGCAAACACAAGCCAATGGGACCACCTGTACTGGAAGCAATGTCTGCGTCAAAGTGCTGTGCTAGAGCCAAGTCCTGGCACTTCAAGGGCAATGCAGTTCTGTGAAAAGAAACCCAGTTCATTATAAAGCCATCTTCAAGCTTGAGTCTGTAAACTTTCACATATGCACTTAGCTAAAACCTTTTGCACAGGCTGAAAGAAGTCTGATTACCATGCCCATAAAACTATGGAATCGTTTTGGTGACTCACAGCTATCACCTGAAAAGGTGATCCATGTCAGTTTTAGGATAGAGCACACTACAAACTTCTAATTTTAAAAACAGATTTTTGGAGCTGAAATATATGTAACAGTATCAACAAAATACTGGGCTCATTACTGTTTCTATTTGTTCTCCCTCTCTCCTTCCCAGGTTGTCCAAGACTGGAAATTTGTAGCTCAAGTCCTGGATCGGATCTTCCTGTGGTTATTTCTGGTAGTGTCTGTGACGGGTTCAGTTCTCATCTTCACCCCTGCGTTACAGATGTGGCTGAACAGCACTTTGTAGAAAATGCTCCCACAGCAGCATACAACAAGTACAATGCCAAGGGATGGTGGTGCCTTCGAGCGTGGTCTCTATTGTACAGTAGAGGAAGCAACAGCAAGAATGAGGGAAGGTGATGGTAACAGTGGGCATTGACTAGTGCTTTCTACCTTCATACAACTCTACCAGTTACAGTTTTGGCTGAGATCAGAGAAGGGCTTGGTGCGCACCTGAGTCCTAAAGTGAATTGGGGTTCCTCAATTGGGTTATAAGTATTTTACTAGTAGCTTGGTTATATTACAATAAAAGCAAAGATTATTAGTTAAAATTAGAAATAGTACTTCTGGCACAATGATCATACTTAAAAGGCAGATCTGTCAGTTAAAATGCTACTTTATAAAAGAAGTTATAGTAGGAACACAAATCAGTACTCAATTTATCTACATTTCCCAGTAAAAACCACAAAGTCTCTACAGATCGCTTTGTGCATGGGTCAGAGCTGGCAATCGCACAGCATGTGCATCAGAAAAAGTACAAATACTTTTTAGATGGGGTGTTCAAAATCTTGACTCTGTGGCCTCACCTTGCTGCAGGATCAGCTCAACAGTGGCAGAACTTATCACTCTGCCCACCTCCTACCAGCCTTTATGGCATACATGCTTCGTCTCTCCTCTTGGCCATCAGGAAGCTACAAGGTGTTACCCACTTCTCAGTATTATTTGCAATTTTGCCTGCTGCTCTGTAATGTACCAAAAGGCTGAACAAGTAAGGATTTTCCCCATGCTCCACATTTAGAAACTATGATTCCTGCACCTGCTTGTTCACAAGACAAGTGGAAGTGGAAGATCACCTGAAGCATATCTCATGGTGAAAGGTGGCTATGCTACTCCATAAGGCAAGGTGATCTTCCTAAACAGTCCAGCTGGAAGGAAGCTGCAGACATCATTTTTGGCAAATGAAACTTGTGGTTGGTGCAGAAGTGGAGTTTCTCCTGAGAGCTGTGGGGTGGGCTGGCTACCAGGAAGATACATCTTTGGGTGTTGGCTTGTTCATGTTTCCCAGGCAATTCATGCAATTTCGTTCCTTTGATTCATTTAAATGGGATCCTTCTGCATGATTAGAAACAGCTCTTAAAAGTGTAAATGAGACCTGACAGAAAATGCACAGGTGAAGCTGTCACCATTTCTGCTGGGGCAGTGTTTTGCCAACATGGAGTGCTTTAGAAAATACCATCCAGAACTTGCAGATGTTTCAAGGCTAGCAAGGGATTTGGAGGTCCAATTTTTGACAATCTAAGTGTGAATCTGGTGTTAAAGCTTTAGCTAGCCTTGAAACTTTCTCCCTAGGGATGGAGATTAGAAGGTGTTAAAAATACACAGAGGTATTCTTGTGCTTGGATTATGCGTGCACACCAGACCTCTGTGAGTTAATATCATCCTATCTCATTGTGTCACTGCAGAAAGTTCTGTTCACTTGTGTAATCATTATTAATAAAGATGTATTTAGTAAATGATTCCTGGGGTAAGACTGCTCATATGCTGGGCTTTGTTGCTTTGTTGTCAACAAAGTCTAGATTGCAGCCCATTTGAAAAGCCTTGTCTCAAAGTCTATTCAAACAGAAGGGTTGTTGCGTTCTTGCAAAGTCCTCATAACTTTTTAGCTCTGTGTGTGAGTTTGAGTAGGGAGCATTCAGATCTGGTTATTATATTGCAGGAACCTAGAACAGACCCATTTAGTTTAGCATACACAGATAGAAGTCTTAACATAAGACACTGGTATAGAACTCTTACACATTGACCTTACTACCAGCTCCTCCTCTCTTCTTGCATTGTTTAAGTCAGTTTGTTCCCCTGGCCAGTACTGTGAAATATCCATAGGAAAACAGCCAGGAAGCTCTTCTTTACAGCATTTACAGACTCTTGAAATCTATTAGTGACAGGTTTTCCCTCTGAGCACTGCTGCCCGGGGGCTGCCTGCTAGCCACAACAGATGGCAAAATCCTCTCCTGGGCAAGTGCTTCGGGTGTTTAGCTAGCAGGTGGTCCTATCCTCTCCTTGTGACATTTCAGTTGCCCACCCGCAGGCAACACATGGCTGCATCTCACTTGGCTGTATCTGATGCCAAACTGCTTTTTCTGGCTCATGCTGGTAAAGGTCAGCAGGGCTCAGGACCTTGGAGTGGGAGATGTATGAACACTGCACAGGTATGGCTTTTGGCCTCTGATCTTCCTAAGCACTACATCTGGGACTGCTACATCTGTAGTCTTACTACTCATTATTTCCTGGCGCTGACTGTTTCTGAGCCTCCCCGAATCCCTTTGCTGCTGGCCCACAAATGCATTCAGCATGTCCCACAGCCTGGCCTGCCACTAAAAAACACAACTAGGGAGGGCATTTGGGCAGACAGTCCTCCGATGGGCTCCTTCCCTCTGCTCCATGTGCTCTGTCTGTGGATGACGACAATGCAAATTGCAAATCTTAAAAAAAATCCAGCAACCCTTTGCCTTACTACTGCCTCAATGTGTGCAGCCTTGATTTCTGGGCACTGGTTTGCCAGGGCCTTGCACTGCTTGGCAGGACCATGTGTATCATCCATTCACCAAGAGACAAATATGACAAATTCCTCTGGGCCTTTTAGTGGGGGGAAAGTGGAAACATGATCTCCCTTGGGAAGCGAATGTAATGAGCTGGCCAAGCTGTCAAATTGCTTCTGTGCTTTTAGAATTTAAAATTCATAGATGCCATCACTCTCAAGGAAAGGAGATTTCTTGCTGCCAGTGCTACACTTATCACTGGGACATATAATAAGGGGTGTTGCTGATGTGGCTTTGGAGCTGATGGGGCAAGAATAGACACACCAATCTTGTGTGCCCTGCAATGAACATGGGTACTTTTCCTGTGGCTGTGCATGGTGTGTGACCCAACTCAGCGTCTGGGATGGCACCAGCTGTGGTTGAAACTTTTCTTGGTATTTCAGTTAGAAGGTCCCCCAACAAGAGCTGGGGCAAGCAAAAATGTCACTTTTGTGTGGGTTCTTCCATGTCTGCTCAGAGGTGGGCCCCTACTGCAGCCTTCCCCAAGGTGAGATGCTTACCGTGTCACCCACCCCCACTCTCCCTAATCAGCCAACTACTTTCACAAAGCTGACAAGAGTATGCAAGGCTCCCAGTCTTGAATGTGCCAAACACAGCTGAAAAAGGCAAAAGGATCCAAAAGTTACTGGGTGGCGGGAAGGAAGGGGAAATAGTACACTCAGAAAGAGACAGAACATGACTTTGTAAATCTTACTTTCTTAGGCTGATGAGCTAAACTGTCCAAACCCTGTGTTTGAGGTCCAGAGGCAAGACAGAGAGATGTAAATGACAAAGACAGGGAGCTGGTGCTGGGGCACGGAGGCCTCCTAACTGGAGATGAGGAGCTGTACAATTGTGAATGCTTTGACAAAAAGCCATGGATTTTGCTAAAGTCAACTTACTGGCTGTTCAGTCGTAGCTGTCATGTCTGAGGCACGAATGCAGTACACCTTCAGCCACAATATTTTCATTGTTTGTATGGTCACAGACTGCAACAGTGAATGCTGGCAGTCAGATGTCTTTATCATAGAATCTAGAAATGCTTTGGGTTGGAAGGGACCTTTAGAGGTCATCTAGTCCAACCCCCCTGCAGTGAGCAGGGACATCTTCAACTAGATCAGGTTGCTCAGAGCCCCATCCAACCTGACCTTGAATGTTTCCAGGGATGGGGCCTCCACTACCTCTCTGGGCAACCTGTTCCAGTGCTTCACCACCCTCACTGTAAAAAATTTTTTCCTTATACCTACCCTAAATCTCCCCTCCTTTAGTTTAAAACCATTACCCCTTGTCCTGTCACAACAGGCCTTGCTAAAACGACTGTCCCCATCTTCCCTATAGGCCCCCTTTAAGTACTGAAAGGCCACAATAAGGTCTCCCTGCAGCCTTCTCTTCTCCAGGCTGAACAGCCCCAACTCTCTCAGCCTGTCCTCGTAGGAGAGGTGCTCCAGCCCTCGGATCATTTT